>CM042837.1:5743811-6151311 GCA_023653725.1 Bungarus multicinctus
AAGTGTGATAGAGGAGGATACCAGACCAAGAGATTACGCAATTTATTTATTTATTTTTCCCTATCACACAAACTCTTTGTTAGAGATCCAAATTTCACAGCACGACTGTAAATTGGCTGTCATACCCAAAACCTCTAAGCTGAGGAAATCTAATTTTTCAGAAGACTGACACCTTGCCACTTACTTTTACCCAAAGAACAGCCTAAAAAAATACGCTTCAATGTTTTTGCAAGTTACATGAACAAATCCACTCACATATCCACACAACCACACAAGCTGTAAAGCAAGGGTCTTCAAACTTGGCAAATGTTTAAGACTTATGGACTTCAACTCCCAGAATTCCCCAGATATACATGATGGAGGAGTAATTATGGAGAGTTGAAGTCCACAAGTCTTAAAGCTGTCAGTTGAAGGTGCTGCTTATATAGCAAAAGTGTGCAAGCCATAATCATTGGAATTGCTCAATGTATAAGCCAAAACTAGGCCCAACACCACAATATGGTTTGCATAATGTTTTTGAACCAGGCCATGTCGGCCCAATCCTACATCCACTCGCATTTCTAAGGCTCTGTGTTTAGAAGTAAATACATAGGTATGACCCAAAATACATAACTAAACTCCGTGTAAATATGGACGACAGCTTCTTATGCACTTCCTTCCTGAATTCAAGTGGAGTAAGGAACATTCATACAGTTCCATGATCTGGAGGAGACTAAAGGCTGGAAATGCCCAATGTAAGAGACCAATGAATCCAATAGATTAAACATTCTACCCACTTGAAGACTTCATGGCATTTCAACTCTCAGGATAGGTAGTACCTTTAAGCATTTTAAGCATCTAGACATCTAAGATGAGAAGTAGACACAGAATGGAGTAAACGAAGTTCCAATACTAAATAGACCACACCAGAATAAACTAGGACACAAGAACAGTTTTTTCCCAAATGCTATACTATGCTAATATAAATAATTCCCTCAACCACTGTCCAATATTTACAATTGACTGCACTACTTTACTGTTAATCCCCCCCCCCTCCCTCTCATCACTCCTTCTCACTCCACCCCTCCACTGTGGACTGTAGGATTGTAACTTTGTCACTTGTATCCTTACGAGTGATATTGGTGTTTCCCAATAGACTTCATGGCTTATCGTACCCTAGGACTATTTATTAAGTGTTGTATCTGATGATTCGTGACTCTGGCATATGTATCTTTCTTTATGTCACGGCGCTTTGCACCAACAAAATTCTTGGTGTCCAATCACACCGTGGCAAATAAATAAAGAATTCGATTCTATTTATTTATTCTATTTATTCATATGTACCCTATGACTATTATACATCTTGAACTTATGATTCTTGACTCTTGTCGAAGTATCTTTTCTTCGGGACACTGAGGCATTTGCACTAAGACAAATTCCTTGTGTGTCAACCACACTTGGCCAATAAAAGGAATTCTATTTAACTTAAATTTAACTTTTAAAGGGAATGATTTGCCAGCAGAGACTCTAGAGTATTTAAAACAATATAAAGATAGAAAGAATATACTGCTTCCCTTGTGCCCTTTGTACTTTTCAATACTAATTATGTCATATTGCAGACAACAAAACAATGCAGGAGCAGAGTGAAAAGTTCCCGTCTTAAGAGGAGATAAAAGAGTCTTTCTATAAATGAATCTTTTCTCCTCTGGGGCTTTTCAGCTGCTGCCACGGAAAAGGAGGAAGCGATTCGAGGCAGTACACGATAGAATGAGTGCTGAACAACCTCTAAGATCCAAACAGCTCTTCAAAATTCTCTTATTTGTGCCATGACCAACGATTCTATACTACTGAATTGGAATTTGCTTCATGGTGGCATTGATACCAATCTGGTCCTCCTCTGTCACTGTTACAAATCTGGCCTCTATTTTGTGGGGGGAACAAGTATAAGGAGGAGGAGGAGGAGGAGGAGGATGTGTGTGTGGTTACATGTGCTCATTGCCTTCTACTCAGCCTTGATTACTGGCTGGAGAGCCTGCAGTTTCTTGATAACATTTTGGAAGTGGTTTTTCCATTGCATTGCCTTCTAGGACTAAATGTGAGTAGATGGACCAAGGTCACCGAGCTGGTTTCTGTGCCTTTGGTGCGACTAGAATTTGTGGTCTCTCATTGGAGCTTGGTATTTACCAGACTGCCTCATAAGGATGATTAAAGTAAGGTTACAACAATCTAAATGGCTCTCTGTCTATCTATGTCTGTCTGTCTATCACTCTTTATCTATTACTCTATGTCTGTCTGTCTGTCTGTCTGTCTGTCTGTCTGTCTATCTATCTATCTATCTATCTATCTATCTATTATCTATTATCTATCTATCTATCTATCTATCTATATATATCTACTACTAACTACCTATCGAACTATCTGAATCTCTATGTATTCATCACTCATCTGTATCTATATCTATATATCTATCTATCTATAGATCTATCCTATCTATCTTCTACTCTTCTATCTATCGATCTATCTATCTATCTTTCTAATCAAAATTATAACTGTTAAAAGATGGATAAAAGGCCTAGAAGGAAAAATGTCCCATGATTAGTTCCTTGGATCAAATAAATGGATGGCTAAAACTGTCAGGTCTCCTTGTCAGAATACGAAGAGTTTTGCTTTTTGTATCACGATTACAATGGGCAGGTCAGCGCATATCTGGCTCATATCATCCAGCCTGGCAGCTCTCAGAATCAGGCACTTTCTGATGCTTGCAAGTTGTTTTGTTTGGATAGAGATGAATTGAAAGCTACCGTCAATGCATCATTACCACCAAGCCTTCCACAATGGAGCTGCAGTCCTTTACTTCAGGGGTCTCCAATCTTGGCAATTTTAAGACTTGTGGACTTCAATTCCTAGAGTTCCTCAGCCAGCAAAGCGAGGGGGCGTGCATAAGTGCACCCAACGTGCCTACCGTCCCTGTCTATTGTTTCTTTTATTTTTTTTATTTTCTTATACGATCCATGTATTCATAACTATGTTTTTACTTAACCTACGATCTTGTAAAGCAATGACAAACCAAATAAATAAAATAAAATAGGATAACGTCCGCAAATCTTAAAGTTGCCAAGGGTTGGAGACCCCTGCTTCACTGTGTAGAAAAATGGGATTATTTGGGCTAACCATAAATTATTCCGCTCTATGAAGGAACATGTCGACAGCCACAGAAATGTATCGAGATAAAAGACAGTATTTGATAGCATGAACATCACAGTTCCTCCTTCACTCTGCCAAATCCATCTTAGTCAAACAAGGCAACAACATTTCACAACATAATTTTAATCCTGGCAATGGCAGAAGGGAAAGCACACAAGGATCTGGCAGGGGGTTTGGACTTGAAATCAGGGGGTCGCCAACCTTTTGGACCTCAGGGACCAGCAACTAATAATTTTAAATCCTGAGGACCAGAGAACCTGGGAAAATCCCCCAAACGTCTTCAGGAAAATCCCCACCCCATTTTTTCCTATGATCATTCTTTATTTGGGATCACAGGATACTGTCTCCAGCTCCGTTCTCAGAGAGAGAGAGGGATGGGAGGGATAGGGAGGGGGGGGGGGGGGAGAGACGAGAGAGACTTGGCTTCATGCAAGGAAAGAGCAGAAGAGCAAGTTTTTCTTGGCTTCCCCAAAACCTCCGCCAGAAACGAGCTTGAGAGACTTGTCACACCAGCGCAGCCTCTTGGAGCAGCAGGCCTTGCGGTCCCAAAGACTCATTTCTGGTGGAGTTTGGGGGAGAGAAAGAAAGACTTTTGCTGCTTCCTTGCGTGCAGCCAAAAGCCGAAGAAGAAAGAAAGAAGCGGAAGAAGCAGCCCCAGGCCAGTTACGTGGGGGCGAGTGGGGCAAGTTCTCCCCTTCCACCCTTTCCCCTCTCCCCTCACTACTTCGTGTTGTTTGCAACACAAGCGACACAAGCCTTGGTTCCCGCGCAGCCGCATTCGTTAGTTTACTTTATTGTCACTGCACCTCGTTACAATGAAAATCAAACCACCATCTTCAGTGCACATCATGACCATGAAAAATAAACACAAACACCATCCTTCACAACCCACATTAATTGCTTGGGAGTGCTTGCGGGGGGTGGGTGTGACCTTTTTCTGCGGACCAAATTTTCTCGCAGACCACCAGTGGTCCCTTGGCCCACCGGTTGGCGACCACTGGACTAGATGACCTACAAGGTCCCTTCCAACTCTTCTGTTATTCTGTTATAATTATTTCTTAAAAGGAATGATTTTCAAAGGATTTCCCCATATACTATGTAAATCTACTCCTGGTGGTATAATAATTCACAAAACTATGGCTTAGCGTGATGTGTGAATCCAAGTAGGCCATTTCTCCCAAGGCTTCTAAGAAGTTAAAATCAAGATCACAGAATGAACTCAGAACCAAGTCTTTTGCCCACTGAACCAAACTTTGCTCAGAAGGAAGGGAAAGAAGCAGCACTGTTAACCACCCTTTTTTTTTTTGTAGTATTATGAAGACTTTTTATTTGGAAGGACTTTGGCCTGATATGCTTTGCATCACTCCGTGCCAAATCCCAGTGCCAAATTCCATACCAACGTTCCTCTCCCTCTCCGGATGAGAATCAAAGCTCATTCCCGATCTCCCAGAATCGCTGTGTTGTGTTGGGGGGCTACAGAGAAGGGGAATTACTCAACAGCAAATGTCAGTAAATATACCCACTGCCCATTGTTTTCCTTGCTCATCTAATCTAATGAAGTTTCTTTCTGGTACTGGACATTTTTAAGGGTGGGAGGGTTCTGGATTTCATTACCTGGCACCACCGACTCATGGGTTGTTCCCTTGAACCTTCCATGTAAACATTTCCATTCCCCACCCAAGGGCTGCTCTAACCTTGCCATTTGCAAATCCTTGGGCAATGGGAACAATTGTCCACCGAGGTTTCATCTGGAAAAAAGAAACTTCTTCCTGGATGTTCCCAATTCAAAACCAGCCCAGAAAAATCTGGGATGAAAAGGCAGAGAAAACATCCAGACATTAATTATATCAATGTGTTTATAGGCTTGTTGAGGACACAGGACGGATTTCTTCCCCAACCTGGTGCTCTCTTAGAAATCCCAGCAGTTCCAATCACGGCACGTTGGGAGGATGAAAAAGTTGATCTAAGTTCATATCTCCTTGGAGTGGTTTTGAGAGGTACAATTACTATAATAACACTATCACAAGAATGACAAAGTTGGAAGGGACCTTGGAGGTCTTCTAGTCCCGAACCCCCAGCTCAAGCAGAAGACCCCATTAAAGAGAAGTGGCTGTCCAATCCTGACTTTTTAGGGGGGGAAATTGTTGCTGAGCTTTAGGAGACAACTACAGCCATGAGCTAAGGGACTCAAAATGAAGATAATCAATGAAGGATAATTTCTAGCAGCACAATAAGCCACTCAAAGTAACAGCCTCGCCAGTCTGATGCTCCTCTGGGGATTATAGTTTCTCAGAATCCTTGCTGACATGGCAACTGGGAATTTGGGGAGCTGTCATCCAAAATCAGCTGAAGAAACATGAGTGGCATATGGGGTGTCTTAGATGTCAGTAAAAATATTGTTTTAAAAAAGTGAACAGCATATGCTGTAATGTCGCAAATAAAGCTAATGCAATAAGTCATGTAGTTCCACATCAGTTGGGTGTGCTCTATAGCAGGGGTCTCCAACCTTGGCAACTTGAAGACTTGTGGACTTCAACTCCCAGAATTCTATCTGAATTTTGGGAGTTGAAGTCTTCAAGTTGCCAAGGTTGGAGACCCCCTGCTCTATAGAGCAGTTAAAAGTGTCTAAATAACTGTTTAGTTAAAATGATGGAGGACTCTTTTAGACACATATAGATACCCTTTCAGATAAGAGTAACATGCAAACCTAAAATTATAACCAGAACCGAAAAACAACCATTTAGGTCTGTAGTATTCCTTCTTCTATACAGGTGTTCCTTGTCCCCACAACCATTTGTTTAGCAACTATTCAAAGTTACAACAGCACTAGAAAAAGGAACTTCCGATTGCTCCTCGCACTTATGACTGACCCAGCATCCCTACATGATAAAAATTCCAATGCTTTGGCAATCAGCATGTATTTATGATGGTTGCACTGTCCTGGAGTCCTGGGATTGTTATTTGTGACCTTCCGGATGGCTTCCAACAAGCAAAATATGAGTAACTGTGAGACAGATCTTGGAGTGTTAGTGATCAAATATGAGCTAACAGTGCAATCCTAAATTGCATTAACAGAGGGATACAATCAGATCAAGTGAGGTATTAATGCCACTCTTTAAAGCCTTAGTGAGAGCATATTTAGAATACTGCATCCAGTTTTGGTTCCCACACTATAAAAAAAGATGTTGAGACTCTAGAAGAGGGCAGAGAAGAACAATCTGGATGATGATGAGGGACTGGAGGCTAAAACATACAATTTACGACGGTTGCAGGAACTGGGCTTGGCTAGTCTAGGGAAGAGAAGGACCCAGGGGAGACAGGATAGCAGTCTTCAATATTTGAGGGGTTGCCTTGTAGGCCAGATAAGGAACAATGGATGGAAACTGACCAAGGAGAGATTCAACCTGGAAATAAGGAGAAACTTTCGGACGGTGAGGACAATCAACCGATGGAACAGAAGTTGCCTTCAGAAGTTGTGGGAGCTTCATCACTGGAGGCTTTCAAGAAGAGACTGGATTGCCATCTGTCAGAAATGGTGTAAGGTCTCTCGCTTGGGGGGTGGTTTGACTAGACGACCTACAAGGTCCCTTCCAACTCTGTTAATCTAATCTAATCTCAATGAAGGAAGATAGATTGCTTACTGACATGATTCACTTAACAACTGCAGTGATTTGCTTAACAACTTTGGCAAAAAAAAGTTTGAAAAATTGGGCCCAACTCACATAATAACTATCTTGCTTAGCTACCTCTAGTGTAAGTCAAGGACTACGTGTAATAGAAATACAGCATTCTGTTCATTAGAAGTTGCTCAGTCAGTGGGGGTTCCTGACTTTCTCGCACTCGACTGTGAACCAAACCTGATGTCCACTTAAAAGAAAACAGAGGGAATCACTTCTTTTCTTATGGATTGATCAAGACTTCTTTTCAGAGAAGCCCAGAGTCAGGCAGCAAAATACAGCCAACAGAAAACTCCCACCCACAGAGAAGAGTTTGGAAGGAAAAGCGGGACTTGTGACATCTAATCAAAACCAAACTCCAAAGGGAAAAAAAAGCATGAAAATTGCTCCACTTTTAGACAAGTCCCATGACCTCTTCGGCACACAAGCTGCACTGACAAATTGCAGAAAAATCTGGGAAGGGAGAACCAGAGGGAAAAAAATCTTTAGGAAACAAAATGGAGAAGAGAACATTGCTTTAAAAAAAAAACAGTTCAGGAAGGGGGAAGAATCCAGCCTGAAACAGACTGTTAATTTCCAAATACTGAATAGACAAATAATTACTCAATGCAAATGCCCAGAGCAACATTTCTCAACTCGATAAATTCAAGATGCTGGCTGGGGAATTCTGAGAGTTGAAGTCCACATATCTTGAAGTTGTTGACACTGAGAAATGAATGGCAGAGAATGAATTTTTTTGGTGTAGAGAATGATTTTTTTAAAAAGGTGTAAAATATTTCAAATGGCCTATTCTAGATGTCAGGATACATACAGGAGGTGTGGCAGTGCTTACACTGTAGAGAATAAGGAAATGTCATCTCTACCTGGACAGACCCTTGGATCATGTAGAAATTCAGCACTTGAAGAGTCAGCTGCTGGCATTGATTGATTGAAAGGTGGGTGGTGCAGAACAACTTATCAGCAGGGGAGGGAAGCGGTCAAGGTGATGTTTGCTCCACGGAATTCACCCTATCTTAGCGTTGGACTGGTTTGCAAGGATTTTCCCAGTATGGTGTTCTCCAGATCCCCAAGCAAACATGGCCATGTGTTATTTCAAGGGGGAATAAAAACCCCAGCCATGTTAAGCACACATGGTTAAATCAAACTGTATTGCCATGCTGACTGACAAATCATAAGAAGTCCAACATATCAAGGGAAATAAAACAAACACATGATCCTCCAACGAGGTAACACTTTGAGAGGAGATATACTGATGTCTCTACCGCGTGCTTGTCTGAATACTTAATAATGAGACAAATAAAATATTGATGGCAGACATCTCCCAAATAAATTATCAAGTAGATAATTAATTCTCATGGGATATGTCTGGATACAGGGGAGGGGAGGAGAGGAGGGGAAATACAGAAGGAGGAGAGGAGACCGAGAGGAAAGGAAAATAGAGAAGGGGGGAGGGGAGTTGGGAGGAAAGAAAGGAAAGGAAAGGGGAGGGGAGGGGAGGGAAGGGAAGGGAAGGGAGGAGAGGAGAGGAGAGGAGAGGAGAGGAGAAGAAAGGAAAGGAAAGGAAAGGAAAAGGAATGGAGCCATTGGAGGTTTGATACCATAGCTGAATTATCCTGATTGAATATTTTTCTCACATTTAACTAAAATCTGCCCTCCTGAAAATTGGATCTGTAATTCCATGTTCTGCACTTTAAAACAATGGATAACAACATACTGCATTGTGATTTTGTTCTTAATGAAATTTTTCCAGGTATTTCCAGCAAGCGCTATCCTATCCTTTCTCATGCCTAAACATTTCCATTTCTTCGCTTTCTCTCCCCAGATCCTCCCTGTTCAACTCTGATTCAACTTCAGCCAATTCCTTCTTCAAGGTAGTGTCCAGAATTGGTTATTACTTAAGCGGGGTCTAAGCAATACAAAACAAACTGATATAACTCCTGTGGTTTATTAAGTATGTTTCAACAGCATAAATTTGCATTGCACTTTTGGCAGTTGACTAGTATTAAAAAAACCCAAATACCACAATTTGCATAAGTTACTTTTGTATAAGTATTTAAATACAGAAGGTTGTCCCAAAGATGCATGACCTGGATGACTGAGAATCTCCATAGACAGAAGGTTGTGTTTGTCTCTGTTTATCAGCCGGATTTCAAGCTTGTTTGAATATTCTTCTAGGGCAGGGATCCCCAAACTTGGCAACTTTAAGACTTGTGGACTTCAAGTCTTCAAGAGTTGAAGTCCACAATTCTTAAAGTTGCCAAGTTTAGAGACCTCTGTTCTAGGATATTAATTGGCTAGCCCAATTTTCTGCCAACTATAAAGATTTTTCTCTTATTTTTTCACTCAAGTTACAAACCAGACCGTTTGAGTACAGTACAAGGAGTACAGTACAAGACAGAGGAATAATTTCCTGAACGAATGAATTTAATTTACCTAAGTGAGGATCCAAACGGTTCAAAATAGTTGGAGGAATGAACCACTGTGTGTTCACCAGCTGTCTCCTCATGCCTTCTACTGCCTTGCAAACAGCAAAACCTCTACAGACCCAAGACAGATGTTTCTGGTCAGTAGAGTCTTAGCAACTCAAGCTAAAACTCAGCATTTCTCCCCTAAGTCAGTGGTTCTCAACCTTCCTAATGCCACGACCCCTTAATACAATTCCTCATGTAGTGGTGACCCCCAACCATAAAATTATGGCTCGGTTCCTAAGACCATCGAAAATATGTGTTTACCAATGGTCTTAGGCGACCCCTGTGAATGGGCGTTCGACCCCCAAAGGGGTCGCGACCCACAGGTTGAGAACCACTGTCTTAAGTTATGGAAAGGGTATAGTACAATCGTGGTTTCCAATGTATTCCAAAGCACAACCTCTCTTGGCTTGAACCTAAGATTCATTTTATTTTATTTTATTTATTTGTTTGTTTTGTCGAGCATCTATTAGATAACAGATATAAGTATAAACATGATTATTAATACATGAAATAGATACGAAAGGGAACATTAGGACAGGGACGGTAGGCATGTCGGTGCGCTGATGCACACCTCATTTGCTCCACCTCTTAGGAATTATTCCCTTCCGTTCCTTTCCAGCTGTCAAATGGACAGACCGCATATCGCCCCCTGCCCACCCCTTTCCTTGGCCACGTTTAAAGAATATGCCTGCGTTGGTTGATACCTTCGCCATGCAAGAGAGCACAGAATGCCTGCTTGCTCTTTACACAGCTAACGCCAAAGCTTATACAGCAAACAAACTTGACAAGAGAGTCAACAGTAGCCGAAGCGTTAAAGGCAAAACGGCAGAACACGTATGCACACACACACACACCTGTACAGAATACAGCACTGGCTGCAAAATTGATTCAGGCTGTACTTTTCATCCATCGCAGAAAATAAATTTTGCAGCTATCTTACTCACCCAACTCTTTTCCAACTCCACTTACTCCGGGCTTGTTTCTAGCCTCGGTTAGCGAGCGGTTGGAAGCAACCGGACACGGTAGGAAAGCGGGCGAATCACCCTAATTTTTTAATTTCCTTGCAAAAAAAAAAGGGAAAAACTTTTTCCCTCCTGCAGGCAAAGGATCGCCCCTTTCCCGGTGTTGCGCAACGCAAGGCGGGTTCAAGGTGCCTTCCCAGCGCCCGGGGCCACCCTATTCAGGGCAGGGAAAGCGCTTACCTCTCTCGGCTCCCGGACGCAAGGAAGGCAGCTTTGCAGAGAAGGACGCTGAGCTGACCCAGGTCAGGGAGGCACCTGACTCGACCGACAGCACCTTTCCCCTCTTCCAAGCAGGTGGTTTCCCTCCGCAGCCCGGCTGCAAAGGAGCCCCCGGGGCAACTGCCACTCCCTGGCGAAGGCCTGATAGCAGCTCCAGGAAGGAAGGAAAGCTGCGGGCGCCGTTTGTGGTCCTCCCGACGAGCTCCAGAGACCCGGGAGTGGCGCGCGCGGGGAGCCCTTCCCAACTGTGAGGGCGCCGGAGCTTGGTAGGCGCGGAAAGGCGGAGGAGGAAGCCTCCGCTGTTCCGGACGGAAAGCGCCGGTGTTAAGCCTGAGGCTTCGGTCTTCCCGCTGCCAGCTGCAGGGGGAGCAACTCAGAGGAGCAGCGCGGCGGGAGGAGGGATGTGTGTGGGGGAATAGCCTCAAAAACCAGGGAGCCCAAAGCCGCGTTGGCGGGGCGGGCGAGCTGCGGAGCGGCATAACGACCTCATAGAATAATAGAGCTGGAAGGGACCTTGGTGGTCATCTAGTCCAACCCCCTGCACTATACACAATAGAGTCTTATTCCAAATATTAGCCTCTACCTAGGGTCGAACTCACAGCCTCCTGATTGTGAGGAGAAAGCTCCACCTCTAGGCTAGCGGACCTCTTGGGAGGGTGAGGTTGCAGGACCCACAAGAAGGAAGGGGCAGCTCGGACCCTGGTCGTGGAGATGGTCACCTCCGCTGCCCTCCCCCACCCGGAAACCCCAAAATTCACATGCCAAAGAGCAGCAGCCCAGGGTAACCCGAGGATGAAGAGTTTGCGGCAAGAGCAACTAGGATTAAAGGGAGAGCACCTTCTCCATTGGTTAAAGGCAAAGACTCGACACTCGGTTGCATCCTCGAGCTACTAACAGTGACAACAGTCAGTGGAAGAGTTTGTACTCAGAAGCTGCCGATGCTCCATTCCTGGAGGTTTTTAAGAAGAGACTGGACAGCCACTTGTTTGAAACGGTATATAGGGCCATCATGGCGAACCTATGGCATGCGTGCCACAGGGGGCACACAGAGCCATTTCTGTGGGCATGCGAACCCCAGCCAAACTTACCTGCACTGTGCATCCCACCTGATTTTCGGCCCGTTTGAGGCCTTTTTTGCCCTTCCAGGGGCTCGAGGGAATCCTCTGCAGCCTTTGGAGGCCGAAAAACAGGACTTCTGGAAATACCGGAATGGACAAACCGTTTGGAACACTCTGGAAGAAAGCCAGAAAGTCCCAGGGCTGTTATAGTAGAAAAAGGAGCTTCAAACATGGCAAGTTTAAGACTTGTGGACTTCAACTCCCAGAATTCCTGAGCTAACATGACTGGAGGAGGAATTCTGGGAGTTGAAGTCCACAAGTCTTAAAGCTGTCAACTTTGAAGACCCCTGATCTGCAGTATCTATCTTCTATCTCCATCTCTATCTATCTATCTATCTATCTAATCCAAGGGTCTTCAAACTTGGCAAGTTTTAAGATTTGTGGACTTCAATTCCCAGAATTCCTGAGCTAAGATGATTGAAGGAGGAATTCTGGGAGTTGAAGTCCACAAGTCTTAAAGCTGTCAAGTTTGAAGACCCCTGCATTAGAAGCATCCCATGGGTGCTGTCACTCCCCCCTCCCCCACTAATGCCCTCCCAATGTGTGGGATACTATCTCCAAGCAATGTAGGGTGGCCGGTTATTCTGAGAGGGATGACTCATAACTGTGTCGGGATAGAGGAAGCTGCTACAAAAACAGCTTGACAGCCTCTGCTGGGAGGGGGGGGGTATTTCTTGCAGGATTTGGCCCTCATGGAGCCGCTTGCCTTGCAACAGGCCAGCATGTTCCTTGTTTGCAGAGCTTCACGCACAGGTTAAAACCAACCCACGGCCAGAGTGGGGGAGCGAGGCCGAGTTCCAGGAACTGAGGCAGCGAGCCAAAACATTGAAATCATTAACTGGGGAGTTGCACAAATTCACACTCTCAACATAGTTCATTCTGCCAGATTACAAAACAGTCGTTTGGGAGGCCTGGCAGGCAGATACAGAGCAATGGAGTTTGGAAAATGTTGTCCTGGAGTTGGACGCTGACGAAGAAACAGCTTACAGCCTCGTGTACAACTCAAAGTGATGAAGGCAGGGGTGGGATTCAACCGGTGTTACTTCCGGTTCAGTGGCTATGTTTTGCACGCGCATGTGTGCTTTGCATGCACGTGTGCCTGACATTGCAAACGCGCCTGACGTGCGCTGCACACGCGTGTAACAAACCTTAAGCTATGCCTCTCGGACAGCTGAAAAGCGCAGCGCGCAGGTGTGTAGCATTTGAAAGTCTCTTTTTTCCTGTTTTTTTCAATCTCAGCTATGCCGCGCAAAGCAGCTGAGGTTGAAAAAGCAGGAAATAAAGGACAGGTAAGAGCCCGGGCGGGCAGGCGGGACAAACAGCAGCAGACACAGAACCGGTTTGGTGTCTGCTGCTCTTCAGAGCTACTGGTTCTACAGAACTGGGCAGAACCGGTAGCATCCCACCCCTGGATGAAGGCAAACATATATGGCATAGGGAAGATAATGCAAGAATGGAGTCACCCAGAGAGGCAGGTCTCCAGAGAGAATCAACATTATTGGTAAACACTCAGAACTGCACTCAAGCGTGTACAAAAACAGAGTGCGGGTGTACAGGTAGTTTTCTGTCTCCTGCACAGTGGTGGATTTGTAGCTGTGCAGATGCAGAAAAGTAAAAGATGGTTATCTCCTAACCCATCTAGTAGCGATAGAAAGAAGCTGCTATGAGTTAATGAGTCCAGGCAAAAGTGAGGGAAACTCCCCCAACCCATCGAAGGTCAATTTAGTGACCAATCAGGATTACAGATATGGCCAGGTGACATGAACTACATTTCCCAGGATACCTTTAACTACATTTACATTGCATTCTCTTAAGGGGACAGCTCATAATTCCTAAGTAACTATCCAATTCCATAGACTGGCTGGGACAGCACAGGTAGTCCTTGAATTACAACCACAATGGAGTCCCGAATTTCTGTTGCTAAGTGAGACAGTTTGTCATTAAGCGAATTCTGCCCCATGTTACGAGCTTTCTTCCACAGCTGTTAAGTGAATCACTGCAGATGTTAAGTGGGAAAATGATTATTAAGTAAATCTGGCTTCCCCATTGACTTTGCTTGTCAGAAGATTGCAAAAAGGTGTTCACAAAACCCTGGGATATTGCAACCATCATATATACGTGTACATTGCATTATACATCTCACTGGAATTTTTTTTATTATCCCCAGACATTTCTCTTTTTTAAGAAAAAAAAATCAATTTATTTATTTTATTACACTTTTATACCGCCCCCTCTCCTAAAAAAGGGACTCGGGGCAGTGTACAGCCAATATAAAAACGACATACATAGTAAAAATTTAAAAGAGATTTAAAAGAAATTAAATGAGTGGCTGGAACAATATTCTAAAAGCAGAGTAAAAAGGTAAAAAAGTTAAAAATTCCAAAATTTGAGAGGCTTCATCCTGTCATGTCTTTTCCAGCTCCAAATGCTGGAAACTGCGTTGCTCATGTTCAGCAGTTCTGCTGAGTGGTTCCAGGGAAGGGGATAGAGCCAGTGGTGGGATTCAATTTTTTTTTACTACCGGTTCAGTGGGTGTGGCTTGGTGGGCGTGGCTGGGGAAGGTTACTGCAAAATCCCATTCTCTCCCCACCCCACTAACCTGCTTTCCAGCTCCGTTCTCCTGTGCAGGGCAACCAAAGAAGACCCAGCTTATCAGCTGCGACTTGGGAGGCAGAGAATAGATGGGGGCAGGGCCAGTCAGAGGTGGCATTGGCTGGTTCTCCGAACAACTCAAAATTTCCACTACCGGTTCTCCAGAACTGCTCCGAACCTGCTAAATACCACCTCTGCATAAAGCCATAGGGAGCTCCTGGTTTGCCTGTCCTGATACGTGAGACTTGTTCAACCTCAAAGACATGAGCATCAATTATGCAACTCTCAGCATCTGGTTCAGTGTGTACAAAAAAAAAAAGCATTTCTTTCTGTTAATAATGGGCAGGAGGTCTCGCCCTGACTTCTGGCTCCATCCCATCTGGATTGCAATCCAGGCTTTCGATCAAGCAGGGGGTAGGAACCAAGTGGCCCAGGTGGTCACACTGCCTGATTCCAAGGCATCTCTTCCCAGCATACTGCCTCCCTCCTGGCCTAGGTTTTCACCCACCCACTTTGCTGTCCCAGCTGAGAAGTTTTCCAGACTGCCGTGCATGGAACAAATGAATCCATGAAACAGGAACGGCCCAGCATGATTTCCCAGGGCTGTTACACAAGGCCTGTACTTTCTCCTCGCTCCAGCTGATCCCTGGCCTTTGAGTGGGGAGAGGGAGGAGGAAAGGAAAGGGGCGGCAGCCGACTATCCCACTGAACTAAACTAATTAAAACTAGACGTTTTTAATGTTTTTTAACTGTTTCAATACTTCTTACTGTTTCTATATAGGGATGCGGTGGCTCAGTGGCTAAGGCGCTTAGCTTGTGGACCAGAAAGGCTAGAAGTTTGGTAGTTCGAATCCCTAGCACTGTGTAATGGTGTGAGCGCCCGTTACTTGTCCCAGCTTCTGCCAACCTAGCCGTTCGAAAGCACGTAAAAGAAATGCAAGTAGAAAAATAGGGATCACTTTGGTGGGAAGGGAACAGCGTTCCGTGCACCTTCTAAGGCTACATGACCACGGAGACGTCTTCGGACAGCGCTGGCTCTTCGGCTTTGTAACAGAGATGAGCACCGCCCCCTAGAGCCAGGAACGACTAGCATGGATGTACAAGGGGAACCTTTACCTTTACTGTTTTTACTGTCTTACAATAATTAAAAAAAAATTACATTTTGTAGGTTTTGAATTGCGAGATGGATGACTATAGAAATCAAATAAGCGAATAAATATCCATGAAGAACGGAGTCTGATTTCCAGGCTACATGTTGCTGTCTGCCGTGTATTATTGTCTGCTCTTGGCAAAGTTTCATAGATGCCTCCATATGATCTTTCAACATGACTCGTCCCCACAAGTCTTGCAAAGGTTATATAAACTACCAAGAAAGCTTTCCGTGGGCATCAAGAACGTTAATTAAAGGGCTAACTGGGAACTGAGAACCTGAACAATGAATTTCAGCCATGAGTTCCTGGAGAGCTCAAGCCTACAGCTCAGCAACCTGGTTTGGCAAGTTATGGCACAGATTATTGAGATAATAGGAAGGGCTTATGAACAGCAATTCCATAAGCAAAGAGACTTGAACGTTTTCGTTACTGAGGTTGGCCGAGGGTCCAGAAAAAGAGCAGAAGGGCAGAATTAAGGTGCAGCTTAAAAGCAAGGAGCGTGTTTAAGTTGTCAGAATGCATCGGTGGATTTGGGACCGAGAAGTGATTTTGAAGCAAAGACAAGCTGGCTCACAGCTCTAGCCTGAAAATCAAACCAGGTGTTGCACTCTATATGTGTAGATTTTCTATATGTGTATTTTACCAGTTCTGAATAATTAGAGCAAGAGGAAGAGTCTTCGTGTAGGCGTGAAGAAGGGTAGCCAGCCAGTAAATGTTTAGCTCCATTCATACTCCATCAAGGGATTATAGGATTTTTAAAAGAAACAAAAAAAAAAAGAGGGGGAAAGGAAGTGTTCTGTAGTCCTTTTCTTTCTATCAAAGTTCCTTCTCTATTCCTTTCTGTGTGGGTATTGTTTGGGAGGGGGAGAGGGAATCATTTGCAGGGGGGCGTTTTTGAACCTAAAATACAGTATCTAGTGTTTTATGTTTCCATACTTGTGTATTCTTTCTCAGTGATATCTCCCATGGTTGGTTTTCACAGTATAAGAAAATGAGTTTTCACCTGGCAATCTCTCGTTTAGTCCTTGGCCAGCAATAAACAATAGCAACAGCCCTTAGCCTTTAGACTTATATACCGCTTCACAGTGCTTTTACAGCCCTTTTGAAGAGATTTCACAATCAGCCTCTGATCCCCAACAATCTGGGTCCTCATTTTACTGACCTGGGAAAGATGGAAGGCTGAGTCAACCGTGAGCCGGTCAGGATCGAACTCCTGGCAGTGGGCAGAGTTATCTTGCAATATTACATTCTAACCACTGTGACACCAGGGCTCTTATAAAGCTACAAACGCAAGAGGAAAACCTAAAAAAAACAACTGTCCACATTTTAAGGATTATACCATAAACTTTTGGGGCGTCTACAGTATACGACACATTCTAATGCAGTGATGGTTAACTTTTTGAACACCGAATGCCAAAACGGGAGCGCACATTTGCCGAAAAGGCACCGAGTGCCTAAACCTGCACCAGAAAATGGGAGAACAGCTCCTGGCATGGGCACCAGCCACCTAGTCTTCCAGCTTTTAACGCACATCCACACATGAAGACTAGCTAACCGCCCCGTTTTTAATGTGCATGCATGCGCCAGCCAGCTGTTCTTTGCATTGTGCATGCCCGCTGGAAACCAGAACAGCAGGTGGCCAGTGTTGAGGTATTCCCCGTTAGGAGAATGAGTGCTCACAGAGAAACGTAGTGAGAGTGGTGGTGAATAACACACAACTAGCACACAGATACACTGAATAGTAAAATGTAGGTTTTACTTCCAGTAAACGGGTAAGCAAAGTCCAACAAACAGTCCAAGTCATACATGGTTAAAGCAGTCAGTATTCAGTCCAGGGGTAATCCAAAAACAAAGTCCAGTATCATAAACAAAGTTCAGTAAACAGTTTGCTAAAAGTTGCAAGACTCACAGCAATCCAAGCAAAATGACGATCAGGCAAAAGGCAATAGGGAAAATGCAAGAAGAACAAACCAGGTTTCTGGCTCCATCTTATGGCCATTGGAGGAACCACACCCTATTACAATTACAGCATTCTCTTAAAGAGACAGTATTAAATGACTCTCCTGGTTTATATATTGCCAACCCAACTGTTAGGTGACTATCATTCTTAACAGCCAGTGCACATGTGTATGCCAGGAGCTGCTCTTCTGGTTTCTGGTGCTTCCACATGTACAAAGACCAGCTGGCCTGTGCACGCTGGAACCCGAAGGAGCAATGGGTGATGGCTGGCGTGCCCGGAGAGATGGCTCTGTGTGCCACTTCTGCCACCACTGTTCTAGTGCATGGGAAAAACAATGCTGCTATCTTTAAAGGTGAACACACTACTTTTGTTGTACAGGTAGCACTTGACTTACAACCCTTTGTTTAGTGACCATTTGAAGCTACAATGGCATTTGAAACAAGTGACTTTTATGATGGTTCTTCACACTTAACCTTTGCAGCATCCCCATGGTCACGGATCAAAATTCAGATGCTTGGCAATTGGCTCATATTTATGACAGTTGTCATGCCCTTGGTAGAGTCAGACCCTGAGGGAGAGGAGGAACAGTTGACAGAGAGTGGAGATGTGGCTTCGGAGGTTGTGGAGGAGGCTGGGGAAGGACAGAGGCTGGCTGGGCAGTCAGAGGAAGAACGAGGCCCATCCCTTCTTCATCCTAGGACACGCAAGGAGGAACGAAGAAGGAAACAACATGGCTTATGAGAGAGGAAGCGGCCATGATCCCCCTCATTGGTTGCAGCTGGGGAGAATAGTATATAAGAGAGACAGTTAAAGCACAGCGTTGCCAGAAGCAAAGCGTGTTTTATTTTGGGCTGAAGTTATCTTGGTTGGCGTCCTTCCAACAGACTGTGCCTTGTTATCTCCTTGAAGTTGGTAATTACTTATCCTTGTCCGTTGTGGAAATTCCTTCATTGTAGTTTGTTTTGGTTTTTTATTTCACGTCTATCTGCTCATTAAGTTCAGACTGTATTGCTTTCTTTGGAAGACTATTTTTGAATAAATTTTATCTCCAACTGAGAATTATTGAACAGTGGGACCAGGTTGGAGGCATTTATTTACATTTTGGATTTTGTTACGTTCGTGTTACACTCCGGATTCATCACATCTTGTTTTGTTTTTACTTTATTTGTAATGTGTTTGCAGTTCTCAGCACAGACCATAATAAAAATATTCATACTTCCTTATTATAAGGGAGTTAACATTTCCGTAACTTAAAACACTCTCCCTTAGCCACAAGTATACCGTCTGTAAAGACTGCCCTGCCCCAAGTTCATTTCGCCAGGTAAATATCCTTCAGAACATTCTCTCTCTCTCTCTTTTTTTGGGCGATGTTTCATTGACATTATGCAGGAGGCTTTTTCCTCATACATTGTGTGTTTTTGGATTTTCCCTTAAAATCCTAGGTGGGAATATTGCCAGAAAACACCTGCTAACAATAAGGGCTTTTAATGATCAAACAAACAAAATAGATTCCCAGAGTTTTGTGCAGTTTTAACCAAATCACGAATCCTTTAAGTGCCTAACGCATTCACACGATCTATTGGTATAAAAACAGGTGTTTGTGTGTCTCTCTCTGTGTGTGTGTGTGTGTTCCAACATAACTCTGGAATGCCTCGAGCAATTTCAACCAAACTTGGTATATAGATGACTTACCCTCTGGAAACAAATGGGGATAAGATACAGTGGTGGGATTCAGTTTTTTTTTTACTACCGGTTCTGTGGGCGTGGCTTGGTGGGCGTGGCAGGGGAAGGATACTGCAAAATCCCTATTCCCTCCCCACCCCACTAGCCTGCTTTCCAGCTATGTTCTCCCATGCAGGGCAACAAAAGAAGTCCCAGCTGATTGGGAGGCGGAGACTAGATGGGGGTGGGGCTAGTCAGAGGTGGGATTTGTCGGTTCTCCAAACGACTCAAAATTTCCGCTACCGTTCTCCAGAACTGGTCAGAACCTGCTGAATACCACCTCTGCCCCCCTCCCTTTCTCTCTCAGATGGACATTAGGAAGTAATGAAAAATAATGGAATTACTGTTTACCCTTTTTTCAATTATATGAGGAATAACACAGATAAAATTATTTTCTACCAAAGAGTAACAAAAGGGAAAACATTTTCCACCAAAGAGGGATATTTTCCAAGACCATTACTGGCTAAATGAGAATAAAATTGGAAGAAGGGTGGACGTTTCCCTGTTGTTAAAGCAAGTTTTATTCCCTGGGAATTTCAGCTTTCAGAGAGGTTAAGTTATGCATCACTGATAAATAAGGAAACTGGGTATTCCACAGTCTGGATCTCAGTTCCTTTGCTCTTGTGTCATCTTAGCTACACACACACACACACACATCGGCTACCAAGTGACAACACAGTGTGCTAAGGCCAGATGGACGATTATGTTTCCTTTGTGCCAGCTACTGAAAGGGACTCAGGAGAGCAAATTGGGACTGATGTATCCTCCTTTAGTTCACAGGATGTTTGTATTGGAAGGTAAGATGAGAAGGCAGATCTCTGCCTCCTGGCCATGATCTAGAATAGATCAGCAAAACTTCTGGGTGTTTGCTTAAACTTTATGCTAAAAGACCTGCAGCAGGTTGGGAAACGGGACAGAGCAAGTTGAACAAAGGAAATCTCTGTACAAGGTAATGTTTGTTTTGTTCAGAAGGCATACAGTCTAAGCACAAATCCTTCCAGATTGGCCTTCCTGTCATGGGCTGCAGCCAGCTTTTATCTATAAAAGTTCTAGTATCCTTAAGCACTTTTAAGCCATTTCCCCCTCCCTCTTGAACATAGGCAGTGCGTTTTAAGTTTCATGGGGACAGAAGCTTCTTCTAACTGTTTTGAAAGCACCTCAGCATGTCCTGTTCACCTTCTCAGTTGGCTTGTGAGTGGACCTAGAATTGCCAAGTCTCACTTTCCCAGAACAGACTTGCAATAATTTGTTGAGTGACCATTCAAAGTTAATAACGGCATGGAAAAAAGTGGCCCATGACCATTTGCACAGTTACAACCATTTGCACAGTCTGTGGCGCAGTGGTGAGAGTGCAGTACTGCAAGCTACTGCTGACTGCCGGCTGACTGCAATTTGGCAGTTCAAATCCCACCAGGCTCAAGGTCAACTCAGCCTTCCATCCTTCCAAGGTGGGTAAAATGCGGACCCAGATTGTTGGGGGCAAGAGGTTGACTCTGTAAAACCGCTTAGAGAGAGCTGGAAAGCACTGTGAAGCGGTACATAATAAGTCTAAGTGCTATTGCTCCTTCCTTCCTTCCTTCCTTCCTTCCTTCCTTCCTTCTATGGTGCACAGTGGTTAGAGTACAATATTGCAGCCTGACTCTGCACACAGCCAGTTCGAATCTCATCAGGCTACAGGTTGACTCAGCCTTCCGTCCTTCTGAGGTGGGTAAAATGGGGACCCAGATTGTTGGGGGAAATAGGCTGACTCTGTAAACTGTTTAGAGAGGGCTGGAAAGCACTGTGAAACAGTGTGTAAATCTAAGTGCTATTGCTATTTGCTATTCCCCATGGTCACGGGATTTGCACACAGATGCTTGACAACTGGTTCATATTTATGACGGTCACAGTGTCCCGGGGTCATGAGATCGTATTTTGCTATTTTTTTCTGACAAGCAAAATCAACGGGGAAACCAGAGTCACTTAACCACCAGGTTACTAACTTAACAACTGCAATGGTTCACCTAGCAACCATGGCAAGAAAAGTCATAAAATCCGGCAAAACTCACTTAACAAATTTGTCACTTAGCAACAGAAATTTGGGGCTCAATTGTGGTCGTAAGTGGAGGAAGAGAAGGACCAGGGGAGACATGATAACAGCCTTCCAATATCTGAGGGGCTGCCACAGAGACGAGGGGGTCAAGCTATTTTCTAAAGCACCCAAAGGCCAGACAAGAAATAATGGATGGAAACTGAACAAGGAGAGATTCTACCTGGAAACAAGGAGAAACTTTCAGACGGTGAGAACAATAAACCCATGGAACAGAACTTACCCTTGGAAGTTGTGGGAGCACCATCACTTGAGACTTTCAAGAAGAGATTGGACTCCCATCTGTCAGAAATGGTGTAGAGTCTCCCACTTGGGAGGGGGGTTGGACTAGATGACCTACAAGGTCCTTTCCAACTCTGATTATCTGTTATCTGACTACCTGCTTCTAAAGCTTTCCTGTTTCTTTTGATAGGACTTTCCTTCTCCCTTCTCTGCTTCTCCAGAATTTTTTAGAAAAAGAGAAAATGTCTTTTTAGATATTGCATCTATGCAAAATGCAGGAACTGGATGTGGATATCCACAGGCTGAGCATGGTTTCTATCGGCCCAGTAACTTCCTTCTTGACCTACCATCAATACATTTAAAAACTGCAATGGGTTTATTTTATGCTATGACAATGGCCAGGATCTAAACAACAACAGGATGGACCAATTAATTATAAACTAGTATAGCCTGGCATACATTCTGTTGTCTCAGCAAGTGTGTTCAAGTGAAAATGTAGCCCTTAAGAGTTAAAAACCAACCTAAGTAGGTCACCAGTCTTGCTGCACGGTTTTGAATTTAGGAAAAAAAATAAATGCAGAATAAAAAGAAAAATGTCAGTTAAAGGAAATTGGAACCCAGGACCCAGAAGAGCATTTTGGAATGATGATCAGGAAGTCCACTCCTTAATTCTCTTTCTGTGAAAGTACCCACTTGAACTGCTTTTCAAACTTGCTTCGGCAAGCATTGATCCCAAGAGGCAGCTGAAACACGCCTTCGTGTTCAGTCAGATCCCTGCCTTTCTCTGGTAGGACGGCTTTTTGCTTCCTCCTTCTTCCCCAGAACTTGTAAAGTGACTCATTTGGACTTTAGCCTTTGTGCAAGCAAAGCCAGCAGCACCAGCTGAGCGAGGTCGAGCCAAGAACTGCTGAACAGGCAGGAAAACAAGACCTGAATTGCTGCCTTAGCTGGCAAAGGGCTCCAGTGTCAAGTTTTACAGGGCTGTTGTTCAGATTCCCACAATGGAAGAACGCCGGAGAATCTATGCCATCAGAAGACGCCTGGCTCTGAAGAATGAATGAGGCATTTATTCTCTGGCTTGGAAGTTTCTTTGGAGGCCTTTAAGGAAGGAGAAGTTGCCCAGTGAAAAGTTTCGCAAGGAAGGAAAAATCTGAAAAGTAGCTGCTTTTAACTTCTCTGATTGCTCTGCCACAGTTGCACCATCCTTCGCATATTGTGGTCATACTTGGATTTACTGTCTATCTGCATTTCTTTCAGAACTTAAAGCAGTATACACAGAGCACTCCACTTTCCCCTATAACAAACTTTGAGATAATTGGCTCGAGAAAAGGGAATTGACCCCCAAAGTCTCCTGGAGAAGTCTCTGTTGCTGATGTTGGACTAGAACCCAAGTCTCTGCTCATAATCCGTCACCTTAATCACTACCATACATTAACTTGGAAGTCACTGGTGTTAAATTTCACATATAGGTTTGCATAACTAGCCTAGATTAAAATGGAATTGTTTAATTTGTGATATTATACAGTGGTACCTCTCCTTACGAAAGCCTCTACTTACGAAAGTTTCAGGTTACGAAACGCGTCTTCGAGAAAATATCGTCTCTACCTACGAATATGTTTCAAGATACGAAAGACTTTCTTGGAAAATGGCGCGTCCGAGCTGCGCTGCCATTGGTTATCTTCCTGGCATCCCATTGGCTAGGAGGGATCTGTGTGCACGCACCGCGCCGCGTTCTCAGTCTCGCGCTAGCAATCCAGCAAAGCAGGAAGTAATAACGAAGAATTACAGTCTGGATTTCGGGAGCTTGGAACGGATTAGGACATTTACAGGTAAAATGTGCCTCTACTTACGAAATTTTCAGGTTACAAAACAGCTTCCGGAACGAATTAATTTCGTAAGTAGAGGTACCACTGTATGTTGCTAGATTTTAACCAACGTATTATAGAAGGGATTGCAGAACCTTGGGGCTGAGTGAATCCCTACATCAGGAGTCCTCAAACTTGGCAACTGTTAAGACTTGTGGACTTCAACTCCCTTTGCTGGCTGAGGAATTCTGGGAGTTGAAGTTCACAAGTCTTAAACTTGCCAAGTTTGGAGACCTCTGCCCTATGTAGTCACAAGAGGAGTAAACTCAATCCTTCTGAGTGCCATTGATTCTTATCTAAATAGGTGCTGACAGTTAGTTGAGAAGCTTCCTGTGCACAGGTGTTTTGCAATAAATAGTAATAAACCAGTTCAATTGAACCTTCAGGTAGGAACCTGCCCTTCGTGCCTGACACATATTAAGTTATAATATGGTTTGTCTGAGCAAGACATGCTCTGTGAACACAACCACTGTTTCTGATTAACCACATGTTAAGGTTTCGTATGCTATGTGAACCTAGATTAGTGTACGTTCATGATGTCGTTGTTATAGCCTAGTGGTTATAACATACAGTAATTGAATCCTGTTTCAGTACATGTGATTGCAATGGTTTTAGAAAATGCATGACAGACCGTGATTGACCTAAGTGGGAAAAGCAAGATGAGGGAAGAAGAAGTAGAGAGGTTCAGTTTAGGCCAGAACAATGAAAACAATTGAAAAGAAGCAGGACAGTTTCACACTAGGAAGTTGTGGCAGTGCAGAAGTTGTGGGCTGTAATTTCCAACTTCCCCTAACTTTGACCATGCTGACTAGAGGTCACAGGAGTTCTATAACATCTGGAGGATTACATTATTGACTATTTATGGCTGGATTTCCCTCATTTTTTTTTCCTGCTGGTTGGATTGGAAACAAGGAAACAAGAGTTTTGATTGTGCACAAGTTGTATATACCTGTCTTTTAAAAGCACATTCTTTAGCATGGGTCAGAGTCTGTCCACTTTATAACAAAGATGCACATTTTCAAGCAAAAGCCCTCCAGGTCTGCTTATCTCATTTTTAAAAAATATTATCAATATTGAAGGTGAAGTTCTGTGGGTGAGATGGGACTTTTGACTTCCAGGTACAGTGGCTGGGAATACTGGAAGTTGGAGTACCAACTCACAAGGGGGTGCCAAGTTTGGAAAAGGTTGCTTTATACCAGGGACAATTCACCCTACCCTTACCTAATAATTTCAGTGACACTTCTAATGAATGCAGATAAACAGCCTCAATCCATCTAAGTCACTTTACAGTAAGGGTGCCCAACCCCCAGGGTGCAGATCAGTAGTGGCCCATGGCCTGTTAAGAGGAACCAGGTCATTATCATGCCCCCGTTCGAATCTGATTCTGAGGGAGAGGTCAAACAGCTGACAGGCAGTATGGCTCTGGTGGCTGTGGAGGAAACTGGGGAAGGGCACAGTCCGCCTGGGCCTTCAGAGGAAGACCCAGGGCCACCCCCTCTTCATCCTAGGGCACCCAGGAACAGATAAGGGAGCAACATGGGTTACGGGGAGAAAAAGGCCCCGATTCCCTTCATTAGTTGCAGCTGGGAAAACAGGATAAAGAGGGTGTTTGTGCACAGCACCTTTCCGGAAGCAAAGCGTGCATTATCTTTGTTTGCCAAGTCTTATCTGGGTTCTGGCGTCCTTCCAACTGTGTGTGTTTCGTTATCCTTTGAAGTCTGCAATCCCTTATCCTGCCCTTTCTCGTTAATTGCTGCAGCTTGTGGTTTGTGTTGGTTTTTATTTATAATCTATATGTACTTGGGGGTCCGCACTGAATTTCTTCCCTTTAAAAACTGTTCTTGGGAGAGTTTTTTCTCCAGCTGATGATAACTGGACATTGGGGTCCAAGTTGGAGGTATTAAAGGGACTTTACCTACTTTTGTGACTTTGTTGCTTCTGTGCTATGCCCCTTTGGGTCATCAGTCATGCAAGTGGCAGGCGAGCAAACAAAGCCGCATTGGTACATGCACCAGGATCTAAGCTGCATGCAAAATCATCCCCCTCCCCATCGATGGAAATGTTGTCTCCCATGAAACTGGCCCCTGGTGCCAGAATGATTAGGGATGGCTGCTTTACAGTATCAAGTTAAAACTGCAATCAGGCTTCAACTACAAAGCCGCAGTACCCTCTGCTGGTAAAACAGAAGAAGAGCCGGGTAAACTCCAAGGATTTTGTCTTAACTTTTAAAGTTCCTATGAATGGACTTGCCCTGAGAAAGATGCACCCATTGTGATAATTCTGGTAATCAGCCAGATGCCTGGAAGTGATCTCTGTGGGATCTCCTTCCTGCTTTCTTCCACAGCAAAAACTCTGGAGGAGGTCACCTTCCTAATCTATTCCTGGAAAAAAGTTGTCACCAGCTACCCTGGCCATCTTCCCGGCAGCACTGCAATGTAGATAGCAAATCAATATATTAGACAGGTGTAATCTATTCACTGATTTCACCTACCTGAGGGCCCAGGCTCAATTTATCCTACTTTCGATCCGTTATGGAGGCCCTAGTTCCCTAGAGATGCCTGTCACGTGGGGAAAGGTGGAAGAAAGGACGACCAACAACAAGGTAGAAGGAACTCGGTTTCAGTGGCGATGGGGACACCATTGAAAGACCACGTTAAGATTGTCATGGAGAAATCTGTATGTGGTTGCTAGGAATTGACAACTCAATGGTACATAATCAATCGATCGATTGGACCCCCAGTATTGTGCAGGGGGACAAAAACCAGTCCCGGGTTTGTAGAGAAACCACACAGAGCAATTTCTCAATGAACAATGGGGGCTCAGAAACTATGCAAAGTCAGGCCTGCTTGGATATAAATGATAAGACCAACACTTACCATGATATGCCATGGCTGGATGCTCAATTGGAAGAAAAAAAAAATTGGAAAAGGTGGTAGGAAACCATTTCCAAACCCTCAGATGGATAACCTTACTCATGCCCCTGGATAGGGTGGCTGAACTGTCACATACCCATCACTGTTCTGGATGAGAAATAAGCTTTGCATTTTTCTGTGCCTTTATGAAAATGTGTGTTTTGTTAGCTTGCTCTACGCTCCAGAGTAAAGAAGACAGTGCTAAAAAATAAACTAAGAGACCCCATCGCTCTATTTCTCATTTCCAGTTCTGGAATGAGGAGACAGATGTATCTCTGCATATTGCAAACCCAATTAAAAATCTTCCACGTCCTCTCTAAAATTACCAGGATTATTTTATGTGTCTTTTGGCTAACTTGCACATATGCTATTGATGACTAAAAGATACTAAAGCCAACCAGGGTAATGGCATTAAAAGTTGGAGATGGGCTGAAGGCAGGTGAGTTGTTCCCTCTTCTTGTGTGCCTTGGTTTCTAAGCTAATTTACCTCACGTGGTTGCTGGATTTCCCCCAAAATGGCAAGAGCTGAATTCACATCTTGGCCTACCAAGCTACTTTTTGTTAGAGCTTGTAAACCAACTAGGCTGTAAACCCCAGTTGATAAATAATGGCTAGCTTCACACAACAGTGAAGGCAAAACCAATTAACCACTACACAAATATTACTGAAAACAGGAGAAAATTAATTAAGGCTGCCTTATTTTAGTGAAGGTGCTGGCGGTGTACGGTGGACAGTCTCCATCCCTCAAAAAAACCAAATTTATAGGCTGCTCATCTCACTATCCAAAGCAATTACAATGCTCTTTGCAAACATGACCTCCCTATCTTCAAGAAACCATCAGCCTTTAAAATTTCAGGCCTGTAGTCTTCTACCACACGGCAAAAGAGATTTATATCTAAAATATGGAAGCAAGGTTCTCAACTAAATTATAGAAATTATCAATTATAGAACTAAATTATAGAAGGGAACTTCACTAAATGTTGGGTTGCTTTCCTTTTAAGAACCTTTA
The DNA here is from genome assembly GCA_023653725.1 of Bungarus multicinctus. Lineage (NCBI taxonomy): Eukaryota > Metazoa > Chordata > Lepidosauria > Squamata > Elapidae > Bungarus > Bungarus multicinctus. Next base: position 5,771,024 of record CM042837.1, read on the forward strand.
GGCCTGGTCAATTTCCATCTTTTACCTCAGCCACAATTTTGGCCCAAATCTCCAACCTTCCCAGCAAAAAGTCCAGCCACAGCTTTTTGCATCAACCCTCAACTCTCTGTATTTAGGCCTAAGGATTGCCGTTTTTTTTTCTTTGTGGAGGTTTGACAATTCTAGGTGAGCCTTGAAGGGGTCATTCCTCAGCTTAAGAAAGTGGGGGAACCCACCTGCCAACAATGGCCTCATTTCTAGGCTGCAACACAGTGGAGTGTGTTAGTTTTATATCCAGCCTTTTGTCTAGCAATTCAGCAGAGGGTCTGAGGTGCCCCCTCTTCTCCTCACAACAATCCTGCCAAGTAGGCTTGTGCTGAGAAAGAGGCAAGAGGTAAACCCAACATGACTCAGCACTTTCTCAGTTTTAAATAGTGTGCAAGTCTGGTCCATACTGTACCTTTCAATTTTTAGATTTATTAAAGAAGCAGCCAAATTTGAATTCCACTTTTGTCCACCAGCAAATTTCTGCTTTTCTTCTTTCCCGGCCCCACCCTCAGTGTCAGCCACCGGATTGAGGAAGGCTTCTTTAGAAAATCACAACCAGTTCCAAAAAAATTCTCCTTCAATAAAACAGACTAAAAATCCCTCCAGAATTTACGACCAAGAGAACTCCCCAAACATTGACAGCCCTCAGATCTGTATCTTCTGAAGCTTTAACTATGACCAATTATTAATGATGTAGGATTTTCTGATTTACCCTACTCCAGCAGCTTCCATGTAGTGATCCCGAGATGACTCAATTTATCAGTTTTTTTTAAAAAATGAATCGTGCTTAGAGTGACCAATGGGCACTCCAAAATGATCTTTTCATTATTTCCCTGCTATGTCCACTCCAAGAACCTGATGTTTCTGTTGGGAGGGTCTTAGGACAACTTGGCGCAGCCAACTAGCTGAAGGACAATCCACTTTCTTCTATATTATTTCCACTTTTTGTCAATGGAAATAATGTCAAAGAAATGGTGGCAGATAATATTTATCACGTTGAGTTATCCCACGTGGAATTGTCCTGTGGTGAGTTGGCTGCAGGAAGATGCCCATGCCAAATTGGCCAAGGCAAGATGGCTGCAGTGAATTGGCTGCAGAGAGATGGCTGCGGCGAGTTGTCCCATTCCTCCTTGTGGGTTCAGAGATACATTCCTGAATATGTATGGAACTTGGCCTCAATTTACACAGCACAAATGTAACGCCCAAGAAGTGAATCCAGAAATCCTCAAGAACATTGAACAGAATAACAGAGTTGGAAGGGACCTTGGAGATCTTCTAGTGTAGTCCAACCCCCTGCTTAGACAGGAAACCCCACACCACTTCAGACAAATGGTTATCCAACATCTTCTTAAAAACTTCCAGTGTTGGAACATTCACAACTTCTGGAGGGAAGTTGTTCCACTGATTAATTGTTCTGTCAGGAAATTCCTCCTTAGTTCTAAGTTGCTTCTCCCCTGGATTAGTTACCACCAGTTACTTCTTGTCCTGCCTTCTGGTGCTTTTGAGAATAGCTTGACTTCCTCTTCTTTGTGGCAGCCCCTGAGATATTGGAACACTGCTATCATGTCTTCCCTAGTTCTTCTTTTAATCAGACTAGACATAACCAGTTCAGATTAAGTTCTTCTAAAGAATGATGAAGAAATTATGGGGGGGAGGTAGAAAACTGTTATTTGGCTGCATTCATGCTGCATTTTCTTTATTGAATTCTCAACCATGACTAGCCACTTTCTTAGTTCAAGGTTCGTATTCTGTCATCACAAATTCTTGCATTCTGCCTGGAAAACAACCCCAACCTCACTTTCAGTATTGAGTGTTTATTCATCAAATCTTCCCAATTGAAATAATAACAACAAATATAGCTGCACAAAGTTGACTGAATGTAGCACTTGGTTATTTTAGGAACCACTTATTTTTGAGCTGCATCACTATATATATATATATATATATATATTTTAATCACTTGACTCCCGAACAAACAGGCGAGACATTTTAGGCTTTTTCCTGTTGACCTGGAAAAGTTAGGAATACCAAGGGTCTTAACTCTGAGCTATTGCTCAAGCACTCTCAAAAATGACACCGGAGCCAAACAACTGTCATTTAATTTTTAAGGTTTTTTTTCTTCTTCTTTAAAGATGACTTTCCAATTTACATTAAGACAGTTCTAACAAAGTCATTCCTTTTTTCACAAAAAAAAAAAAAAAGAGAGAGAGAGAAAGAAATTATATTAAATAATTTCCGCCAATAAATAACATTTGTCACCATTCTGCTTTAAACATAGCTAAAAAGAGAGCAAGAAAGGAGGCAGTCTCCAGGCAATGGGCAAACATCACTTCAGAACCAGGAATCCCAGTCCTTGCCACACAGTCCCAGGATTTGTGATTGTTTGGGATGAGAAAAACCGGCAACGCGCTTCCCCGTGAAGCAGCGGATTAGCTAAATCAGGGAGAGGTGAGCAGGCTGCCACCCCACAGCAGACGCTTTCAGGGGGTGAAAGCACCTTTGTTCCTGAAGATTGGAAGACCCATTGTGGACTCCCCTCCTTAGTACATGCACCTTGCTTTTTATCATGCAAGATAAAAATTAAAATTAAAAAAAAAACAGGGCCGCTGCTAGGCAGCAAACGCGCCAAGGGGTAGCGGGGTGGGGAGGGCAGTGCGCACAGCCTCTGATTCTCTGGATCCCCTGGGCTGGAGGGCTGTTTTTCTTAGCTTCTCACCATTTCAAAATTGATTTTTGCTGATTGTGTTGCTCAAGATTTAGATCAAGATTGTCCCTGGAATTAGGAGAGGGGGGGGGAGATACACACACGTACACACACACACACCCGCGTTTGTGACAGAGATTAGACAGAAGAACGGGTGGAGAAAGAAACAGAGGTAATTCACAGATTCAAGATAAATTAATGACTGGTTTGTTTGATTGGTTGGGTTTTTCCCCCCTGCCCCAGAAAGCGGGATTGGGCAGGCAGCCCAACTGCAATTATTCCCCATCGTTCACCTGTGTTGGGAAATAAGACTACGTGATAGGAAAGGATCCCAACCCAACAAGTCTCTAAATAAAACATTCCACATTTCATCGCTCAAAGTAGAGAAGAGCCACGTGCTAATCTGGCATGTAATCTGATGCAACTAATGACTTTTTTGGGGGGGAGGGAGGGAGGAGAGAAACACCCCACACTGTCACTTTTTTGACCAGAAATCTCTTCCAGGGCATTGCACTCTTCCTCCAGAAAACAGAAACCTACCAAATCCTCCCCTTTTTGCCCCCAGAAGCAAATCCACCTGTCAGCAATACATGCTCCCTTCCAGAGTTTTGAGAGGAGCTGACGTTTAACTTTTGCTGGCTTCAAAATTTGGGTCAAGAGATCAGGAAGTAGCCAGTTGCCCTAAAACGTAAGAAGCTGTTGGTCCAGCAACAATGCCATGCCAGGGAAGGACCGCTGCAGGTGGCCCTCTCTTTCACAGGTGATAAGGGAAAGCAGGGGCAAGGAAGGTCTTGAGAACGGAGCGCTGAATACTGCAAACAGGTTTCAATCACTGCCTTTTCTGACCACTTGCTAAAATGGTGGGAGAAGCAAGAGAAAGAAAGGGAAGGCTGACCACTGTCCAGGGCTTTGTCTCTTTTCCACTCAAGCTCTCATCTCTTGCCGCATGCACCCTTGTTTTCACAGTATTAGGAATTTTAACACACTGTCAATGGGAAAAGACAAAGCTGACAGGCAGCATGCAATCACACGTATGTTGTCTAACTAGAGCAGGGGTGGGGAAATGAGGGCCACTTTGTGATCCCCCCAAAATCCTGAGCCAGCCATGCTCAGTTGACCGTCTACAAGGCCATGATTCCCCACCTCTGAACTGGAGCATCCGAAAACCAAAATCCTTTCGCCCCAAATCAAAACTGTTTTGCCACACTGTCACCACCAAACACGATGCCGAATTTCAAGGAATCTAAAGCGGCCTCTCTTTCCTATCTTGAAGGTGAAAGGAGAAGGGTAATAGCTCTAGCTCAGGGGTCCCCAAACTTGGCAACTTTTAAAACTTGTGGACTTCAATTCCCAGAATTCTGGGATTTGAAATCCACAAGTCTTAAAGTTGCCAAGTTTGGAGACCTCTGCTCTAGCTGGTGGACATTAAGGCCCCTCCTGCCTCAAACCTACCCCTCCTTATTAGGCCCTGAGTCTTCAAACTTGACAGCTTTAAGACTTGGTGGACTTCAACTCCCCGAATTCCTCCTCCAGTCATGTTAATTCAGGAATTCGGGGAGTTGAAGTCCACGAGTCTTAAACTTCCCAAGTTTGAAGACCCTTGTATTAGACTCTCTTTCTTAACAGAATTGGGGGAAGGGGGGGGGGGGAAGGTCAGTAGATGCAGCACCTTAAACCAATTGGGAAAATACTGCAAGCAGCTTTATTAGCTTTAACGTCATAAAACGGAGGAGGGAAAGGAAGCTTGGGGGCGGGGAGAGAAACAGAGCAGTACTTTAGCCACTCAAAAGTACAGAAATTTAGGACTGAAATGTTTTTACCATTTCCTAAATCAGTAGCCCATGTTCTCTAGTAGGCAAAAAAAAAAAAAGGGGGGGGGGGCATAGACACGGTTGCCAAGAATTATAATCTCTCCAAGGTGAGAGAACGAAGTTGGCACTACATTTCAGACACTAAGTTTTTTTTTTTTTTTAAAGACCAGCTTTATTTTTATAAACATTATTACTGTTGCACGAGTAAGATCCAAATGTATGTGGTTCAGGCTGCCGTAGTCTAAATGGTGCCTTTTGACACTGATTCCTTGGATAGATAGATAATATATAAAGATTTTCATCCATATGGCTGAAATTAGCAAATGAAGAGTGCCCCCTCCCATCCGTAGGAGGCTTCCCCATTTGAATCTTATCCCATGCTGGAAAAAAGGAAAAGAAAGAAACAGCTGGATGGAAACACAGAATGGATGCCCACGGCAGAGACTGAACCAAGCCACCCAAGATGTATGCAATTAAATGAAGCCCTTTCTGAGTGGCCTGCAAAAATCGGTACCATTCGGGTTCGAGGTATTCCTACCAACGGTAAAGGGTGATCTAGTTCACGAAGGAAGGAATTCCGAGCAGCCAGTCTGTAAAAATGAGATGCCATGGTTCAACCTAAACAAAAGCTCTGCGAGCGTGAAGCAGCTCTCCGGCTACAAGAGGATCGGTCACACGATTTAGGGGGAGGTTTGTGGGAAAAGGACAGCGATGAAAATACAAACCACCCTCAACTGCATCTGTTCTTTAAAAATGCAGAAAAAAACCCCCTAATGTCTTGATTTCTCAAGATGAAGGTTTAGGAAATGGGCAGAGCCTATGGCTATTAATGTGGAGTGAGAAGCCCATTACAGAGCAAAGAAGAGGTATATATATATATATATATATATTTTAAAAGGAGAGATCTACGGTGGCTGATTGTACCGTTGGTTTAAGCCACTAATATTAAGAAGAGTTGCCTGAGGAACGCTGACTCCAAAACGTATTGCAAAAGAGCCAGGAGGGAGCAAGAGGTAACTGGGTGCTGTCAATGCCTACTCCCCACTATCTATTTCCCTCCCCTTTTCCTCTTTTCTCAATGAATGATCAAAGCTGCAGTTCTTACAAAAGAAACCACTACCAAGGCTTGGTTACTACCCCAATAGACCAAGCTAAGAATATACTCAACAAACGATCCCATTTCCAAAATAAAACTTCAATGGTTTAGTTGTTGCTCTTTGGCACATTATAACACAAAGCTTCCGATTCTGTTCCAAACTTAAAAACTGTTTACGCTGCTCTTCCTCCAGAGGTTTTTCTAATGGATGCCTTCAGCTATACATTCTTAACAGAATTTTCATCCCTCTCTTTTTTTCCTCCCTTGCCAACAACACCCCACATTCATCGTGGGGAAATTTGTATTTCTTCCCTTGTTAAGATGAGCAGGCCTTCGCTACCATTCATAGATCCTTCAAGGGCAAGGAGACAGCATTTCCCACTCCACCCCCTGTGCTTGTTGGGGTTTTGGAACTCTTTACAAAGAAGAGGGTTGAGATATTCCATTAACTAAATATACAGCTGGAGAAACGTGAGAAGTGAAATAGATCTTTGAGCAAAGTGAAATCTAGAAACTCGGAGCCAATGCACGATTTGTCAGTACCTGCCACAGCCATGAGTTTCCTATATAGCAAGATGTCCCAAAATACAGGTGTGCATCAGAGATATGAACCCTAAAAGAATTCTAGGGTATAGACCTACCTAGGTGTCTATAGTAAAGAGAACAAAACAGCTTGCCTGCAAACATTTTTTTTTCCGTAACTGGGGTAGCCCTTATTAGGGGAATAAAAACGAAGCAGTGTTGCTTCCAGAGGCCTAACGTCCAATTTGAAGAAGATGCACTATTGAGCAGACGATGGAAGGCAGTAATAGTATGGGGTGATGTTGATTGAGGATATTAACATTCCGCCTACACATGTTGTGCAAATTCTGATTTCACATCAATGATCGTTTTTCTAGTTGTAGGGGCTGGACAATCATACTTTCACCCTTGAAATTACTTGAGCAGCAGTATCCCTGCACAGGCTGTTGGAATATCCCACCTGTCTATAATGCGCAGGCGTATACTTGGTACATCTGGACAAGAGGAGAAATGCTCGGTTGTGAATTCAGAACTTTACACAAATTCTTCTCCCTAGATGTCACAGTGTTCATTCATTCATTCATGCTGAACCTGCAAGCAGGAGGCCCTCATGTAGACAAGGCAGATTATATATTGTGCTGGATATATTATCGTGGAGCCACTGTAGTGCAGCTTGCGGGATGTGTTGGAGGTGGTAAGAAGGGCCAAGTTTCCCTTCTCAATTTACATTAAGATCGTGACTGCTAAAACAATCTCGCGAGGCTGTTTGGGGTTCAGAGAAACCATATCACAATCCCTTAGGTGTGATGTGGATGCAAGTCAAACAGGGATTAAACGCATAGAAATAGCAGCAGCCCAGCTGGATTAGCTCCCAAGAGTGATGCTTTGGGATGAATGGAGATCCCTGAATCGCATTCCTCAACATCGACCTAATCATGGTTTATTCCAAGAAATTTTCTCAAGTGAAATTGGGATTTCTGAAGGAAAAGTGATGGGTACGTTTGAAGAGATGGGGAAGGAAAAGGGAGGAATGGAACAACACAGCACAGCCAACTCGCTGCGGCCAATTCGCCATGGGACAAGCGTTACACTAATATCAGCTGAATAGAATCATTAAAGAAAGGATGCCAAAGAAGATTTGTGAATGACAAAAGTTATTTTTTTTAAAAACTATTCTAAATAATTGAATTGTCCTGTGGCAAATTGACCATGGCAAGTTGTCGTTGACCTGGAAAAGGGAAGATTCCCATGACAAATATCTAGCAATCTGTTCTGTGCTGAGTTTTCTGTATTTACCTCTGAATTTACCTCTGACGCAGGGTTCCACATAGGAAAAAGGTTTACCAATTGCCCTAAGCAGCATGCCTTTTAATGGAAGTCAAGGGCTGGACCATCAGATGTGGTGAGAAACAGAAGGAGAATTTAACAACAACAACAACAAATGTGAGAAGGAAAGCGTGCCCAAATGGAAGATGTCACTTAAAAAAAAATGCTAACTTAAAATGGTTCCAATAAATCAAGATACGGGAGTTTGGCTGCTTTGGCTTCCCTTCCCTCCCACTCTCACCAACACAGGGTCCTTCCCTCTTGGCAGGGATACCTATCTGTACAGAACACTTTATATATATGTACTAGTTTTTAGACCCATCCTAAATTAAACGAAAAAAAAAGATGACTTTATATATTGAACATAAAATTTAAAAAACTTACAAAATGGTCACCTCTCTTACAGAATGGATGCAAACTGGATTATGGATGTGCCTCCAGGCTAAGTTGGTTTCTTCCCCCCACCCCCAAACCCCCTTTCATAATAAATAAATAGAATTCATTAAGTTTTGGATGCTTTAGTGATATGGAACTGTTACTGGGCTTTCTTTCCCGTCCCATTCTTGTCCGCAGAGTTTGTTGAGGTTAAATTCACTGGACCGTCAGGATGCTTGGAATCCTTGCGGGGCGGCATGCGCTCGTTGACGCGATCCAGGCCTCTGGCTTCTTCGAAGCTGCGGATCTTGTGTTGCGGCGAAAATCCACGGATGGCTACAGGGAGGGAAAAGGAGCAATTGGAGGCGTTTGCGAACTAGGTCATTGACTCGTAAACACTTGCTCCTCTGCTGTCCAGCAGAGGTTGTGTGCGTAGAGCATGCGTCTGACTTCTTCATTCACTGCACTACCATGTTTCTGGCAGCCTAGAAGCCATGTGAGATATTTCCCCCTCAAAAAAATAAAATAAAAAAAAATATTTCTGGTTGCGATAGGCAATGTTTCCACATTTTGGCTTCCAATAGCAATAGCGCTTAAGACGTATATACCGCTTCATAGTGCTTTACAGCCTTCTCTAAGCGGTTTACAGAGTCAGAATCAATTGACTTGTTTTCATCTTTACCACTTCAAAAATCTGTAGGTTATGATCATGGGGCAAAATGACTAAGAAAAAAAGTACATAAGCATGTTTCAAGAGATTCTTCTCCAACTGCTTTCATCTGTTTTTTTTAAAAACAAAAAGTTTGTCTGTAGCCTAAATAATTTTTAGGCAAAACTGTTAATGAAGGCAATTCCCCCCCTTTAATAAAACTTCAAACCTAATCTGGAGAAAAACAAATTAGGAAGTCAGACAGATGCTCGGCAAGGGAAGCAACAGTGCAGTGAAAGTTAACAGCATTCTTTTCAAAGCTGGGAAACATAAAATCAAAATCACTGAGTGCTAAATCAAAAGTCATAGTCTTCAGCACAGCAGAACATCACATACACACACACACAGATTAAAAAACAACAACACCACACCACAAAAAGGGGGAAATGAATCAATCTTTGAATGAAAAAGTCTTGCATGACCATGAACTGGATGGATGCAGAGAAAAGCCTCAGGTATGTATGGCCAAAATCTCTTCACCCACTTGGCACAGCCTTACATTTTCTATCAAAGCCAGGGCTGAGCGTAAAATCTTCTTTTGCAGGTAGTGTGAGAAACAACGAAGAACTAGCTAGGTACTCAATGAGCTGTTTTGCTGCAAAGTTTGTGACCTGATTTTTGCCATGCATTGAAAATGACACAGCAATGCAATTCGATGGATTCAGTATTTCTGTTAAAAAAGCTTGTCCAATGGCAATATTGAGGAGAGGAGCAAGAACCAGATTCTCTAGATTTCTTCTGAAACTCTTACTTCCTTAAGTGTCTTCTGAATAGAATGAGTTTGGCAAGGAGAGAAACAGCAAATACATTCGTGGCCTCACGATATCAGCGGGCTCAAGAGAGGTTAATTAGATGACCCAAATTCTAGGACACACATCTAGCATCTACGAAACATGGGCTTAAATGCACACAGATCCGAGACTCAATTCTGGCATTTCCTGTGTAAAGATTATGAAACTATACCTGGAGATCGGTAACTCATTGCCAGTTTGAGGAGATAATGCAAGGCCAAATAAACGTTCTCTCTCAGTTTAAGGCGGGTGCGCTCTAATGACTATGTCACTCTCCTGATCATCTGAAGAAATAAGAACAACAGAATTCCAAATAGAGTTGGAAGGGACCTTGTAGGTCATTTAGTCCAACCCTCTGTCCAAGCAGGAGACCCTACACCATTTCCAACTGATGGCACATGAAAGCTTCCAGTGATGAAGCTCCTACAACTTCTGAAGGCACCTTCTGTTTCATTGGTTGATTGGTCTCACTGCCAGAAAATTCCTCCTTATTTCCAGGTTGAATCTTTCCCTGTTCAGTTTCCATCCATTGTTCCTTGCTTGGCCTTCGGGTGCCTTGGAAAATAGCTTGACCCCTTCCTCCTCTCTGTGGCAGCCCCTCAAGTATTGGAAGACTGCTATCCTGTCTCCTCTGATCCTTCTCTTTACTAGACTAGCCAGGCCCAGTTCCTGCAACTGTTCTTCATAGGTTTCAGCCTCCAGTCCCCTAATGCTGGAGCCCTTTGAAAAGCAGGAGGGATCTTTTTAGAAAGGTATGTGTGAGTTTCACATTTTGCAACTGGAAGGTGGGAAGGACAGCAGGAAGTCTTGGAGAAGGAAACCAATCCCATCTCTACGCCCAAGATCTTGAAAAACAGTATTTTTGGTGGGTAAATAATCAGAATTTAGGAGCTACTTGGAAAAGGTATAAAACTTCTCTAGGCTTTACTGGGAAAAAACCCTGAGGTGTAACAAATGGGCTGCCCTGCAATTCACGGAGTCTTTGTAGATGTGCACTCCCATACTTTATGTTAGAAGCCATCCCGGGGTCACATAAAAACTGAGATTTTATGCTGCTGCTATTCCAGCTGGTGAATTACATATCCTTAGCACTAGCCCATCCTTTTCCCAATGCAGCACTGCTGTCCTTCAAGAAGCCCACAGAGAGCCCTAAGATCAGTACAGGTAGTCCTCAAATTAAAATAGTGCATTTAGTGACCGCTCAAAGTTACAACAGCACTGGAAGTGTCCATTTTTCACACTTATGACAGTTGCAGCATCCCCACACGGGCATGGGGATCAAAATCCAGAGGCTTGGCAACAGGACATATTTGTGATGGTTGCAGTGTCCCAGAGTCACATGATCAACTTTTGTGCCCTTCTGACAAGCAAAATTCAGCGGGGAATTAACTTAACGACTGCAATGATTCACTTAACAACCGTGACAAAGAAAAGTTGTAAAATGGGGCAAAGCTCCATTAGCAAATGTCCCACTTAGCAACATCAATTTTGGCCTCCATTGTGACCGTCCGTCAACGATTACCTGTACAGAATAGCTTTCCATGGGGCTGCACAGGCTTGCTCTGAATAAAATGGGAAAACCAAAATATGGTCTATTACACCACTGCAGCTCTTGAAGCAGCCCTTCCGCTCCCCAGAACTACAAGGTAAGTCAACCAATCGAAGGAGTCATAAGGCAGACACAATAAAATGCCTTTGGGCTCTTACTGAGGTGGACTATAAGGGTGGAGGATGTGCCAAGCAGGTGCATTTCTCCTTCAGCTTCTCTCTATTTCTGGTGATGCAAGAATATGGTGGGGGATTTTGCGTGTGTATAATGCTGACAATAAAACTCTTGGATGAGGGTTAAAAAAAAAAGATTAGCAAACACACAAACCATCTTGGGTGGGGGTGAGGGGGTAGGAAAAAAAAAGAAAGAAAGAAAGAAGATTTAGCAAACACACAAACCATCTTGCAAGATTCTAGCCATACCTTCCCGTGCCTCTACTGCTTCTACTGTGGCTGTAATACAGAAGGAACAGTGGCATGCAAAAATAAAGACAGAAAAGCGTGAGTGAACTTAACATCACTTATGGTTGCTTATGAGACTTAGAACCCGCCCGATACCCAACGAGAGGTAGGAGGGTGATGATAACCAGGCGGCAGAGAAGGATGGCAAGAGGGCCAAGAGGTGAAAGGGCTCTGGAGAGGTTAAAGGTCACGGTGTCGACAGATTGGAAAATGGTTCCGCTGAATTTCCAGGAGAGCCACTGGCTTGGAATCAACTTCTGGTTGCTAAGATGCGCCCCAATTTTTCGCACTACAGCGTTTCGCAGATAACCCCTGCACATTACGGTACTGAAACTAAGCAACCTCTCTGGAAAAAGTTTCGACATGAAAAGGGTGCTTGTTTCAGACGGAGTTAGGCTGATTATTGTATCGGGACAAGGGATGTGTCAACCCTGAAGCTGACCTGGCCGGAGCCATTTTGAGGCTTCGGTGTTGCCACACTGGAGCGGAGGGATAGGGAGGGGGGAATAGAGAGAGCTGAGGTCTGTTAGCCAAAACAAAATACTTTCCCTTGGGAACCAAGGACACTCCGACACGTGATCAGAGAGAGAGAGGAGGAGTGACGTTACCAAGCAACCAGACGGCACCTGGATTGGACCACGTGACTGATTGTTTGGGGAAGGGGAAAAACTTTTACTTTTAATGAGGTGAAAGCCGCGGAAACCTTCAGAGCCGGTTTTCACCAGAACTGGGCCAATAAGGATATATCCAATAAAGCTATTCCTTGAGGAATCTATCCGCCTTGGGAATTTCGTTTGCTATGGATGTATTACTTGGATCCCTGACAGGATGTTCCAAAGGGAAGGTGACGATGGACAGCAGCAGTTAAACCTGAAGCGTTTTTCTACAATTAAAGAGGACGCTGCCGGGCTGTTGGAGATGGTCCTTCCACTCCTTACAACCCACTTCGGATAGCAAACGTTAACATGGATCCATCTGATTTCCAAAATGGATACCAGTACTGAGCAGTAATCCTGAGTGTGAATAGAGATAGTCCTTGAGGTAAAAACAAGATCCACCCTGTCATTTAACTCAAATTTGTACGCAAGTCAGAATGTCTAGGGAGATTCTCCGTCATCCACCTCACAGTTGTCCCAAAGGTGTTTTTTTCAAGAGGCAATTGGACTTTCTGGTTTTTCTTCAAAGACATTTCCGCTTCTCATCCAAGAAGCTTCTTCAGCCTGGATGGTGGGAAATGTCTTTACATTTACATTGCAGAAGGCAAATGACCAGCTTGTCTGCAAGGAGTATAAGTTCTTCCATTCCCTACCATTCAGTCAGAGCTGAAGAAGCTTCTTGGATGAGAAGCGAAACCTCTTCAAAGAAAAACAAGGAAGTCCAGTGGCCTCTTGAAAAAGCACCTTTGGGATGTAAGTCAGAACTCGTACCTGGAAAACAAGACTGCCATTATTAAAACTGGCATTCTCCTACCTCGAACTGGTGGACTACCGAAGCCACGCAATCTTCTCATAAACCTCTGAAAACAAGCGGCATCTTAAAAAGCTTCAGGGGTTCATGAAAAACATTGTGCAGCTTCAGCAGTTTCTCTGCTTGAGGAAGGAGAATGCTGTCCGCCATTTTGAGTAACAGGAAGCCTGTTTGTAAATACGAGTTGCCCAATATTTGGATGTTCTTCACCAAGGACTGCCTGAAATGATTCTCGACTTTTGCCAATCATAAGCATACGCCACCTCTTTATAGCTTCATGCCAACAAAAGCATTCTGAAACTATTTTCTTCATTTGCACAGTGTGGTCTGCTTTTTTTTGCCAGGGGTCTATTTGACAGTATACCTGTCTAGTATCTTTCAAAATGGCCCCAGAAACAAAAGAACTACCATCCATGGTGGGCAGCCTCACTATGATTCTTTAAAAGAAGTAGGGCCTTTTCCTGGGCTTTCTCGGACGAAAGGAGCAACCAATCTTGAGTAACTTGCTACTCTTTTGGATACTCTTACTATAGCATGTAACACTCTTACTATAACATGCTTTCTTCACATGATATGAGGATGTAATCAATCACTGTTCAGGTTATAACTAAGAAATTATCCAATGTTAATAGGAAGGAGATCAAGCTGGTTTGAAATGGAGTTCAAATGCTGGCAGTAGAAAAGGTTTCACACACAGTTATATGGTACCACCACAGGTCATTTCCTGGTGCAAACCAACCAATGCTGTCCATTAATCTATAACATCTCGCTGTAAGATCATGTAGTGATTTCAGTAACAAATTAATATAATGAGACATTTTTTAGTGAGTTGATATTTTTACAATATGTAACTGTTATAGAAGAACACATATATATTTGTGTGTGTGTGTGAGAGAGAGAGAGATAGAGAGAGGGAGGGAGAGGGAGAGAGAGAAATATATTCCATTGTCAGGAAAACAGCATCAGCCAAGATTTGTACACAATCTAGTTTCACTTAGAAAAAAAGAGGAGACAAAATAGAAGTTTGCAATATTATATGTGAAGTGGAAATTTAGATTCAGAAGGCTTTTTCTCCACAAAGCTGAAAGTTGGCAGATTCAGGACAAGTATGTACATATAGTTGCTGTCTCAACACATCCAGTGGACATAAAAACGTGCACTTTTAGATTATCGCTATTAAATGCTAGGAAGAAAATACTGTTCTTATGTTCTTTTGTACACTTTAAAGTGACATTTGTTCAGTTACAGTGGGAATGTAATATTGGACTAGAGAGAATTTGGATGGAGCAAATCTCATATTTGTTCTTAATGAAAATAATTTGCCAAAACATCAAATTTTCTTGAATTCCACATAACACAAGCAATTTGTTTTTATTGGAATATCTAGATTAGGTCATAAATACTACATGCTCCTCAAAGGAAGCCTTATTGCCTATATTAGCTGTAGCTATCGAAGAACAATGTGATCTGGAGGGCCACAGGTTAATTTAATCTGTGTGGTCACATTCATTATTTTATGTAAGCCATCCTGAGTTCCCTTTTGGGATGAATTGAAGAAAAAAAAAGTAAAGAAGTCCCTGTGGATTTTACTCCACTAGTCGTGACTGACTTTAGGGAGTGATGTTCATCCCTGTTTCAAGGCCATTGAGCCCACGCTGTCTGAAGACATTTCCTTGGATGTGGCCAGCATGACGTCACGGGGTGCTGTTACCTTCCCACCAAAATGGTACCTATTTATCTACTTTCTTTGTCAGCCTGAGTTTCAGATAGCTGGTTGAATTAGAAATTCAACTGGACATCCAAATACCTTCCATTCCTATTCAAAACATTGTTCTGTATAATCTAACTTTAACTAGTCTTTAACTGACCACCTCCTCTTCATCTTAAGAGTACGCAGGGAGGAACGAAGAAGGGAGCAACATGTTACAGCAGAGAAAAGGGCCCTGATTCCCTTCATTAGCTGTAGCTGGGAAAACAGGATTTACAAAGGGTGTTTGCGCCCAGCACCTTGCTGGAAGCAAAGCGTGAATTATTTTGATTTTGTCAAGTCTTATCTGAGTTCTGGTGTCCTCCCAACTGTGTGTGTTTTGTTATCTTTTGAAGTCTGCAATTCCTTATCCTGCCCTGTCTCATTAATTGCTGTAGCTGTGGTTTGTGTTGGTTTTTATTTATAATTTATATGTATTTTGGGTTCATACTGAATTTCTTCCCTTTAAACAACTGTTCTTGGGAGAGTTTTTTTCTCCAGCTGATGATAACTGGACATTGGGGGTCAAGTTGGAGGTATTAAAGGAACTTTACCTACTTTTGTGACTTTGTTTCTTTTGTGCCACGCCCCAGGTCATCACACACTATCTCGAAACATCAGATTTGGGAACCTTGGATATGCTAGACAATCTATTGGTGACCCTTACAATTCATCTTATTATTGTGATGGGAAGGGAAATGCAGCACTGGGAAAACCACAATAACTTCCTGATGCAATATCCAGCGGCTTTCGTAAGGCAAGTTCGGAAGCTAAATTTCCATCGCTATCCTTCGTATCCCACAATGGAAGGGCTTCACTTCTTGTATACTTACCTGTCTGTAGAGTCTGCTTCCCCCCTGAGAGGACCCCCAGGGGCAGAGTACCTGTGGGAGTCAGGCCTTTGAGTGTCAGCACGCTCTCACTCTCCTCTCTGAAAACAGAAGGCAATGGGACCAATTTATACATGAGCAAACAGTTAAAAGCAAACTAGTTTTTTAGGACTCTGGCACTTGAAATTCTGTAGAACAGGGTTTCCCAACCTCAGCAACTTTGAGGTGTCTGGATTTTTGACTTCTTGTAATTCTTAGCCACAGTGGCGCAGTGGTTAGAGTCCGTGGTGGTATTCAATTTTTTTTTACTCCCCAGTTCTGTGGGTGTGGCTTGGTGGGCATGGCATGGCGGGCATGGCAGGAGAAGGATATTGTAAAATCTCCATTCCTTCCCCATTCCTGGGGGAAGGTTACCACCGGTTCTCCGAACTACTCAAAATTTCCATAACTGGTTCTCCAGAACTGGTCAGAACCTGCTGAATACCACCTCTGGTTAAGAGTGCAGTACAGCAGGTTACTTCTGCTGACTGCCGGTTGCCTGCAATTTGGCAGTTCAAACCTCACCAAGCTCATCCTTCCAAGGTGAGTAAAATGAGGACCCAGATTGTTGGGGGCAAGAGGCTGATTCTGTAAAATCATTTAGAGAGGGCTGTAAAAGCACTGTGAAGTGGTATATAAGTCTAAGTTCTATTGCTATTAGTGGCAGCCATTCTGGCTGGGAAATTTGGAGAATTGAAGTCCAACCATCTCAAAGTAGATGAGAGTAGCAGTAGAGCCTTTCTTTGAGGCAGATAGGTGGTTTAGAAATATAAAACAAATAAATAAATATACTAGCTAGGCTTGGAAAACATCTCTGTAGAGAGAATAACTAAATACCCAGCCAAAAGGACAAGACCCCTGATGCAGATCAATTACATATGACCAGAAGGTGATCAGTGTGTACCATCAAATGTTATTATGCCGCCAGGTTGCCAACCTCAGCTTTAACCAGTGTGTGGAATTAAGCAATTAAACCTTCTTGGCTCTACCTAGGTCAGTGGTCTCCAAACTTGACAGTTTTAAGACTTGTGGACTTCAACTCCCAGAATTCCTCCTCCAGTCATGTTAGCTCAGGAATTCTGGGAACTGAAGTCCACAAGTCTTAAACTTGCCAAGTTCGAAGATCCTTGACCTAGATGCAAGACTGCCTAGGATTCACATCCACCCTGCTTTTGAGTCCAAGCAAAAAAAGGAAGGTGGGACATATTGGATACATGGGACAAAGAAACAGCTGATACTCCTTAAAAGCTGCATTATTGGAGATGCTTTTTTGAAGTGTTCAAATGTTGTTGTTTTTTTAAAAAATCCTCAACTACCTGGATAAGATACGTCTTGGGAAAATGTTGTTTCCAGGAAGAAGGACCTACACAGTTGATCTATATAACCCACCTTTGTGCTTGAGGATTTCCAACCCTTCAAAAACCTTTTGTACTTTTCCCAAGCGGGGCTCCTGGTGAGCCTCTTTGAGCTGTGATGATACAACAGAGGGAGTCTGGGCAAAACGATTAAGCAGCTTTATCCTCCCTTTCTGACCAAGATTCCCAAGAAAGAGCAAGCTTACCGAAGAACTGAAAAGACTCGCGCCATCTTCCCAATGGCCCTGATCTTATTCCTGATGATCTCTTTACGGGCAGTTGTGCCTCCTTGGGAAAAAAGAATCAAAAATGTATTTTTTAAAAAAAGGATGAGGTACAAACCATGCTTTATAGGCTCAGTTGATGCCAATATGCAGCATCTACCTGATTCTAGGAAAGAGAAACCAGATTACAACGTTACAGCTACAATTGCAATTAGTCGGTTACGGAAAAGTCATGATCAGAATGGAAAGGATAGCGAGTGACCGACAAGGCGACACACAGAAAAAAAAAGTCCAAAATGGGAGGAGAGATGACCACAAGAAGAAATATGCCAAGTGTTATTCTGAGCAGCAGACCTCTCTGCCTCCCACCAGTGGGTCTGGCCACACAACACAAGGGAAGTTAACATGAATGACTCAGCCACAGAGACACACCTTGGCAATGCGAGGAACACAATGATAAGACCGAGTGAAGGTGAAAAGGATTCTGGGCTGTGCTTGCAGAAGGGAGAGTGGTCACACAAGCACTCTCTTCAGATGCAGAAAAGGAAGAGCTAGAACTTTTGCAGCCTCATTCAAGCCCTCGTTTCCCATAGCATCTTAGGGGAAAGCCCACTCCCTTTTACTACACAGACCAAACATAGATCAGAAAGAATGAAGACTTGGGGAAGGGGAGACTGGGTTCGACTACAAACTGAATGGCAATTGCATCTTCTCTGAACCGAGATCTTATTTTGCTTGTTGGTTATCACCCAACTAGGCATTCAGAACAGGACAAGCCAAACTGGAGATCTGACATGCACCAATGGATCCAGCCATGCATAAGGTGGCTGCATTCAAAAGTCAAGAGAAATGTGACCCCCAACACACACCGTTCACGTTCCTGAAGGAACAAAACAGGGTTAAAAAAAAAAGAAGAAACAACAACAACACAAACGCACCACGTTCATGTTAAAACTGAAGAGGGGGAGGGGAAGGGGGAAATGGCGAGATTGTCCAACTAGCCAGCTATTCAAAATCCACTCCAAGGAAATCTGGTGGCACAGGCAGTGAGAATTAAGCTTTTAGCAAATTCTAGCTGGGTACCTTTCGGATAGCTTGAAATGTAGTTATCTTCAGGGAGAGGAGACACCAAGTATACAAGGAGATGAAGACAGAGATAGAAGAAACAAATTTAATTTCCATGGGAGGGAGCGAAGAACGTTAAAAAAAAACAACAACCCACAATGGGGGCAAGGAAGCAGTTTTCTTTTGCACTTCTGCCAAGAGGTCATCCGGTTAAGTCTTCCTCTCTTTTACTAAAAACCTTATTTGCCAATCTCTGGATGGCTATGCTTTCCACACATTATTACATATATGTTAGTAAGGGCCCAAAAGATGAGGTTGGTTTTATTCTTGAAGAGTACGCAGAAATGACAGACAAAGCTTTCTCATGATCAATAACTAAAAAAACAAAGCATTGCTTCAACCATCTTTTTCATCCGTTAGCAGCATTCCAACTCAACAGTGTTTATGTTCTCAACAAAATATTTTCAGGTTACACCAGGCTGTCAAGGGCTCCCAATTGTCTTTTGGAAGAGCCAAAACAAGTTCCCAGAACAACCCACAATATTGCCAGGCACGCCAACTTAAAGACACATATTTTTGCAACTTAACACACATATTTTGCTTAAATTGTTTTAGGCACGGACAGGATAGCCTTCATTGACTGTAAACGTCATGGTCCCATCCTGGCCCAGGATACTTCTGGAGTCAAGTTGGCTTTTTTTATTAAAAGAAAAAAAGCACGTAAAAGATGGCTGCTGGTGATAAGTGCCCTTTTGTCTTAATTATGACATTGATTGGACCAGATGTTGGTGACTATCTGATCGAGTCAATGTCATTCACAACTCCGTCAACGTCTCCTGGGAGCCAGAATGGGAGCCATGCCCGTGTGGAGCAGTGAGCGTTCAATCTTTCTACCTTGAACAAGCTTCTTCTGTTTAAGTCTCCCTTTCTGTTTTCACAATGTTGATACACAGAGCAAGCGGTTGCTGACAGGTCCAAGATAAAGCCACGATAGTAGAGTGGTGGATAGGGAGAAGGGTTAGTAGCCCAAAGAAATAAATCGTCTGTAAACCAGCTGAAGATAAGATATATAGCAAGCTTAATTTATGAATGGACAAGATGGCAACAAAATGGTATTTAAAGGCTGCCTATTCGATATGTAGAATCCCGCTCTCTCCCGATTTACATGAAACCACCCAAGTCCCTGAAAGTATTACAAAAGGGCTGTTACCGTCCAAAGTTTCATCTCCGTCTGAAATCAGCTCATCATCGGAGCAGATGTTAAGAATGTTCACCAGCATCTCTGTAACTGCAAGGAGTAGAGAGAAAAAGTGATGAAGCAGCAGCAACATCAAACGGTTGCTGGATCGAAGTCCCAAAGTTCTTTGCTTGCTTACTAAGGTATAGAATTCTTTGTTGGCCAAGCGTGATGAGACACAAAAGGAAATTGTCTCCTGTGCATAAGCTCTCAGTGTACATACAACAATCATTATTTAGAATTTTTTAAAGAATTTATTTGATTTGTCAATTGCTTACAAGATAATAGGTATAAGTATATACATAGTTATGAATACATGAAATGGGTACATATAAGAAAAATAAAAAGAAACAATAGGACAGGGACGGTAGGCACGTTGGTGTGCTTATGCACGCCCCCTACATACCTCTTAGGAAAGGGGTGAGGTCAATAGTAGACAGTCTAAGGTTAAAGTTTTTGGGGTTTGGGGATAAGATGCATTCATTGTAAGATGCATTCATCAAAAAACATTAGATACAACACTTAGTGATAGTCGTGATTACTAAATAAGCAATTAAACATAAATCATACTGGGATACTAAGTAAGTAATATAAATAAAGTAGCTTTAATATTAATGAAAGAATAATCTATCTGATCTGCTTGGGCTAGGTAGAAGGGCATACATCAGAGGTCTCCAAACTTGGCAACTTTAAGACTTGTGGACATCAACTCCCAGAGTTGAAATCCACAAGTCTTAAAGTTGCCAAGTTTGGGGATCCCTGGTATAAAAATCAGTCCACCTAAGAGGAGGTTAATAGGACCCATACAATGCATTTAGATGAAGCCCCCTCCTCAAGGAGCAGCCTTCTACTAGGAATGAGATCAGCAATAGCTCTTGATATTTCAAAAAGCGATCCAAACTGAGTTATTCCATAAGGCCGTTGAAAGTTGAAATCGCCTCCTGTGGATGATGTCAATGGCTGGCTGAACAACAATTAAATCCGTTTTAAACTTTTTAAAAATTGTAGATTTATTATGCTTTTATCTCATACTGCCTTTTTTTTTTTTTTTGGTACATTGTTGTGGTCATAAACCACCAGGAATGCTTTGGTCTTGGGGGATACAAAATGAAGTAACTATAGTGGGAAACCGAAGCCGTGCTCTTTCTGAACAAATAAAATAACCGTTCAGAATTGAATTGCATTCAGAGCGTAGGAAGCGAGCAATGTAATCTGCTAGTTCAGAGAAAGAAGCCATCTGTGAGCCAGGCACCAAACTCTTGGATCACATGACTCTTTGGACACAGAGATGGCTGCAACTCTGAGGAACAACTCCAAGCTCTCCTCACTGAGCACTGTCATAACTTTGATTGGGTTGCTGAGTGTTCTGACCCAGCTCCCCAAACACGACAAATCCTCTGAAGGGAACTCAAAGATTCCTTTATTAGGAGCGCCAGCAGCCCCGGCAAAAAATTTCTCTCTTACTGCAGGCTAACAAATCTGTCCGTCCGGAAGATGAATTGTTGTCTGCCACATCTATTCATCTCCACCCCCTGCCTTTGATCCCCAAAACTACGGTGGGGCCTCGCTAGCAGCAGTGGCTTTTCTGTCCCAAGGACCGGTCCATAGATTTCCACTGCTCTCCTCTCCTCTTCCTTCTGCGCATCCACACAACAGGCCCTGGACCCAGCTGTTCCTCTTCTTCCTCATCAGCCACCTCAGACCTGGGGGCTGTTGACTCTCCATCTGAGGGCTGATGGATGGTCCAGGCTCTGTCTCTGTCTCTCTGCCAGCTCCATTCCCTCTTCCCCCTCGGAGCTCTCAGGTTGCCTTGATGCTGATCCTGACTCCCATACCTCCTCCCCATCTGATTATATGATTCGGCTGCTGGAGGGACCGGTAGCCGACGGGCCACAACGCTGAGTAACTGGTTGTAACCAGGGACTACTAGTTATTTTTAAGTTGGACTGATACACTACCAAATTTGATTTTCCTTTAATCTCATCAGAA
The DNA here is from genome assembly GCA_023653725.1 of Bungarus multicinctus. Lineage (NCBI taxonomy): Eukaryota > Metazoa > Chordata > Lepidosauria > Squamata > Elapidae > Bungarus > Bungarus multicinctus. The sequence continues at coordinate 5,792,348 of CM042837.1, forward strand.
GGACAACTCCAGTACAGTGTTAGGCCAGTAATTTCTTCTAACAACCGGTTCTCCGAACTGCTTAGAATGTTAAAAACCAGTTCTAGCAAATAGGTGCAAACTGGTAGAATCCCACCCCTGGTTGTGGGCTTTTGAACTACATGTGGCTTTATGTTGAACTGGCAATTAAAGAAATTCTGTACCTTTTAGAACTGTGGAGAGTTTTAAGGATACCGAAAGTGGCAGCCAACTATAGAGCTTTTAAAAGACTGGCATAAGGCTTTGCAGTGGTTATTACTCTTTCAAGTCTCATAATCAGGGGTGGGATTCTACCAGTTTACACCTATTCACTAGAACTGGTTGTTAACATTCTAACCAGTTCGGAGAACTGGTTATTTGATGGCCTAATCCTGTAAGGAAGGCAGGAAGGAAACATTCTGGTGTTGCTTACAGAAACTATCTCTCCATTAACCCTTATTACATTTTTGGCAGGACTAGACTTCCTGTCTCTGGAACTTCTCTGGAGTCTTTTCCCCCTCCTTTGCTGGTACTTTGCTTGTGTGGAGTGACCATTTAAAGTCACAATGGCACTGAAAAAAGTGACTTATGACCATTTTTCACACTTACAACTATTGCAGCATCCCCACAGTCACGAGAGGCGAGGCGAGGAGATGCGTGCCTCGATGTGAGTGATATTGAGTTGGCCACACCCAGCCAATAACATGACCACCAAGCCATGCCCACCAACTAAGCCACACCCACAGAACCGGTTATTAATTTGAATCCCACCCCTGCTCATAATCCCCACAGAAGTGCATTCTCTCTCTCTCTCTCTCTCTCTCTCTCTCTCTCTCTCTCTCACACACACACACACACACACACACACACAGAGATGAGGGATTAAGATGCAGTAATACTATCAATGTCTGTTAAGACTACAATATGACTTTGAGGAATCAGAACCAAGTCTATGGAATGAAGACTACATTAGCTCCAGAAGAAAGGGTATCTTAGGGAAGAAACAGCAAGAAAACGATAATTTAAACAAATACATTTTGATTATTGAAGAACAGAAGCCTATAAGAGTTGTACCTACTTTCTCAACAAATAAATATTTAATCAAAATTATTTTCCAGAACCAACAGAAAATGCTGATTTTGTTCAATACTGTTTTTCAATCTGTTACAAATTTAGTCTAAATTTCCCACTACAGTAATAATAGGCAGTAGCCTGGTTATTTTTTTAAAGATTAAGTTGCTCTGAAAACAAGGTTTTGCATAGTTTCATCAAAATAGAGTGCCTTAGTAAGCACAACCTTAGAAGACAGCAACAGAAGGCTCAGGGTCTACATCTATCCCAGGCTAACAAATCCTATTGTTCCAGAGGACTTTTTCCTTTTCATCTCTTGGTGAAGTTACAACTGGCAACTGTTCATCTCTTACCCTTTTCTCCTACAAAAGGCAGAGACCATGTGAAAACATCCATGAAATTTGGGAGCCAGTATGGGTGCGGAGAGCAGTTGAACTGTCTGATATTCATGACATTATTTTCGTATTTTAAAACAGCAGCTGGAAGAAAACAAAACAGGATGAGGGCTGATTTTGTACCTCCCTTCCAAGATTTACAGAGCTCCGAAAATACAGTTCTGTTGTTAGGTAAGGCATCTATTAAACAAAAGGAAACATCCCAACTCAGACAAAAGTTTATATTTGCTAGAGGCCAACTGCTGAAAACTGAAAATGAAGAAGAGTAATGTCATGTCCAAACATATTTTAGTGTTCTCTGTTACGAGCACTGACCTTACGTGCTCTCTTCTTCTAACACACGGGTGTCAAACTCACTGCGTCACACTGCTGTCACGTGACGTTTCACCCATTCGTGGAGCTGGGGTGGGCGTGGCCTGGGCATGACGCATCTGGCCTGCAGGCCGCCACTTTGACACCCCTGTTCTAACCTGACTGCAAGGAGTCATGAGCTTCATCTCTCAAGGGCAATGTTGTGGTTCGCCAGCAGCAGGCGTGGAACGGCAGAGGTGTCGGACAGCGAGGGCGAAAGGAAACCAGTCAGGGAATCTGGCGAGGACTTGGACAAGGGTCCTGCATCCGAAGCAGGGATGGGGCCAGGACTATCAGAGAGTGGGGTGCTGCCTTCAGAGTTTTTGGAGTCTGGCAGCAGTGAAGCAGAGGACCCTGGGGAGCCTGTGCCCAGTGCGCAGGGCTGCTCGAAGGAGAGAGCAGCTGAAGCAGCAAGAGTGTCTTGGGAGTAAGGCTGGAAGGGGATTGCCCCTCCCATAAGGGATAAAAAACAGCCCTCGGTGATGTGCTCTTTGCAGGAAGCAAAGAAGTTCTTTAGGCTCTGAGTCCTCATTGAAGCCCTAACTCTAGTTTGTTTTTGAAACTTCTCTCGGTGGATATTTAATCAGTAATTAGTCTTCTGTTATTGGTAGCCTTTTGCAACCTTGCAAGGGCATGCTTTTATCTCGGACAATTAGGTTTAAATGACTCTTGGCAGGGAATGCAAAGAATTCCCAGCACTGCATTAAAAAAGGTTTGCTTTTATACCCTGTTTGTGTTTGTTTAATTTGAACAAGGCTTGGGTCAGAACAGGCAGAGGTTAAATGTAACCCTTGACTTATCTGATGACTGTATGAAGTTACAATGGCACTGAAAATGTGACTTAGGACCGTTTTTCACACTTAGGACCATTGGCAGCATCCCCGTCGCCATGTGATCAAAACTCAGACGCATGGCAACTGACTCATATTTATGATGGGTTCAGTGTCCCAGAGTCGCGTGGTCCCCTTCTCTGACCTTCTGACAAGCAAACTCAATGAGGAAGCCAGATTCACTTAACAACCGGGTTACTACCTTAACAAACTGCAGTGATTCATTTAACAACTGTGGCTAAGAACGGTCGTAAAATGGGGCAAAATTCACTTAACACACATTTCACTTAGCAACAGAAATGTTGGGTTCAATTGTGGTCGTAAGTCGAGGATTTACTAGTTTTACAAAACTAGTTGTTCAGATCAACTGAATGTATTACCAACTAATTCTTTGTTTGGACATAATAATAGGTCATAACTAGTTGAACAGCAAAAAAACTGATTTCTATCTCTTCTTTATGGCCATATTAGAGGATAGGGTGCACAGAGGCCATATTAGAGGATAGGGTACACAAATACCAAAACCATTAACCCCAAATTTAGAACTTCATCTGGATAAGGACACGCTCTTCCATAGGAACAGCATCCAAGAGATTCTGACATTCAGTTAATATTTGTTAATCAGATTTGCTTTTCTACCTGTTCCAAAGAAATTTTTTTTTTGAACTGTCCTCGCATCAACCTTGTAAAATGAGGCTACTTGTATAATGTTGTCCGAGTGTGAACAAGCAACTCCCTCTTCCACCGTCTAAAACCTTCCTGTGGTTACATAAATTCTGCATATGGACAGGAGAACTGGGAACGAAACCGCATCCCAAAACATCAAATTTGGTTCATTCAGTGTGACAGGAAAGTCAAACCGAGCCAGAATACAACTATTTGCAGACCAAGCTCAGGATCAGAGAAGATGCTGTCTAGTTGGAACACAAAGCACCCGAGTGAAAACTGAAACTATTTAGGACAGGAGTCTCCAACTTTGGCAACTTTAAAACTTGTGGATTTCAACTCCCAGAGTTCCTCAGCCAGAATTTCTGCTGCTGAGCAAGACATTTGTTAAATGAGTTTTCCCCATTTTATGACATTACTTGCCATGGTTGTTAAATGAATCCCTGCAGTTGTTAAGTTAGTAACATGATTAATTGAATCTGGCTTCTTCGTTGACTTTACTTGTCAGAAGGTTGCAAAAGGGGATCGCATGGCCCACTGCAACATGAGTCAGTGGCCAAGCTGCTGGTTTTTGACCACGTGATGCCACAACTGTCATAAGTGTGAAAAACGGTCATCGGTCACTTTTTTTTCAGGGCCTTGCTACTTGGAATGGTCACTAAATGAAGTGTTGTAAGTCAAGGACTGCCTTTATTCCATTCTCCTCTTTCACGATAATTCTTCAGGCTGGGGAGAATTCCAACAATGGGAAAAGAGAAAGAAGAAAAAGACCAAGTGAGCGGCCCTTGTATACTTTTCTAATATAGAATGAACATCACCGACATTCAGACCTTCCGGCGCGCAGTAAAGACCCATTTTTTTCAACAGGCCGGCCTGGCCCAGTAATAATTGTGGGGTTTTAAATTTGGTATTTTAAATTTTTATCTGTTTTTATACATTTTGATAATTTTATAATTCGGCCATTAATTTAATCATTTTAAATTGCTTTTAACTGTATAATTTTTATATCTTGTTTCTACTTTTATCTGGCTGTACACTGCCCCGAGTCCCTTTTTTGGGAGATGGGGCGGTATAAAAATCTAATAAATAAATAAATAAATAAAGTCACAACATTCCCAGCCAAGCAAAAAAACAAATAAAGATATTGTACCATTTCCCTGAAAATACGACCTACCCTGAAGAGTAAGTCCTAGCTTGGTTTTTACATATGCGCCCAATATAAGCCCTAATTAAGATCCTACCCACTCCAGAGTGCACAGGTAAAAATTAAGCTAGGGTTGGGATGGGGGGAGAGGTGGAACTGCACTACTACTTATCTTCAGACAGTTGTAGCCGGGCCTTGCACACCCCGACACCTGCTTTACCGGCCCGTTTCTTCTGCAGCCGGCAAGGTTTTCCTGAAGGCCTCTGTAGCTGAGAACAAAGCTCTGCATCGATCTGGAGCTCCGTTATCAGCTGCAGAGGCCTTCAGGAAAGCCTTGCCAGCCACAGAAGAAATTCCTGAAGGACTGGGACAGCAAAAGGAGGCCGGGGGACGATGCACGCAAGTGAGGTTAGTCAATGGACGACATCCCCCCCAAAATAAGACCTGGTACCTTTTTTTGGTGGTAAAAAAATATGACAAGCTCTTATTTTTGGAGAAACATGAGTACTTTTTTTTTTTTAAAGAGAAATTTACAAAAAACTAACTTAGGCACTCCTTACATACATTCAACAGCTTACCCTTGTTATTATAGACGTCTAGGTAATTTGGTGCAGAAAAGATGGTAATGAGCGATGGAAAACCTGTGGTTTGACTCTTTCTGTACATTCGGTACCTGGAAAAACAGGCAAAGGCTGAGCAGGCTGTTTTTATAAAACACCTTAAACCAAGAAAGTTGTTAAAAATAACTTGGTATGAACCTACCCGGCATCCTGGGCTTCGTGTGCTCGAATCACAGATAACAAATTATTGTTTTGCAAAAATTCACAAATTGCAGGGTAACTGAAAGAAAAGGTTTTAGAGACGCGTTAGTATGTGATGAAATAACCAATGATCTTTAATGAGAAGCTACCTGTGAATTTACACATATGGGCTTTATCGCGCAGCAGTTCAGATCAAAATGTCCCTGGATGAAATGTCAAACAGACTCTGGGAAAGTTAAGAAGGAAAAAAAAGGCCAATGCAAAAGAAACACATAAGCCAACAGGAGCTTCATCTGAAGTATTGTTGTCAAACAATAGATATAAGAGTAGGTCTGTTTACAAATTATAACTTATAAGAAGGTAAGTAACGAGTTCTTCACTTTTTTCTCTGATTTACATATGGATGATTAACTTTATCCAGAAGCAAAGAATTTAACATGTAGGGAAAACACTACAGTTGTGCCAAATGCTGCATTCTAGTTAATTATAATATAATGACCTGACAAGCATTGACATTTATGATCAGGCTGCCACTCCTCAAACGTCCAGGAAAGGGACATTCCTCACAAAAATATTGAAGGACCCTAAAGGCTGACTGGATAGGGTCCTCTAATGTGGCCGAGTTCCGAAAACCCAGAGGACTGAGCTATTCTCTTTTCAGTTTAGAAATGTTGTTTGAACACTGCCTCACCTGTAGAAATAGGAGCAACCTCGAACGGTGTTGTGAGTAAAGTGTTCCAGGGTCTTCTCATTGCCATAATCTTCTGATGGATCAGACCATAGTAGGTCACACATTGGACCAAAGGCTGGAGGCTCCTTAAACCTGTCTAACTGAAAAGACAAATGCGGCCCAAAAAAGGGCGATTGTGAATGCAAATCTCTAAGACGAGAAGAACGTATTCTGAAAGCATGCAGAACAGGCCAGGTGCAGAAAAAGTTATCTAGAAAATAGCACAGTCCATTATGACAAGAGTTCCCCAACGTTTCTGGTTTTGTGGGAGGGGGAGGGAGAGGGGATGGCACACGCGCATGTCGCCTGCACAAATGGAGCGTGCGTGCATGCGCTTGTCCAGTTGCTCACGCAAGGAAGGATGTGCTGACACTCGCCTGCTGTTTTGGGCAGCCCGGTTTTAAACAAACTGCTATGGCCCGGGTGTTAGGGATCCCCGCATTCTGGGATATTTTGGAAATAAATATCTAACATGTGATCCATACTGATTTCCATGGGAGGAATATCTACTCCATGGAAAGTAGGCTTAAGCAATGGAAAGTCACTTTAAATAAAATCAAGAGGAAAAACAGTTCCACTTAATAGTTTCTCTGAAAGGGTTACAAATAAATTGCTTTTCAAAACTGCTCACTTCAGTATTGAGGGAGAAGAGGTGCCACTGGTTAGTGACTGAATATAATATATATATATATATATATATATATATATATATATATATATATATATATATATATATATATATATATATATATGCTATATAATCTTGTTTTAGGGAGCTTCAAAAGAAAAGTTTTGAATTTCGGGACTGGTAATTTTGCAAAAAACCTGTGAGTAAAACCCAGTCAAAGGTTGCAAAAATGACTGTTAGTGGAATTTAAGTCCAAAGAAATTTAGCCTGAACAGCGTTCCTCTATTTTTTAAAAAACAGAGGAGCTATCAATGAAGCAGTCTAGTTAAGCCGAGACTGGACAGAAGAACTGGGGACGGTAGCCCGGAGGGGGAGTGTCTTCAGTTCTTCTATTCAGTCTATAGCCAAGCAGAGCTGAATATATCCCATGCCTGGATCCTGTCGACACCACTCTGGAGAAAAACCCGTTTAATGGGCTGGAGGGCGGAAAGAGCGAAGAAAGACCACTTACTCTCCTAATGTCATCTAGACATGTGATTTCAGGAGAGAGCCCGCCGTGCACACACAGAAATTGTTGGTTCAAGAGGGCCGCGAGAGGAAGACAGTCGAATGTATCCATGCACGCATCATATACCCGCTCTGAGTACTTGATTCGACCTGCAGCAAGAAAGATGTGAGGGGGGGGGGAAAATGCAGCTGTTATAAAGGCTGCAGGTTTGCAAAATTTTGGCACAGACAACAGCTGATCTACAGACCAAAAGGCTTCTTCGGGGCTAAAACTGGAAACAGAACTGTTGTGGCCCGTCAGCCACCGGCCTCTCCAATGGCCGAATCAGAAGAGGAAGTGGCGGTGTGGGAGTCAGGGTTAGCAATAAAGCAACCTGAGAGCTCCGACTGGGGAGAGGGAATGGAACTGGCAGAGAGAGAGAGGGAGGGAGGGAGGGAGAGAGGGAAGGAGGGAGAGGCGGAGCCTAGACCATCCATCAGCCCTCAGATGGAGAGGCAACAGGGCCCAGGTCTGGAAGTGGCTGATGAGGAAGAAGAGGAATAGCTGGGTCCAGTGCCTGATGTGTGGATGCACAGAAGACAGAGGAGAGGAGAGCAGTGGAAATCTATGGGCCGGTCCTTGGGACGGAAGAGCCACCGCTGCTAGCCAAGCCCCACCCTAGTTCTGGGGATAAAAGGCAGGGGGCGGAGATGAATAGATGTGGCAAACAACTATTCATTTTCCTGCCGGACAGACTTGTTAGCCTGCAGTGAGAGAGAAACTTTTTGCCAGGGCTGCTGGTACTTCTAATAATGGAATCATTGCTTCAACTAGAGAGGGTTTGTCGTGTTTAAGGAGCTGGGTCAGAACAAGAACTGTGACTGCCTGCTCCTTCCTTTCTCTTAGGCACTGACTTTCACACTTACGACACTTGGAGTTATTAAACCTCAGCTCGTCTAACAATAAATCCTAGAAATCTCTCACGGACCCCTTGTGTGTTTCAGAAGGTTCTCAGTTGTTGTTGTTTTTAAGTACACACACAGCTCATGCAGGGTGGAGGGCAAGCAAGTTGAGCCACACCACTTCATCCTGGGCGATGATGTGGAGGAACTAACAACTCCAGAGTTCCTTTGCCATGGCACTTTGGAGGAAATTGGAGCAGTAACGAACATTTTCATTTTCATCCCATGCTGATTTCCTTACTGAGGAGCAGCTGATAATCCTCTGTGGAAGAGTCTGAATGCCACTGCTCTTAGCTTTTTCATTTAAAATCATTCGTTCATTCATTTAAGATGAAACCTGTGGAGGCAGTTTTATAAATCTCCCTTCGGTTGGGTGTTAAAGCACCTTTTGCACATCCATTCAGGTTAAGGGATGGTCTGGAAACCAGAAGTTGTAGCTCTGCCTTAAGCACAAAAGCCAGCTGGGTGACTTTGAGCTAGTCACTGTCTCTTAGCCCAACCCACCACACAGAGCTGTCGTTGTGGGGAAGAGAGGAAGAGGAAGGAGTATTAGCTATGTTTGTCACCTTGAGTTATATACTAAAATGGCAGGATAAAAATCTAATGATGATAATTGCCTTATCTTTTCAGAATCCTCCAAGTACAGTGTGAGTATTTTCTAATTTCGAAATGAAATTCTGCCAGGAGCCAAAGCCACATATTAAAGTTTTACTGAAAGGAACAAGGGTCCTGTCATTGCAAGTTGCAAGAAACGGGAAAGCAAAGTGAATTTATCACAAAGAACCTGGTTAATCTTTATGCCGTATAATTACGGGCAGGACTGATAGGTTTGTTCTCACAGTAGAAAAATAATGAAGAGTGCATATCCAGGTACCTGTAATCTTGGCATCTTCCACTTACCATGTCACCGACTTAAAAACCGCACTGCTCTTTTCAATAGGAAGTAAAAGAAATGAGGACAAAAATGATTCACCATCTTCATTTCCAGAATATGAATGGATTTCGTCCACATATTATTCGTTTAGTAATTTATTTATATCCTGCCTTTATTATTTTTAAAAATAACTCAAGACGGCCAGCACACCCAATATTCCTTCCTCCTCCTATTTTCCCCACAAGAACAAACCAGTGAGGTCGGGTTGGGCTGAGAGTGACTGGCCCAAGGACACCTAGCTGGCTCTGATGGCTGAAGTGGAACTAGAACTCTTCTGCTTTCTAGCTTGGTGCCTTAACTACTAGACCTCATGGCGAGTGCATTCTATTTATTTCTCGTGGAATATGCGTGAATCAGGAAAAGTGACAAATAAGCAAGCAACCAATCGGGTCTTACAAGCCAGGGCAAGACTGACAGCAACTGATGATTGGCATATCAGCAGTCTCCTTCCTTTCCTTCTTATAGGGGTTTATGGGATCATCATCATCATTTAACGACCCCATAATCCCTTGTGGGGTGGAGTCTGGGCAACTGAATGGAGCTAAGTGTTTACTGGCTGGATGCCCTTCCTATTGCCAGTACACAGTTTTGTTCGGCAGATCTATTCTCATTGTGCCCAGAAAGAGAAATATCTGACTCTACCTAAGATCAAACTTACAGCTTCCTGATTGTGAGGCAATCTAAGATGCTGGAACCAAATGGAGTAGGAAAATTTAAACAATCTCAGGGGGTCTTGCATTCCAAGGAAAAGCTAGGTTGAATTCCAATTCCACAGTTTAATAACACCAAGCAGGGAAACAAGAAGGTGCTGAATTTCTACAGCACAAGGAGGTTTTTAAGACAAAGCAGAGAGAGTTGTAATGGAGGGAGGCTGGGACACAAGGAGACACTTGGGGGTTTTAAGCTAATGTGCTAAGCCAGGGAAGTAATATTTAAATATGCAAGGAGAAAAGAGAAGTGCAGCCAAGGAAGGAGGAAGGCAGGGAATTAAGCAAATTTTTATCTGCAGGATTTTGAAACTGATCAAAAAAGAGAACTGAACTGGGTTTCCCTCCCTAACGTTTTACTCAGATTGTTTCTTTTTTCATTTTTATTGTCACCAGACGGATGGATGGATGGATTAGATCGATAGATAGAATCGGTCAAGAATTTGCCTTAAAGGGGGAGCCCCTCAATTTCCCTTTGATTCGGATAGCAGCTGCACAATCTGGAACTGAAAGCTCTTGGCAATAATTACAGGCTGCAGGGTCCCTAAAGAGATGGGAGTGGGAGGGATAGTTTGCATGGAGTCAGACTGTCAGGAAAACAGTAAGTCAGGAGCAGCTCTCTCCGTCTCTGTGGAAACGCCCCTACTACGGGAGGGGGTGGGGGGTGGGGAGGGAGAGGAGGAGAAGGGGAAGCTGCAGCATTTATGCAGCCTCATCAACATTCATAACCTTCTTTTGTCACACATAGGCCACCCAACATCTTTTACTTACACTCTTGTTTGAAGGTGAAATATTCTGTGAGATGCCTGCACTCATGGTTTCCTCGGAGCAGGAAAAGTGTTTTGGGGAAGTTTATCTTTAAACTCCATAAATACAGGACACACTGCAAGAGAGACATTGAAAGTAGCAGGTGAAAAAAAATGGGGGAAAAGGCCCTTACTTTGAAACTTTTGGAAGATGTGTGTACAAAGCTGGTTCCAAAACAACAAAAACACCCCAATCAAACGTAAGGGGACTTAAAAGGGGAAGGAAGACTGGAAAGCGTTTTATGCCACATCCGATTAATCATCGAGTCCAGCGGTGTTTATACTCTGACTTGCCATAATGACTCACTGGGTTCCTGCGCAGAAAGTGATCATTTCCATAACTTATTACTTAACAGAAAATCAAGGACTGAACCTGAAACCTTTGGCGTAAGTAACTGTGATCCTGCTTAAGAGATTCAAACTGAGTACCCAAGGCAACAGTGTGATACAAGAAAACCATCGCTCTGGTCTAAAACAGGGGTTTCCAACCTTGGCAATTTTAAGCCTGGAGGACTTAAACTCCCAAAATTCCCCAGCCAGAAATCTGCCAGTCTTAAAAGTTGCCAAGGTTGGAGACCCCTGGCCTAAAGAACCATTAGGCAGGTAAAGCAATGAAGCACAGGTGTGAAAAACAGGGCAAAGTACCTCTACCCCAGGGGTCTCCAACCTTGGCAACTTTAAGACTTGTGGACTTCAACTCCCAGAGATCCTCAGCCAGCTTTGCTGAGAGTTGAAGTCCACAAGTCTTAAAGTTGCCAAGGTTGGAGACCTCTGCTCTACCCCATCTGCCCAAAAATGACTATTGTTCTGTGCCAATTATTTTTCTTCAAATTGGACACTCTTTGTATTTTTTTTTCCAGCCAACACAAGCAGGCCCTTCAATTGTTAAATAAAACATTTAGGTTCATTTTATATTAACTGCATTCAGCAGCATCAGTTTAAAAATCTTAAAATGTCACATGGAATTGGAACAGGAAAAGGAAAAGTATATCAGTTAAGTGCCAAATACATTATATAGTCAGAAGCTAAAAATGGAGACAAGAGAAGATTCTCAGGAGAATTCTACTGGGGAAATTACTATCTTCAATAGGAGCTATGCATAAAAATGGACATTTTTCCATAAGTAGGCCTAGATAAGATTTTTCATGCAAGTTCCTGAATGATACTATGATGTTCTAATAGTCATTGCCTATAAGCATTGAACACCATTGTCTTCTTTGGGTATTTTCTGATTTTATTTCCAGTAAATTATTGCCAAAACACTTCTGCCTTTTGTGCTTTTCTCTCAGCACAAGTAGCCAAATGTTCATACAACAAAGCAAAATCAAATGTAAAGAAAATGCCAGAAAATACCAAAATATTACGTAGGGGTATAAATTGCAAATTAATACAAAACATACGATTTTAAAAAAATGTTCTTAATTTTAAAATAAAAATTCCAATAACTGTCAATTTAAAGACAATGAAGCAACTTGCAAGAAAAAGATTCCCCCCCCCCATTTCTGTCTTGTAAAGATTTCTAAAGAATCTGAAAGAAGGGTAGGATAAACATAGAATAAATAGGCTGCTCACTTAGTTAGGATACAGGAATGACATGTTAAAGCGATTTAGAAATATTTAGCTCTTGATGATTTACCTTTATTCAATTCAATACTACAATTCTCAACTATACATTTCTAGATTACCATATTTACTCTATTTTTTGATTTTTCCCCGTTTAGCAGGTGTACAATAGAAACACAGGTAAATAGAGTTGACTGATGATAAATCAGTCCAAATATATTGAGACAAATTAAAGTTATGATGGTAGCTATGAAGTCCTGAGTTTTCTTGGTGAGGCAACCAAGAAATAGTAGGATAGAGAAGTCCTTACACTCTATCTCAGAACTGTTCTATCAATTCAGGAATAGATTTTAGTGGCTGATTGGAATGATCTTCAGAGATCATTTAATGTACAACACACATTACACAGAAAAGGGCTGCGGCCCTTCCTGGATCGGGACGCCCTGCGCACGGTCACTCAGGCCCTTGTCACCTCTCGCCTGGACTATTGTAATGCCCTCTACATGGGGCTCCCTGCGGGGAGCACCCGGAGACTCCAGCTGGTGCAAAATGCAGCCGCGCGGGTGATCATGGGGGCGTCGCGTAGCGCCCATGTGACGCCTCTCCTGCGCGAGCTGCATTGGTTGCCGGTGGCTCTCCGGGTTCGCTTCAAGGTTCTAGTTTTGACCTTTAGGGCGATCCATGGCATGGGACCAGGTTACCTGCAGGACCGCATTCTACCAGTGATCTCCAGCAGGCCGGTGCGTTCCCACAGGGAGGGTCTTCTCCGGGTGCCATCGGCCGCTATGTGTCGTCTGGTGGCCCCCAGGAACAGGGCCTTCTCTGTGGGGGCCCCTGCCCTCTAGAATACTCTGCTGCCGGAACTTCGTACCGGCACAGACCTGAGGGCCTGGCTCTTTGAGCAGGCCGGCCTGGGCTGAGATGGTTTTAATTGGTCTCCGTATTATCTTCGATTTTAACCGGGGTTTTAAGGGGGGGGGGGGTTTCTTATTAATTAGCCAGTATCTAATTTAATTCTTTTTTAACTTTTGTATTGTTTTTGGGGTCTAGATTGGCTGTACACCGCCCTGAGTCCCTAGGGAGAAGGGCGGTATAGAAATTTCATTAATAAATAAATAAATAAATCTGGGATTCATTTCAACAGAGCCCTGGGGACTCATGAAAAAAAGAATGATCTGCTCTAGTAAAATTAATACTTTGATATATGGTAGATGTATATTAGGGAAAATATTTCCCAACAGTGACTCGATTCACTTTATTATGTTGTTGAATCTTTATTGTTCCTATGAATGAATGAATAAATGAATGAATGAGTGAATGAATTAATGAATATGAATGTATGTAGATAAAGGCAAAGGGAATATATAAACTAAACATAACAAATGAAAGAATCTGAACCATCAGAAATATGGGTTGGTCAATGACTAGCAACATTTGAAAAAAATACACCACCATATCAAAATCAAGTAGATGAGATAAAATCCTAATATAACAAAAATAAAACAAATCAAAATGTAACACACTGTTCAATACTATAAATATCTACTGTAGATCTAAAATATCACAATGCGTGAAATAAAATAAATATCACATAAAACAAAATAGCGAGCATGTATTAAACTGAGTGACAAATAAAATAAAAATGGTTTTATTTCTGTGATCAGTTATGTCTTATTTTCATTGTGGCCATACAAAATTTGACTACTGAACAAGTAATAAAAATTATGAATCTTCCAGAAGATGGTTCATGTAGAAATTGTCTAGCCTTTCTGAAAATCTACATATTATGGGCAGAATATAAGCAGGCCTGATATGCCTGTAGAATTCACAATGTCATAATACCATATATGTAAGATAGTTTCAATCTCCTTATTAGCACATGGATGCTGATAAGCTCAGTTAATGCAGTTTTGGAATTTCTATCTTGCAGCTGTGTGAGTGGTCAGATATTATGCCTAGGCTTTGAAAAATTCTATTCTCAGCTTGGGAAACATCAGATTTTGCAGATACCTTGCTAAATTCTCAAGTATTCTTATGAATCTTTGGGTGAGCAACTGTTTTGTTTGATCCTATCTTAAAGAATCAGAAATGGTAAGAAAGTCCATATAATGCCAGTTCTGCTCTATTAGCTATTTCAAGGGAGAGGGAAAAGGGAAAGAGGTTTAAGAACTTTAAACCTACATTAGAACAAGAAGTGTATAAAATCCCATGTGTTCTATGAGGTTGTTTTCTTGCAGACACATTTGTGCACTGATGATATTACCTAGTTGGATAATAAAATGCAAACACCCAAGCTCATAGAGCACGAAGAACCCTAAAATTCAACCCTGAGCTACAAATATTGATTGGTAGAAAAAAATTATACGCACTACACTATTTTGACCAATTAGATATAACTTTATATATTCAGAACCATCTACACCAGCGGTCGCCAACCGGTGGGCCATGGCCCACCGGTGGGCCGTGAGAAAATTTTGGTGGGCCACAGAGAAATCTCACCCCCAGAGCACCCCCACAAAGCAATTAATCCAGGCTGCGCAGAAACACAAGGTTGTGCTGCCCACATGGCCTGCAGGAACCCTCCCCGCTCACTCACTCCTTACCTGGCAAACTTGTCTGCTAAGTTGCTATTTTTCCTTTTTCCAACCATCATCTGTTCTGCTGCACCAGGAGATTTAGATTAGCTAGGAAGCAGGACGTAGTTGGATTTCTTGCTTTCTAGCTAAGCACAGCCAAATCTCCCTTAGGACTGAAGGTTTGTTTGCAAGCAAATTCAGTGCAGACTCACGGCAAGCAAATTTGAGAGACTGAGCTAGCCAATGGCAGATAGATAGATCGCTGAATGATTCTGTGAGAACTCAATCTGCCTGCTTTGCCTGATTTTGGATAAAAGTTGCTTTTTTTAAGTAAAAAAATTCAATATTTACATGCATGGTGTGTTGTGAGTTAATTTTGTGAGTTTGCTAGCTAGCAAATTTTATGAGTTTGCTTGCAAGCAAATTTTATGTGACAGACTGAGCTCGCCAATGGCAGATAGATAGATTTTTGAATGTATCTGTGATTCTGTGAGCAACTCAATCTGCCTGCCTGCTTTGCCTGCTTTTGGGTAAAAGTTGCTCTTTTTTTATAAAAAATTCAATGCTTATATAAATCTTTATACTATTTACTTACAAGCCATGCCCAGCCAGTCACATGACCACCAAGCCATACCCCAAAATTAGGCCACGCCCACAGAACCAGTTAGTGGTCCCTGGGATCTAAAATTGTGAGTTTGGTGGTCCCTGAGGTCCAAAAGGTTGGCGACCCCTGATCTACACTCCTGATAGCATTGACTGCAGCGTCAAAAAGAATGTTAACTGCAAAAACAAAGGGGAGAATGATAGTTGTGTTATAAAGGCACACTTTGAATTCATTAAGATAATTACACATATGTAGTACCTATTTTATTTCTTCATTTGTATTCAATCTTTCCAAGGAGTTCTAGATAGTATACATGAGCTAAGATAATTAACATGAGCTAAGCTAGTATGTTCAACATATATTGGCTGGCATACATATGCTAAACCATGAATTTGTTACCCATGGTAATCTTTAATACATGGTTTACAAATCATAAACAACTGAATATTGCTTAGCTCCATGTCTGCACCACATTTGTGTTCATGTTCACCTGAGTGCTTCATACCAGGTTACAGGACTGTAAATTTCAGTCTCTCTGGTCCAGATGATGATTTCCTGTCTCATTATCCATGCAAGTCACTGGCCTCTGTTCTAACAGTGTTAACATCGGCCTTGCTTCCCCCCAAAGCTTTTGAGCCTGTTTCCTGCATCAAGATACAATTATAAAAATTACCTCCTCTTCTATTCTGTTAAAAGGACATTAACAGAAACCGCTCTGGCAGATCTCCCTAACCTTCCCAACCCAAATGAAGAAAATAATGCTTTAATTCCTTGGTTTCCTCCCGTCCTTGAAAAATGAAAGTGGCAGCTGGAAAAGCCAAACACAAAAGGGCCCAGATTCTTCTGCATCCAAGATTGCATAGGATATTTTTCTTCATCGACATCGTCCAGATAGCAACCTGTTGTTGTAAGCTTTGAGAAAACTCATTAATATTTGGGCTGTGTTCTTTTATCTTTGCCAATTTACTTTCTCTGTTCCAAACCCAATGTCTGGCTTCCCTCTCCTTTTGTGGGTGTGTTGTATTATAATTTTATTTATAGTTTTTTTCTTTAACATCCATAGGTGCTTGGTGGACAAAGAATTGTCTGGTCAATGTATTTTACACACAGTAATAATAGTAACATTGTTTAGACATACATAATCATAATCTTTCAACTTCTAACATTTGTGTATATATAGTGGTTATAATGTATTCTATTCTGTATCAGTATACATACTATATTTTTTCCAATTTTTAACTTCTACCTCTTTTTTCTAACTTTTAGTAGAATAGCCACCCTATTCAAAAGTATTCTATATCTATCCATCATTTCTTGTCCTTTTTAGAATTTCAACTCTTATTGACCTTTTGGTAAGTCTTTCATGCTTCTCCCTTGGGATCTTGTAACTCCTTACATCAGATTTATTTGATCTTCGTATTTCATCTGCCACAACACCTATCTCTTGTTGGATCTCTAGAGTCCGCACCCTGCGTTCCCTCTTTATTGCTCTCCTTCTTGTTCACTCTCAAATGGACAAACATTGAAGACAGAAAACACTATTTTACTGGGAGGAATAGGGATGTCTCTGTTCACGCACCTTAGCAAAGCTTCTCATTTTCGTTTGATCAAGTGGCATTTGCAGCCGCCCCCGCATCTACATCCCCCTGTTTTTTGAAGGATGAATACCTGGCTTTGTAGAAAAGGAACAAACACAGTTCCCTTGCCACCGTAGATTCTGAGAAAGGAACAAGACTAACATGAAAGGGGCTCCATACTGCCCCACACAAAAGACGGTAATTCAAGCAACGCCCAAGTTTCGCAAATGACAGGTTTTGAAGCATGGCCCCTGTAATATTTTGGATGTGTTTCCTGGTAGCACGTTGCATTATAATTTTTTTTTTCTGAGCAGAACTTCCAACAATCATCTCAGCAGAATGTATGCCACCTTCCTCCTCCTCCTCTCTTCAGATCAGCACAAATTCCTCCACTTTTCCCAACGGTTTCTTTTTAAAATCCGTCCACGCTCACTGAAGTAGTGCAGAGGTAGAAGAGATGCAGATCTCCAACAGGGCACCTTTGTGAAACCTACATTTTGTTTTTGAAAGTTAAGAACCCCAGCTTTTAACTCCCCATCTCCCACACAAAAATTCCAGATATCACAATTAACGTCGCCCGCTGAAGTTCTCCCTAGAGGAGAATTTGAAGCAAAATTTCAGAATTCTTCTTCAAGAACAACAATGGAAGAATTTTTAAAGAACAGCATGACTCACGCAGAGACTGACATGGGATTTTTGTCTCAAGTAAAATTAAAAATTAATTCGGCGCTTCCTCAAGTAAACCATTTAAGCGATTTTAACAAAGCAAAAAGAGCTTTGTAAAAAAAATAATACTGACTGTTCTCAGGGGACTTTCAATACATGCTTATCAGAGCATGTTTGAAAATAAGCGAAGTGGCAGACTCAACCCATCTACTTTGAAGATGGATCTGTATTTTCCGTCTCCCCCCTATAAGTTGTATTTCAGTGCAATCCTTTGCTGGGCTCTCAAGGGAAATCCTCTTCTTCAATCAAGTAAATAAATAAAATGAGATTTCCATCCTAAAGGAATGTTCGTGGATTGCATTCAAGCATTATGGCATGTGATGTTTTCAACTATGTTACAACAGGAACCAATCACAATATTAAAATCTATGCAGTCAAACCAGAAGTCCCAAAGGTGCTTTTCAAAAGGCAACTGGACTTTCTTTTTTCTTTGAAAAGGTTTTTTATCCAACAAGCTTTTTCTTTTGAAAAGCACCTTTGGGACAACCGTGACTTGGATGGTTGAGAATCTCCATAGACAATCAAGAAAGATAAACATTTTGAAAAATTAAATAAACAAGGCAATTGTTGTGAGTTTTTCGGATTTGTCTCCACTACCTTTTTAATAAACTCTGAGGTCATCCTGTCTCCTTCAGGAATTTTAACTGACTTATCTGCCAGAGTTTATAATGAGAAAACCTGTGAATATTAGCACATTAAATATATTTAAAAAAATACTTTGGAAGGCTAATGACAACAAAGATATGAAGTAGTACATAGCTTTTTCGTTTTAAGATTGATGGCACAGATCACTATTTGGAATTCAGATGGAATTCCTGAACATATAAAGATTAAAATCATGCAAACTTTTCCCTGTAAACTTTATGGGTGTGAGAGTTGTACTCCGAAGAAAGAATAAGAATATGAATGCTTTTGAACTCAAAAGTATACCATGGATAGCCAAGAAAGCAACCAAATGATTCACTGATTAATCCAGATTATTATACTTTGAAAAAAAAAATGAAAGAGAAGAGGACAACAACCTGTCAATGAATACTTCAGCTTCAACCATAACAACACAAGATCAAAAAACAGATACAAACTCAAGGTTAATCGCACCAAACTTGATTGCAGGAAATACGACTTCAGCAACAGAGTGGTCAATGTCTGGAGTACTCTACCTGACTCTGTGGTTTCTTCCCCAAACCCCAAAAACTTTAACCTTTAGACTGTCTACTATTGACAGTCTTCCTCACCCACTTCCTAAGAGGTCTGTAAGGGGCGTGCATAAGTGCACCAACATGCCTACCGTCCCTGTCCTATTGTTTCTTTTATTTCTTTTATTTTTCTTATATGCATCCATGTATTCATAACTATGTTTTTTACTTATACCTATTATCTTGTAAGCAATTGACAAATAAAATAAATAAATAAATAAATAAATAAAAATAAACAAGTAGCAAGGTAGAAAGACCCAATTAGAACAGCAATGGGGAAGATGGGAAAGTCCAGGTTGGGAGACAAGATTATTCTGTAGAAGGTCTATCTTTGTGGTTGCTAAGAGTCAACATTGCCTTAATGGCAAATTATCAATTGGGAAACTAAACATCTCAAAACAGCATGTAAATAAAAAGAACATAAAAGCTTTGGTTTACCTTGATTGACACTTGCAATTAGCCTTTCACTGTCAGAATATTCCTACCTCAACAGTTGAGATAGCTACCTCAATTGTTGTGGTATAAGAACCCATAATAAGAAAGTGTGTCTTATTTCTTTTTTCTCCCCTGAAATTTCTTTGAAAATCCTCTTGTGGGACAGTAAACCAAAGGGCAGTGATTCTCTCATACTGATGTTACATCATGAGAATCTTTATGGCAAAAATGTTGGGTAAACCTTCTTTATAGTTCTTATGCATTCAGACTGCATCTTGTTTCACCCTTTTTTGATATCCTTTCATTGTCAGAGTGAAATGGTTTCTGGCACCCACTGTTCTATACTTTTCTTAAAACCAGGTTGTGAGATCTCCAATCAGCCATAACTGTTCTCCCTTCTGTAAAGCATTAAACATCACTACAGAAACATCGCGTTACCTAGGTATTCGACTGCTTCAAAACTCAACGAATTTGGTACTCGATGCATTTTGACATGAAAATGTTGTCCCAGTTCTCGGCCTTTGTTTAGTACTCAATAGCCATAGCACTTAGACTTATACACCACTTTGCAGTCCTCTCTAAGCAGTTTACAGAGTCAGCCTCTTGCCCCCAACAATCTGGGTCCTCATTTTACCCACCTCGGAAGGATGGAAGGCTGAATCAACCTGTAGGCAGCTGGCTGCAGAAGTAGCTTGCAATACTGCACTCAGTGCGCCACAGAGGCTCCTATGTACCTGGATACTTACGGGACCGCCTGCTGCCATCAACAGCCTCCCGCCGCCCAGTGCGCTCCCACAGGGTTGCCCTCCTCGGGGTTCCGCCTGATCATTGCCAGTTGGCGACCCCGAGAGTGCGGGCCTTCTCTGTGGGGGCCAGCTCCCTGTGGAATGATCTGCCCCCGGAGATACGGGCCATTACCGACATCCAGACCTTCCGGCGCACAATAAAGACCCTGTTCTTCCAACAGGCCGGCCTGGCCCAGTAAACGGTTTTTTTGGGGTTTTAAATTAACTAGGTTTTAAATTTTAATATAATTCTTAAATTTTAAATTTATTAGTAATATTTTGTATTTAATGGGATTTTGGCCAGATTGATTTGTTTAATTTGTTTTTAATTGTATATATGGTTCGTTTTTAGTAGGCTGTACACCGCCCCGAGTCCCTTCTTCGGAGAGGGGGCGGTATAAAAATTCAATAAATAAATAAATAAATATGTCCTGCTATAGGAAGAGGGGGACGGCTGTGGGGAATGGACTGTGGGGAATGGACAGGAAGTCGGCAATACTGGGAAAGTCACTGACATAGGAAAGTCCTTCCTGGCCAAAAGAAAGAGTTACATGGTAAGTCATGCAGTTTGTTTGGGACTCGTCCTTTTTAGTTCTTGTCGCACCTCCCAGAATCAATTAACACCAAATACTGAGGTACCACTGTAATATACTTTATAGAGAAGAGCAATTTCATCTACTAATCAATTCATTGTCAATCTAACGTGACATACATCTTGGGAGGATATGCTAACTAAGCCTTTAGAGGGTTTATGATGGAGAAAATTTTTTTTATGCATTTCTCTAACTAGCCAACATGAAGACCAACAACCAACAACTACATGGAGAGCCACCAACAACTAAAGTATTAAATATCAAAACTATTTTTATAAATTCACTAATCCCTCGGATGTCTATGGGGGAATGTGTTGCATAGAGTCATGAGATCTCACAAGTGACACCTCAAATAAAGAGGAACACACTTGATATTTTTTACAATCATAATTTTCATGGCATATATAGGGAAACACTCATCTTGTGGAGAGATGGGTGGCAAATATATTTAATAATAATGATGATAACAGGCTGATCTGAAAGCAAATGCAGTTAAGTATGATCCTGTTTTCCACGCCAGAGTCAAAACAAGAACACACGGCTCTACGACTATGCAACCAAAAGAAACTACTCATGATGCTGTTTTGCCAATGCTTCTAGATATCGGCAACAACTCTGAATATGAGAATATGAATATGAGAATCAACAGTTCTCTTCCTTATACTGCAGAAAAGGAAAAAAGGTCAACATGTAGAATCTTATATGGCATTTATCAGGCACCCGAAATCACAGGGTTGGAAAAGTGATAACTAAGAAACTTTTGTATTAAAAGGAACTGGCTCTAAAAAAACTGTTGAGATCCTTAAGATCTCATCTTTAGATGAGATGGGGGCACACAATCAAACCAAATCAAATCATCAATCAATCAATCTTGATCTTAAGGAACTCAACAATTTCGTTAGTTAGTTGTTTAGTTTATTGTCATTGCACCTTGTATAACGAAATCAAGCACCATTTTCAGTGCACATCATGACTATGAAAATAAACACAAACCCACATCCTTCACTCTCCACACATTGAATCGAAAACCTCTGACACCGCATCAACACTGCATTATATGGTAGAATTCAACAGAGCTACTACCCTGGGATAGAAGCTGTTTTTCAGCCTACTTATCCTTGTTTTTATTATCCTGTACTGTCTGCCAGATGGTAATAGTTAAAAAAAAAGGATGCCCAGAATGAGATGGATCTTTAAGAATGTTTTGAACTTTCTTAAGGCAGTGGGAGCTATAAAGCTCTTCCAAAGAGGGGAGAGGGCAACCAGTGATCTGCTGGGCAATGACATTAATCCTCTGGAGCGCTGTCCTATCTGCCCCTGTGCAATTGGCAAACCATACAGAGGTGCAGTAAGTTAAGATACTCTCTAGGGTGCAGCGGTAGAAGGTCACCAGTTTTTCATTCAGTTGCTGTTCTCTGAGAAACCTCAGGTAGTATAATCTCTGCTGGGCCCTTTTGACCAGGGCTGCAATGTGAGCACCCCAGGTCAGGTCCCCTTTTATGGTAACGCTCAGAAACTTAAAACTGGCCACTTGCTCCACTCTGTCTCCCTTGATAAGCAAGGGCTTGATGTTTGATCTGTTCCTTCTATATATTCCATTATAAGCTCCTTGGTCTTATTGGTGTTGAGGACCAAGTTATTGTCTCCACACCACTACAGCAGTTCCTTTTAATGCTAAAGGATAAATAATAAATATTTATTTATTGACTGAAAGCCTTCAAAATATCACGACTGTTCTGCTTTGTTATTTCAGATGCATGACAGAGCCAATGTTAATCTTTCCCTCCTGTAGTGGCAACTCATGACAATGTCAGAAGATGAAACTTTCTCCACCCAAACAACTAGCGGAATAACCCAAGTTGATCAATGAAGCTTTCTTCCTTCCCCATTCCCACCCAACTACATTAGGCAACTTGAGCTTCATGATTCCTGGACCAAAAATGGTAGAGACAGTATTTATACAATTTCTAAATTCAAGGATAATTATTCACAGATCAAATAATTGGTTTGCCTGCTTTTTTTGGGAAGAAGCAGCATGCTCACAGCTCATTCGCTTCTCCTTTCATTGGACATGGTAAAATAATCCAGAAATGGACAGCTTTTGTGTTGATGAGACAAGGAGAATCAATTATTTGAAAGCATTAGGAAAATTGACACAAACAAGCTTTCCCATTTTGGTTTGCTATTTAGGGAAAATTAACCATTTGCAGTAAACCAGAATAAATGCCTCTCCGTATAATATGTATACAAGCTACACATTAAGTTTGAATACATACATAATTGAACATTAGAAATGATCACAAAGGTTTTCAAATATTAACAGTTCAACTTTTTTTCTCACTAGATTCCCTGCCTCCCAATTTTTAGATCAAAATGTGATTTATGCATATTAATCTATGTAAAAACAGCTGTTGGGGTCAATTTATCACTGGTATTTGCAAAAATCAATTGCTTAGCTCAAGGGTCAGCAACCTGCGGCTCTGGAGCCACATGTGGCTCTTTCATCCCTCTGATGTGGCTACCTGTTGCTGGTTGGCTCCATAATTGATAGGGCTTTCGGTTAGGACAGGTAGAGAAAAAAGGATGCTGCGCTAGGAAAAAACTCTATGGTGGCGGAAACAGACTTCCAGCTGGCAGAGGAAAAAGGACGCCACGCTAGGAGGAGGCTCTATGGTGGGGGAACCAGACTTCCAGTTGGTTCTAGAAATGAATGGGGGGCTTCCGGTTAGAACCTTTGTGGCTCTTTGGTGTTTAAGGTTGCCAACCCCTGGCCTAGCTGTGGCTGCAAAATAAGAGGATGAAGAAATGCTTTCATTTGGAATGAGACTGTTTTGACAGAGCCCGTGATGTCTCGCACCGCAATCAAAGGACTTTGTCACTGTTCTTCTTACTGGCTTACATTTGAGAGGATTAATTAAAAGGGAAGTCTTGAAGCATGTCAAGGTTGAGCAGTCCCAAAAGCAGAGTGCAAGAAGAAAAAGACAAACCAGTGCTTAATTCAGACTTTAAAGTGCCAACCCCCAAAGGCTCAGTTGAATTGTCACCTCTATACTGAAGTAGCCTCTGTCCACGTAGTCTCCCAGGAAGAGGTAGCGTGTGTTATTCGGTGATCCACCGACTTCAAACAATTTCATCAGGTCAAAGTACTGCCCATGAATGTCACCACACACTAGGGGAGGAATAACAGAAAAAACAAAATTACCACACTGAGTAGAAGAAGAAGAAAAAAAGTCACAAACCAACTGGGAACATAGCTTTGCTCTAAATTCTTGAATTCCACCCAGGTCCTACACTTTTGTTTTCATGGTATGGAAACACTTCCTCCCTTCCAAAAGTTTACCACGTTTTCTAATACCAAACATGCTTCATCAGAACGAGGCAAATCAGAAAACCTTTCAATTTTAGCAGTCAGCTTGATCAGAGTTCCCCAACCTTTCCGGATTGGCAGTCCAGAGCTGGGGGAAGAGGGGTGGTAAGAGGGGATGGTTTTGTGGGAGGGACAAGTGCATTTGTGTGTGCATGTGCATGCGTAAGCGCCTATGATGTTCGTGGTGACACGAGCACGAGCCGTGAGCGCCCGTGACAAGGCTTGCACGAATGGTGCGTGCATAGCTGGCCAACCCCTCATGCGGCTCAGTGGTGATTAGCCTGCAGCCCGATAGTGGGCCGCGGAGCATAGGTTGGGGACCTGAGCTAGATGACTCAGGAGCTGACTTCTAACCTGTGATTGGAGCTTCGACTTCAATCATTGTCTTCTCATGTTTCAAGATGGCAGCTCCATCATTGATTATCTTCAGCGCTGCGTCCTCTTCCAGGCGCCCTTCTTTTATCAAATGATTTTTTAAGATCTCTAACCGGGGCTTCCCATCCTCAAAAACTTCTTTCAGAGTTAGCCGCTGAGTTGGGGGGAAAGGAACAGCTGGAAAGAGAAACAAATAAAGAACATTAACAGAGTTTACTTGAACAACAGTAATACATCCACAACAATAA
Organism: Bungarus multicinctus; assembly: GCA_023653725.1. Taxonomy (NCBI): domain Eukaryota; kingdom Metazoa; phylum Chordata; class Lepidosauria; order Squamata; family Elapidae; genus Bungarus; species Bungarus multicinctus. The sequence goes on from CM042837.1 coordinate 5,816,862, forward strand.
TTCCTCCACTAAATTTAAAATTAATGCTGCCACCTTCTGCCCCCCCCCCCCCCCCCCAAAAAAAAGCACATACTAGCTTTTAATGAATTTGTGGTCATTAGTAGGGAACTTATCACTATTTCCTCAAATGTAAACAATACAAGCGTTACCAGCAGGGGTGGGATTCTCCAGGAATAACAACCGGTTTGGTGATCACGAGCACTCGAGTAACAGCTGAGAAGCAGCAACCTGCTATGCCATGCTAATCAGCTGAGAAGATCTAGATAGGTAAAGTGCAGGGGTGGGCGGGTGGGCCCCAAATGATAGTCTCAGCAAACTGGTTCACTGCCAGCTGATTTTCAGAGCAAGGGGTTTGGCTGAACCAGGCCGAACTGGTAGAATCCCACCCCTGATTACCAGAGATCTTGAAAAGAGAACTGTGAAAACCGAAAGAGCTCTTTGCCCTTCCACATTGAAATGGTTCCTATTAGAGCACCCATAATTCAGGTCTCAAAAAACATGGAAGGATACATAAAAACTGGGTAACACAATCATTTGGCAATGATGTTATCGAGAGATAGAAGCAAGTGAAGATTCCAGAGAAATTCCTAATTAACACAAAACTTGTTCTAGTTTTATAACAAGTGCTTTTTCATCCATCTCTTGGAGGGGAGCATGGGAAGTGTTAAATTGATCACTACTGCAATGATGTCCATTGTAAAGCGGAAGAGGGCAATGGCTTAATTCTTTTTAAAAATTCAAAGGTTTAGTGAAATGTAATATTATATATAATATTAATAATCAGAAGACAATTGGACAATCAAATATGAATATGCATGCATTTCACTGGAAAATGAAACAAGAAAGATTCTAATAAAATTACATTTCTCTCTAGTTCAGCTACTGAAAGCTATAAAAGACATTATGAACGAGACTGACAAATATCACATATTCATTTGCATGTAATATGAAGCCTCATTTTTATCCTTCCATTCTGTAATTAAATAGAAATGCCTACCTTTTTTTAAAAAAATGTAAATATGTTAGAGAAAAGTTGAATATTTGATTGGAGAAATTCAATTAAAAATTAACATCAATTTTATTTCTATTTTATTTTAATTTTTGGTTTTATAATACAAATCAAAAACTTTTTATTTCACAGAGTTTAAATTTTTCCTTGCTCAACCATCAAACATTTTGTGACTCTTCCAGAATGCCTACAACATCTTTAGCACTGCATTTTAGAATGCAGTATTGCAAGCGAACTCTGCCCACAACCAGGCGTTCGATCCTAACCAGCTCAAGGTTGACTCAGCCTTCCATCCTTCCGAGGTCAGCAAAATGAGGATCTGGATTGTTGGGGGCAAGAGGCTGACTCTGTAAACTGTAAATGCCCTCTACATGGGGCTCCCTGCGGGGAGCACCCGGAGGCTTCAACTGGTACAAAATGCAGCCGCGCGGGTGGTTATGGGGGCGTCGAGATACTCCCACGTGACGCCCCTCCTGCGCGAGCTGCATTGGTTGCCAGTGGCCTTCCGGGTTCGCTTTAAAGTACTGGTTTTGGTCTTTAAAGCGCTCCATGGCATCGGACCAGGATACTTACAAGACCGCATTCGGCCAGTAGTCTCCCACCGACCGGTGCGCTCCCACAGAGAGGGTCTCCTCCGGGTCCCGACGCCTTCTATGTGTCGTCTGGTGACCCCGAGGAATAGGGCCTTCTCTGTGGGGGCACCCGCCCTTTGGAATGGGATGCCCCCTGGATTACGAACGACCAGTGACCTGAGGGCCTTAAGACGTGACCTGAAGACCTGGCTCTTCGAGCAGGCCGGCCTGAGCTGACTAATGGGATTTTAAATGGGGTTTTTAGATTACTTGGGACGGGGTATGATGTTTTATTGATTTTAATTGGGGTTTTTAGATTTGGGACAGTCTAGTGTTTAATTCTTTTTTAAATAATTTATATTTTGTTTACTTGTATTTTAGTTGGCTGCTCACCGCCCTGAGTCCTTCGGGAGAAGGGCGGTATATAAAACTCAGAAATAAATAAATAAATAAATAAACTGTCCCCAGAGTGCTATAAAGTACTATAGGGTGGTATAGAAGTGCTATTGCTATCAATGGAAAGCTTTCGAAAATGGCTATCATTATTTTATGCACCCTCTCTTTAATTATAAATGGGTCTTATTATCCTAATTTTATATATTTCATCCCATATTCAGTTGCCTACATGAACAGATGGCTGATCTTGGGGAAAAGTTTTTTTTTTTTAAATGTGCAAATCATTACACAGAACAGTACAAATAAAAAATAATTGTGTTCTGAGACTGATTCCTCTGACTGACATTCCAGCTTACATTTTGCCATATGCCATTTGCAAAAGCCTACAATTACAGCAATTGAAAAATGAAGACCTAAAATAACAGAATAACAAACTTGGAAGGGACCTTGGAGGTCTTCTAGTCCAACCCTCTGCTCAGGCTTTTGCCTTGCTTTGTAATGCTTTATAAATTTTTATAAATAACCTTACACGTTGATCAAAGATTGGCTTCTTGAAAATACTTGATTAGGTACACTAGACAAGCAAAACCATTTTGCTGATTCAGATTGTTTCTCTTTCCCCCGAGGCAATTTCCTTCCCGTTTCAATAATTTAAGAAGAAATGCTCTATGGCAGATTTGGAACAGAAATGAAAATTAAATATTGACTTGGCTGTATGGTGAGAGAATGCTGCAGGAACTTCATTTGGTGGGTCTGAGGAATACCCGGCAAGAGTTATATATATATATATATATATATATATATATATATATATATATATATATGTGTAAGGTTTTTGAGCTGATAATTTTAAATAATAAATATATATATATAATTCTTCGTGCTTGTTGCTCGCACAAGCATGAAGCTGAAAGCACCAGCTTGAAGATGGCGAGTGGGACCTTGTCGAAACGTCGCCAAGATACTCTTACACAGGAAAAGACCCGAACATGCCAAGACCTGCATACCTGTACCCATGAAAATGTACGAAAACAAATTATAACTTTGTAACACAAAGTGTATATATATATATATATATATATATATATATATATATATATATATATATATATACACACATATATATATATATGGATCTTTGGTTCTTCGGGTTTTCTCCCGCGTAGAGTTGGAAATATTTAAGCGACGTTTCGATGAAGTCTCATTCATCATCTTCAGGCTTCTGTCTTCGGCCTTGTGCTTCTCAGAGTGATGTGAGCCTGCAGCTGCTTCTTCCTTTTAACAAGCCCCCACCCAATCAAGTCACACCTCCACTAGTAGTTAAAAGGAAGAAGCAGCTGCAGGCTCACATCACTCTGAGAAGCACAAGGCCGAAGACAGAAGCCTGAGGATGATGAATGAGACTTCATCGAAACGTCGCTTAAATATTTCCAACTCTACGCGGGAGAAAACCCGAAGAACCAAAGATCCACATACAAATACCCGCGAAAATCTCCGAATGTTTTCGGAGATTTTCGCGGGTATTTGTATGTGGATCTTTGGTTCTTCGGGTTTTCTCCCGCGTAGAATTGGAAGTATCTAGGCGATGTTTCGATGAAGTCTCATTCATCATCTTCAGGCTTGTGTCTTCACCTGAAGATGATGAATAAGACTTCATCGAAACGTCGCCTAGATACTTCCAATTCTACACGGGAGAAAACCCGAAGAACCAAAGATCCATACATATATATACATACATACATACATACATACATACATACATATATATATATATATAAAATTGAGCCTTGAGCCACACTCCCAAAACTAAAGAGGATTTATTTGAAAGTAACATTCAACATCCGGCACTAATCTGGGCATAGCCAACTCTGAGATACATAATTCACTATCACCCTTGATCCTGCTTTCCCCCCCCCCATGCCTCTGTGTATATCATCCAACGAAACACGTCCAAGAGTCATCAATCATGCTCTCCAATTAGTTTTTTTTTTTTGAGGCAAAAGCTTCAGCCATCTAATCAGTCTTTGAAGAAAATATGAATGGAATGTACTTTCGATTTCACACTGTTGCCTGCTCTTTGAACACCTCCCTCCTTCTTGCTGTTGTCAACTATATAACATGTCTACAAAATGTTGTATGAGTTGACATTCGGCTCCCCTCACTTGGAAGAAATGTTCAGTTCCAAGTGGAGAAAAAGACCCTGGAAACATGGTGACTGCTTGGAAAGATGGTTTAATGGTGGACAGGATCACATGCCTTGGAGCTCCTGGGAGAAAAAAAGGGCAGAGATCCTGAAAGTGCCTGGGTTTATGCTCTCTGTTGGATTTGAATTTTAGCTTGTATTCTTGTTTGGTTGTCAGGCTCCCATGGGGCCATGCAGGAGCAATTCTGTAGGCTGTCCTGAGTCCCAGGCTTGGTTGGCTATTGCCGGGTGATGATGATTACATGAAAGGGCTTTGGGCAATTCCCATTATGGCTCTGCTTGAAGGAGGTAGATCTTTGTTATGTAGAATAGACTGGCCCAGGCCTTAATGGCTCATTAACAAAGGTGGGGTGGTGGTGGTGAGTTTCTGCGTCTCTGGGATTCAACTTATCTTTTAGGGGAAACATTCTGTCTTTTTAATATATCCTAAAATATTTCCTTTTTCTAGGACAGGGGTAGGTGCTAATTTCCTACAGTAGGAAGGAGAAACTTGGTGTTGTCATGATAGCTTTCTTTTTTCAAAAAAAGAACAAATCCTGATTCCACTGAGAAAACTGTATTTTAGAACATTAAAGGGGATCTAGAAAATTACAACTTGTATGGAATTAACAACAAAATTTTACAGGAGAAAATTGTTAAGGACCAGCATTACATGAGAATATAGCATGAATCAAGATCAAAACAGCTAACACTGGGGCAATTAAAATCCACCAATGTTCAAACATCTAAGCATACATATACAAATTGTGACCAACGTGAAAAATGAGTAACAGAATCTCACAGACAAAATACTCATGAGAGAAAGCCTTCCTTTTTTCCAATCCAGGGTCATTTTACAATCATCCATAACTCGTATCGCATCACAAATAAAAATATTTGCCTTCCACTTAGTGAAATTCAAGGATGCTTTTGATTCTGGCTCACAATCAAAAGGCTGACAAAAAATCGCAGCAAACTTTAAAGACTGAATCTGGAAACCTTAATTTACAATGAACTAGTAGTATCCTGAAGATTTTTGGCTTGTTTGTTCATCAAACAGTTCAAAGTTAGGCCTCTGGATGAATAAGAAAGTGTTTTTGTGTCCTCGTTCTCTTTCTGCAACTAACAAAATCCCTGCATCTCAGTTAAAGTTTACCCCTCAATTTATTTATTTTGTCATTTCAGAAATTGGATCTATCTTCATTTGTTTATATATTAAACAATGTCTGTAAAAGAGGTCTTAAGTATAAAGGAGAAACAAGTAACATGCATACTTAAAAATAAACTCCACTGAATTTGATAGAAATGATTCCCAGTAAATGAGAAAAGGATTATAGCCTAATTTTTCAGAGTTGCAGATATAGAAAAAGAACCTACAATAATAAGCCTGTGAACAGCAGGTTCATCAAATAATAACTGTCATAATATTTAGAGAGAGCAAAAAGCTAATGCAGAACTTGAAACCATACTAAGTTCTTTACTAGTGCCAGACTGAACAAAAGAATAAGTTGAACCCAGTCTGACCCTTCACATTTAAGCAGATCAGATTCAAAGTTGTATTTAATTTGCTGCTGTATTTATAGCCAGACTCCCCTATCCTAAGCATAATCTTTACCTTATGAAGCAACTGCTAGGTCATAATGCCTTCGTGATATCCATATATTTAACTGCATATATACTTTAAAAAAATGATTTGGAAGAAGCACTTCAGGCCTAACTAAAAAGCTGCAACTTCTCTTTAAGGAGACAATTCAAACTAGCCAGACTTTTTGTTTTACATATGGGAAAAAAAAAGCTGCTTTAATAAACTGCAGATGGGTGCTATGCACGAAATCCAAAGCAGTTCTTCCAAATCTTTTTCTGAAGCATGCACAGCCCTAAGGCCTAATAAGGAGCTTGTACTATCTTTCAGGGAAGTGAAGAATGAATTAAGGTTTTACCTAATTTATGCACTGTGCTAAATTCTTACCTGAAAGTCTACGTTCTTATTTTCCCTAGAACAATATGTTATTTTACAGTCGGTCCCAAATTAAAAACAAAAACAAAAAAGTTGTCCACCAGCCATGTTAGCGTGCATTAAAATATGCACATACAGTGAATAAATTATCCTTCCATTAATATTTTACAGCAGCTTCAAGCAAGTACAGAACGTACATTTCCAAAAAAGTTAAGATTTTACTCCAATGGTAGATCCATTGGTGCTAATACATTTCTTGATATATGGAGAAAAGTCCATGGGCTATCCCAGAAAGAAAAGAAATTTAGAAAGATCTTTTTTTAAAAAATTTTTTTTAAAGGTCTTTAAAAGGAAAATAAATTTGAAAAACAACAAGAAAAACGAAAATTCAAATCAGAATCGAAGGAGCGAAAAGCAGGATAAAACAGTGTACATGGCATTAAAAAAAAAAACACCTCTAATACAAACCATTTCACCCATATCTAAAACATAGGAAAACAGGCTGGAAGGGACCTGGGAGGTCTTCTATCTAGTTCAACCCTGCGCTCAAGCAGGAGACCCTACATCAGTGATGGCTAACCTTTTCGGCACCAAATGTCAAAAGGGCGCACCCCCCCAAAATGCAATACGTGTATGTCCCCTGTGCATGAGCTCCACACATCTGTGGAGCATGAGGGTGTCCCGTGTATGTGCCCCGCCCCGCGCATGCATCACCGCTCATGCATCTCCACACGCACATGCGCTTCAGAGACCCAAAGACCAGCTGGCCGGCGGGAGGTGCGTGGATGCACAGCAGAACTAAGCTGGGGCAACGGTTCACAGGCACACAGAGTGGGCTCTGCGTGCCATAGGTTTGTCATCATGGCCCTACGTCATTCCAGACAAAGGGCTCTCAACTCTTCTTGAAAGCCTCCACTGATGGAGCACCCACAACTTCCAGAGGCAAGCTGTTCCACTGATTAATTGCCTTAATGTCAGGAAATTTTTGCCGCACGCCATAATATTTATACTGTTCCTTACTCTTCATTGGTGCAGAGGATTACTATTGGCTGTTGCTCTTATGTTATATTCTGCTTGGTTTACTCTGAGGTCATAATACTGTATTGTGATCATTCTTAAAGGTATGAAACTATCCTGGCAACCTTAGAGTTGGGAAATAGGCAAGATATAGATGCAAGAGACTCTTAATCTACTACAGAACTGTATGAGGGAAGAATAAGAAAATAAGGAAAATAGGCTTGCATTCAGTGTCCAGAAACTCTTCAAATTAAACATGAAATAGAGGTCAAATTACAACATCTTCTTATCCATGTATAGTTTTTCAGCAAGCACATACCTATTTTCTGTCATTTAAATTCAAATTGTTTCCCACTATGTCCTACAGCAAAACTGAATAAGTATAATCGAACAGCTGTCTTTTAAAACTCTTTAAAATCTAAGTTATTCTTTCTGAAATCTAGAAAGTAGGACTGATGTCTCGATCCATAATAAAAACAAGGGCTTCCCTATTTTCCACCAAGAAGTCACTGGATGACATAATGAACACAGAAAATCCCATCCAGCACTTATAAAATTGTTCCTCCTGACTTAGCTGGTTGGTCAGTCTGAGTAACATGTTTCTTGGAGCAGAGATGTTTTATCATCTGCCCTGTTGGTACAGCAGCCTGTGAAACTTATACACAGCTTTTGAAGGAAAACAGGCTTTTCTGCCAGGTATAACCTCTCTTCGGTTTACTAAATGGCACGTTCCTTTTCTAACCACAACATATTCTTTGCCTTATTTCCTCTTTTTTTCCACCTTCTACTTTGAACTTTGGGACAAAGCCTTCTTTAAAAAGCAAGGCGGGGGGGTGTCTCTGCCCATGTTGACATGTATTGCCCCAAAAGCTTTGGCAGGGATCTTAAAATGCCACCTGCCCTCAAATAAACAGCCAAAAGAAACTTGAAACGCAGCTTAAAAACAATTCTTGAGACAGCACAAGTCCCAATACCTTTTCGCAGTTAAAAATACACAGGTTACTCTAAAACAAGGACTCCGTGCCAACAAGGTTCAGATCAGCCATTTTCCTTTCATCAGGTTGATCAGACTGGATATTTGCCCTGGCTAACTTTTCTAACTATGGCAAAGAGAGGCAGAGCTAGAGACACAATGTCAATGTCTACGGCTAACAGCTGCCACTACATTATAAATGGGAGCTAGCTAAAGGAGGCAAGAGGGGATTCCTAGATGTCAGCAGGGGAGGGAAACATGCCACCTGTTTCCCTAAGGTTAGCAAGCTGACAGCTACCCAATAATAGAATGTGTGCATACAAAAACAGGCAGAGTCTTTTGTTTGCCACACATGAGTTTTCCCACCTGCTAGCAAATGTAATTCTGGCCCTTATAGCAGCTGGGTTGTGGAGTGGGAAGGAGAGCGCACATTTAAAAAACAGAAATTTAGTGAAGTTAATTTTGCACATAGTGTACTTGTCATAAAACCCAAGGCAGTTTAGAAGCATATGCTGACCTGTTCTGTACAAGGGACCTAAACAAAGTATTGATCGCTGGCACACACTTCAGAGAATGTGCCAATTGTTAAGACAACTGACTAGCAAATTTGAAGCCAGCATTATGTAGGGCAACCAACAAACTTGGTTTCCGGAAATGGGGGAGGAGAGGGAATACATAACCCGTAACACCAATAACTCCATTTTTCTTTTTATTGTTGATTGTGTGTGAATCTTTACAGGCCAGTTATAAGGTAGCCAGGAGTCAAGAGTTATTGAAAGACTTGCTATATTAAAAGGAGGACATCAAGCTTAGAATCCCTTAAATACATTAGGCAAGATGCAATAGTCCAGTGGTTGCCTGTTTAAAAATCATTTTGCAGGTACGGTATTGCCTAGTTCCTTTTAAAGTGTGCCCTGAGATTATCCAGCTATGTGTCTTTCACAGCCTAAATAAAGGATTCTTTTCCTTGCCATAATGCATAAGCACTTGGAGACTGAACTCATGAAAAGTTTTTCTATTAGCATAAGAAAGAGAGAGAAGGAGAAAATTCTGCTCAGAACTTCAAATAAATCACCTGTCTCACACAGTTCCTCCTCTATGTCAAAAGGACTTCCAGCTGAAAAGTCGGTGGACATACTTCGAACACTAATATTATAACTGCATGCTCAAGTATGAATACCATGAGTACTGTATAATATTTTGCACATGCCCAGGTAGTCAACCTTACTAATGTAAACATTTATGCAACTTGCCAAAGTACTGTAGTAATTAACAAACAGATAAACAAATCTATTCAGGTCTAAACAGTGGCTAAACACGCAAAAAAAGTTCTTATTTGAGCAATGCCATTTTCATTCTGTTGGCTTTGTGCTTAAATTGGGACTGGAACTACTGATCCCATAGTTTTTAGCTGTTGCCTTAACCTCTACTACATCAAACTGGCTCTCTTTTCCCAATTTAGAACCAGCTAATTATGCCTTGTCTAATTTCCACACATCAAATTTGGTGAAAGCTGGGGATTCTTGGAGAAGAGTTTAGTACTGTATTAACAAGTGACAGGTTGGATGCTTGTTTCAATTCTGTTTCAGGGACTGCACCTTCAGCCCTATTTTAACTGACCAGAACTTAATAGCTCCTGTTGTTGGCTGGTTGACAAATCTCTAAAGCCACCCAATTCCATAGTGAATGATGAGGAGCGTATAATATTAAAAACAAAAACATCATTTGTTTTCAAACCAAGAAAAAAAATGTCCAAAGAAAAGAGAGCAATATTTCTCTACATCCCACTTCCAAACTTTCCCAAAGTCCCACTTCCCAACCCAGGGCCTGGGGAAAGAGTCAAATCTTTAACACATGGATCAGATTAGAATTGGAATCATTTGAACCACAAGTGGGATGTTGTTCTAGGCCAGGGATCGGCCACATTAAACACTCAAAGAGCCATAAAAGTCCTAATTGGAAGCCCCCCCCGTTCAATTCTGGAGCCGACCAGAAGTCTGGTTCGGTCCACCATAGAGTCTCTTCCTAGCGCGGCGTCCTTTTTCCTCTATCTGTCCTAACCAAAAGCCCTATCAATTGTGGAGCCGACCGGGAAACCCACTCTTTGCCATCGAGTCCCCTTCTGGCGTGCCGTGCTTCCCGCTGCAAAAACACCGAAAGCTCCTCTCAAAATTGTGGCATTGACCAGCAACAGGGAGCCGCAGCAGAAGAATGAAAGAGCCACATACGGCTCCAGAGTTGCAGGTTGCTGACTTGTGTTCTAGAGCAGTGGTCGCCAACCAGCAGGCCAGGGACCACTGGTGGTCCACAAGAAAATTTTGGTGGTCCGCAGAGAAATGTTATCCCCAAAGCAATTAATCCAGGCAGTGTGGGAACACAAGTCTGCGCTGCCCACATGGCCCACGGGAACACAAGGCTTGCATCGCTTGCATTGCGAACAACACGAGGTAGTGAGGGGAGGGGAAAGGATGGAGGGGGGGGAACTCGCCCCACGGGCCTGGTCTGGCCACCGGGCTGCTTTTTTCCGCTTCTTTCTTCTTCTGCTTTTGGCTGCAAACAAGGAAAGCAGCAAAAGTCTTTCTTTTTCTCCCCCAAACTCCACCAGAAATGAGCCTTTAGGACCCTACAAGGCCTTCTGCACCAAGAGGCTGCGGCGGCAAAGACTCATTTCTGGTGGAGTTTGGGGGAGAGAAAGAAAGACTTCTGCAGCTTCAGCTGCTTTCTTTGCATGAAGCCAAAAGTCTCCCCCTCCCCTCCCCAGAACGGAGGTGGAGATGGTATCCTGCGATCCCAAATAAAGAATGATCGATCGGTAGGAAAACGGGGTGGGGAATTTTCCTGCAGACTTTTTGGGGGGGATTTTCCCAGGGTTTCTGGTCCGCGGGATTTAAAATTATGAGTTTGATGATTCCTGACGTCCAAAAGGTTGGCAACCCTTCTTCTAGAGTGACAGAGAAGGCCTGCTTCCCAGGGCTCATTCCACAAAATTGACAAATTGCAGATGATGTGTAAACCTTAAGCAGAGCAAATTGATCTAAAGTAATCTGGAGAGGGCCTGCAACCAACCAGCAATCCTGCAAAAGCCAACTGGGAAGAAGAAAATTGCCTTCATATCTATTAGCTTAATTATATTTTTTAAAAAGGCAGCTGCAATATCTGTCCAAGTCTGATTTGTTCTCTTATTTAGAACATAGTGCACAGAATAATAAGGTTGGAAGGATCCTTCTAGTCCAACCCCTTGCTGAAGCAGGAGACCCGATATTTTAGCAGAATAATATTTTAGAACATCTTTTAAGCAAAACAAGAACTCCAATCACGTTAGACCAAAACTGTCTTAAGTTATATTATATAGGTTATATTATTCATGCCACTGACTTGTCTTGTACAAAATCAGTATAAAGCAGTGAACAATCAGGACAGTTTCTTGTTAAATTAATGTTTAGTGACAAGCAGTTTTATAAATTAACCACTGTAAGAGGAGAGCTATTTATTCATCCTTCGGGTGGGGGGGAATCAGGAGCCTGGTAGCTTTAGAGTTTTTTCGGATTAACAATTTTTTAATGCAGAAATTTTGTGAGTTACAGCTCATTTCATCAAACGTAAGTAGCTAGACTGTGATAGGATTTAAATTGAGATGGATGGAGAGGAAAAGGAAAGGCAGAAAGATGCAGCTTCCAAAAGTTATATGCCTTTTAATTAGTCAGAAAAGCTACTACCGGATTCTTGATAAATAAATCAGTATTTCTATGGTGCAGTCATAGTTTATAACGGGATATTTCTCATTAAGCTTATTTTTAAACGGTTTAAAACAAAACAGAAAATTCTGTCGCTGTTGTATGATGTCACGTTTTGGTTTCTGCTAGTGGCCCCTTCAAATTTATGTTCATCAAATCAATTATCCCAAATTATCATACTGAGTTAGAGAAATTTTATTTATTTATTGCATTTTCATATATCTCCCTTTTTCTTTAACTGCTATTTCTCAATGATGAGGATTTCATCAGATTAAGTAAGACAAGTCCTTTCTTCAGATTTTCAAACTGAGAAAACCAAGGTACGCATAAGTTGTTCAAAGTTGGGAAAGCCAGAGTTAGTTCAAAGTTGTAAACTAAAAACGAACTCTTTTTAATCTAATGAAGGACAGGGTGATTTTTCCTTCGCTGAAGTTCTTATACAGACAGTAAACGGCTGTCCTTTGCTTTCTGGCTTGATGGATAAGTCTGGAAAAATATTAATGTTCAGCTTTCTGGTCCCAGGGCCAGAGACAAATATGAAAGAAGCCACGTTCCTTCTTACAGCTGCTTCTTATTTGGCCGATAAATAGGGCCAGATTTTCCTGGTTTTATTCTGGGAAGAAAGACAAACTTTCCAGTGGCCCTTCATCCACTGATGGATGAAAAGTGTGTTATCCTTATGCAATCCAACGCCAAGGCAGCTCCAGAATTTCCACTGTTCTGCACAACTAAAAGGTGAAGTATCTACCTTACTCATGCCGTGGTTATCAGATCAAAATATAGCAGGGTGGATAAAAATAGATGATTTTTTTAAAAATAAAAAAATCAGATTTTTATTTAAATCAGATTTTTTAAAATTTTTTATCAAATTTATTTTAATAAAATGCTTTTGGAGTAAAAATCTATCTAAAGGCAGTTTTCTATTTAAGGTCCATTAATAATTTAGTTTATTGAGCATGAAATGGAACTTTATTATGTAGAATTGAGGTTGTATATTCTGCAATATTGGGACTGTCGGTGAGTCAACAGTGGGTCAGAGGAGGAGCTGCTGTGGGACAGAGATGACAGTTGCTCTTTAAAAGTTATTATTTAAAATGAGTTGATTCAAATCAAGCCTTTTTATTAGTGATTTAAATTGTGATTTAAATCAACTTGATTTAAATCAAATCCACCCTGAAACACCGTATATGTCCCTATTTGACTACTCTGTGCTTGTGGTATTACTGACTACCCTGTATCTATAGCATTACTACAACAAACAGATGGAATCTGAATAGTTATGTTCTTTTGATATTACTAGCACAAACATTCATTGATATTTTTTATTTATTTATTTTTTGTCAATTGCTTACAAGATAATAGATATTTAGATAGATAGGTATTTATTTATATACCGCTCCTCTCCCGAAGGACTTGGAGCGGTGTACAGCCATCCAATTAAAATAACATTAAAATATACAAAAATTAAAACTGAATTAAATAACCTGGCTGTAATAAACAGGTTAAAACCCCCACTATAAACCCTAAAATTAAAATACCCCAACCCTCTGATCTCCACTAAGGAACCCCAATTTAAAACCCAAATCTAAAATCAGCCCAAGCCGGCCTGGTCAAAGAGCCAGGTTTTCAAGGCACGCCTGAAGGTCCCCAGGTCCGTGACTGTATGCAACTCCAGAGGCAACCCATTCCAGAGGGCGGACGCCCCCACAGAGAAGGCCCTATTCCTCAGGGTCACCAGCTGGCACATAGATGCCGACGGGACCCGCAAGAGACCCTCCCTGTGAGAGCGCACTGGTCGGTGAAAGGATACTGGCAGAATGCGGTCTTGTAAATATCCTGGTCCGATGCCATGGAGCGCTCTAAAAGTTAGCACTAAGATTTTAAAGCGCACCCGAGAGGCCACTGGCAACCAATGCAGCTCGCGCAGGAGGGGCGTCACATGAGAAAACCTTGACGCCCCCATAACCACCCGTGCGGCCGCATTCTGTACCAGTTGAAGCCTCCGGATGCTCCCACATGGGAGCCCCATGTAGAGGGCGTTACAATAGTCCAGTCGGGAGGTGACCAGGGCATGAGTGACCGTGTGTAAGGCATCCCGATCCAGAAAGGGCCGCATCTGGCGAATCAGGAGAACCTGATAAAACGCCCCCCTGGAGATAGCCGTAATATGATCTTTCAGGGACAGCCATACATCCAGGAGGATACCCAGATTGCGAGCCCTCTCTGAAGGGGACAAAATCTCACCCCCAATAGCCAGCGAAGGAATTATCTGGCTATATCGGGACACCGGAAACCACAGCCATTCAGTCTTGGAAGGGTTGAATCGGAGCCTGTTCCCGCCCATCCAGTTCCGCACAGCCTCCAGGCAACGGGACATGACCTCCATAGCATCGTTGGGGTGGCTTGGGGTGGAGATATACAGCTGAGTATCCTCAGCATACAGATGACACTTCACCCCAAAACCACGGATGATCTCCCCCAGCGGCTTCACATAAATGTTGAACAAGAGAGGGGAGAGGACCGACCCCTGAGGCACCCCACAATCGAGGGACCTAGAGGTGGACCTCTCCCCCCGCCGCCAACACAAATTGCACGCGGTTGGAGATGAAGGAGGCAAACCACTGCAATACGGTGCCTCCAACCCCCAACCCCCCCAACTGTCGCAATAGAACACTATGGTCGATAGTATCAAAAGCCGCTGATAGGTCTAATAGGACCAGGACAGAGAAATAACCCCTGTCATGGGCCGTCCAGAGATCATCAACCAATGCGACCAATGCAGTTTCAGTACTATGCCCGGGCCTGAAGCCCGATTGGAAGGGATCCAGGTACGTATCTTCCTCCAGGTACTGGGGAAGCTGGCATGCCACCACACTCTCAACAACCTTCACCACAAAGGGAAGATTGGAGACAGGACGATAGTTGTTCAAAAGAGTTGGGTTCAGGGAGGGCTTCTTGAGAAGGGGTCATACCACCGCTGTTTTCAAGACAGTGGGCAGTGAGCCCTCCACCAAAGAAGCGTTAACAATTCTCTGGAGCCAACTCCGCGTCACCTCTCTGGCGGTAGAAACCAGCCAGGAGGGACAAGGGTCCAATAAACATGTGGTGGCATTCAGCCGCCCCAGCAACTTGTCTATACCTTCGGCGGTCACAGGGTCAAACTCGTCCCAGATAACCATCTCAAGACTCGCCACAGTCACCTCCCCCGGGACCTCCCAACTAGAGTCCAACCCGTCCCGAATCTGAGCGATTTTATCGTGCAGAAATCGAGAAAACTCCTCCGCCCTACCCTACAAGAGATCCTCCCATGCTCCCGGCCCAAGCAGGGAGCGGGTTACTCTAAACAGGGCGGCGGGTCGATTTTCTGCCGATGCAATAAGGGCGGAGAAGAGAGAATGCTTTGCCGCCTCTATCGCCACTAGGTAGGTCCTAATATAGGACCTCACCTGTGTTCGGTCAGACTCGGCACGACTGGCCCTCCAGATGCCCTCCAGACATCTTTTCTGGCATTTCATCTCCCTCAGCTCCTCCGTAAACCACGGAGCCGAGCAAGATCTCTGCCGAGTCAGAGATCGCAAAGGCACAACTCGGTCCAGAGCCTCGGCATCCAGCCTATCCCAGGCAGCTACCAAGTCTGTGGCCGAGTTATGAGCCAGAGTTTCAGGTAATGGCCCAAGCTCCGTTTGGAACCGTTCAGGATCCATCAGGCGCCTGGGGCGGAACCATCTCCTCGGCTCCGCCTCCCCACGATATGGTGTGGTGGTACAGAAGTCTAGTCTAAGGAGAGAATGATCAGACCATGACAAGGGTTTAACAACTATATCCCCTAACCGATCATTCAACCACTGTCCAGAGGCAAAAATCAGGTCCAGCGTGTGTCCTCCCATGTGAGTGGGCCCAGAAACTAATTGGGTCAGGTCCAAGGCCGTCATGGAAGCCAAGAACTCTCGGGCTGCCCAAGAGGATTCACCGAGCGAAGGCAGGTTGAAGTCACCCATGACTAACAGTCTAGGTGTCTCCACTGCCAGCTCGGCTATTACCCCGAGGAGCCCGGGCAGGGCCGATGATACGTGGCAGGGAGCCAGGTACATTATCAAAAGGCCCATCTGACCTCCCTAACCCCATTTCACAAAGAGAGACTCCCAGCCATCTGAGGTACAGTGGCCTCCCTAGGACAAAGATCCTCCCTAATAATTGCCGCCACTCCACCACCCCTACCCTGAGCCTTCAGCCGATGAAATGCCTGGAAACCTGGTGGGTACATCGTTACCAGGGGGAGACCCCCCTCTGGGCCCAACCAGGTTTCGGTGACCCCTGCCAGGTCCACGCCCCCAACCTGAATCAGATCGGAAATCAGGGGAGCCTTATTTATAACGGACCTGGCATCGCATAACATCAGCCGGGTGCTCAGGGCCTGAGACTGCACAACCAGGCCTGCAAGATGGGTCGAGAGGGTCGGAGCGCATTACCGTTTGGAGATAGCGGACACGCAATCCCCTAACCTGATATGGCCCTCTACTCCCATCATATCTGCCCCTCCCACTTACAGTGCCAATAAGGTCCATCCTCGGTCGTTCTAACCCTGGTTGCCTCCCTAATCCCCGGTCCCCAGGTTCCTCCCAGGTGTACTCACTGGCTTGGCTGACCCCAAACCTCCAACCCACTAGCCCCACTAAAAATCTGTCCCTCACCCTCCTCCCAACCTCCCTCCCCAAACCCGTGGCTTCCTTCCCTAACCCCATTAAAAATCTAAAAATAAAAGAAGACAATTGAATACCCCTCCCCCTCTCCAAGTGTTTCACAGAATGGCCATGCCACCTTTCTGGATCCCAAGACCTGTCTTTGAGGTGGACTTTAGACAGTCCCATTGGCCATGTCAGGGAGAGGGGAACCCTCTCTAGGGCGTAAAGTTCAGCCCATGAGTACTTCTGCGGGCCAACTGGTCCCACCTCAGGTGTTCAGTGTCCCGACAGCCCCTCCAGCCGGTTCCAGGTGAGACTCGCCGGTCTCCCCCAGTCCTCCCCCACCTCTGCCACCGGTGGGGGGACCCAGGGGGAACGACGGATCCCAGGGGGAACGACGGATCCATCTGCAGCCGTCGTCACTGCTGCCGCCCGAAACCGCCGCGGCCGCCAACACCGCTGCTGCCACTGCTTTCACCGGCCCTGTGGTCCTGGCAACCCTCCGACCGGCTCCAGCTCAAACTTGCTGGTCTCCCCCGGTCCTCCCCCACCTCTGCAACCGGCACCACCGGTGGGGGGACTCAGGGGGTGCGAGGGCTTAAGCCGAAGGCCATCCAAACTGGAGGAGCTCCTCCTGAATACACCCGGCCGCCATCTTGAAACGCAGAGGACTTTTTTTTTTTAGTTATAAGTAAAAATATAGTTATGAATACATGGATTACATTATACATTAATACATTAAAGGCATCTCTACAAGAGCTATTATTTCATCAATAACACTGCATTAATATAACACTTCCTATGTGTTTTCTTGTCACAGTCCTTAAGGAAAATCAGATAAAGAGCTGACGTTGAGAGGCTGTGACTTGCCTGTGGCAAACTAATCACATCACAGCACATTAAGATCAGGATTAGTGTCTTCCAAATTCACCTCCTCAGATTTAACCACTATTACCTTTCTTTTTCGCACAGGATTATATATAAAAAAAAGAAGAAATATAGTTGCAACAAAATAAGATGCTGTAGTAATTATAATTAAAGTTTGCAACCGTGTAGAAAATGAGTTTCACATTTAACCTGCTAAACCCTGGCCCTCGCCTGCAGAATGAATATTACGGCATACTGGGCAGACTATAAAACAGTACTTGGCTGTGGTCAGGAAAATCAGGGTGAATAAAAATCAATGATTTTTTTTAAAAAAATAAAAAAAAATCAGTTTTTTTTAATTTAAATTGGATTTTTTTTATTTAAATTGGATTTTTTTAAATAAAATGCTTTTTGAGGAAAATATATTACCATCCAAAGGTTATTCCATCATGAAATTATTAAGGTAATGATTATTTTTCTCCTTCCTAAGTACAACAGAAAAGTTGCCCAAATATGAATGATTAACCTATTAAACTGGGGATAAAAAAACTAGTATGAAAAGTTGTTATTCTAAAAATCTTCATCCACTTGCATATTAAAGTTATACCAGCAAGAATTAGTCTTTATGTAGAAAAATATGATTTAAATCAGCCTTACTGACTAGTGATTTAAGTCGTGATTTAAATCGTGAATTAAATCAGTTTGATTTAAATCAAATCCACCCTGAGGAAAATAAAATCAGATTGATTTTGAGATAAAACCAATCAGAACGACCGGGATATTTAGTAAACAATGAAAACTGTTGGCAAACACTTGCATAGACAGAGTAATAGAGAACAACATGTTCCATCAATTCCATTATTCCGCCACTGCATGGACATCGTCTCTTGTTTGAAGGGGATTTGGGGGTATCTTCCTTTGGTAACAGCTATTGGGCGGGTGCTGAATCTGACTAAGAATAAGGCCCTTCTGAATTTGGGGATTGTTAGGCGACTGAACTATCTAGCTGGTTGTAGAAGATGTGAAGAAGGCTAAAGAAGGTGTTTCTACAAAGTCTGCTTGCAGCTGTAGACCAGGGATGTTAAACTCAAGGTCTGTGGGCCAGATCTGGCCCGTGGAGTGTTTAGATCTGGAAACAGAAAAGGACCGGCCCACAGTGCTTCTGCCAGTGGAAACGGAATTCAGAAGGGCCGCATATCACCCTCCCAAGCTCCGTTTTCCCTGGCAGAGGGTTGCGGGAGGTTGTTGCAGCCAAAAATGGAGCTCGGGAGCCTGTTTTCACTGGCAGAGCGCTTGGGCCTCCACAGGTGCCCCCAATACGAGTGAAGTTGTCATGCCCCCCTCACCCCCCCAAGGTCAAACACATCCCTGATGCGGCCCTCAATGAAATCAAGTTTGATGCCCCTGCTCTAGATTGATAGCCCGCTGTTTGAGATCAGTTAATGCATATTCATAGCCCATCAAGATAATAGCTGGCCGTGAATAGCCATAAATTGGGTGTGAATTGCCTGGCTCCAAGAACACTGGAAATTATCAATTACAATTCAAGGGCCCAAGGCTATCAAAGAGGAGCCAGTAGCAGAAGATGTAAATCCAGGCAGAAGTTTCCCTTTTAAGTATCTTATATCAGCATTCAAACCTCTTGCAGAATCAGAATTCTGAAGGGCTATGAGGATGGCTGCAAATTTAATAGGCAATACAGCCTTTATTTATTTACCATATTTATATCCTGCATCTCCATTCAATGCACCTTATTTTTACAAGAAAGGTGAATAGCACAAGACTCCAGGAAATGATCCTATAGCATCCCACTTGAGAGTCCTTGCTTCTAGATTGATGCAAATCATTAATATATGCTGCCTACAGTTATTTAACCAACCGCTAAACCTCCCACATTATCTAACCTATTTTTACTTTTTTCACAACAAGGATATCGTATTAAATGCTTGATAAAACTGACATATATTTCATTTATTTTGTTCACAATAGGTTGGTTCATTACTGAAAATAAAAATATAAGAAGTAAAATAATTTTTCTAATTGAATATATTTTAGCCATTTGCTCAACAACCGATTTAATAGATTAATTGCTGCTTATAACGGTATTTGCATAGCATTAATATTTGCATGATGGCATTAGTAAGGTACTTTGAAATTCAGTCACTGTTATTTTTAAACACTGGATTGAACTGAAACATCAAATCCAATCTGAATTATCTGGCTTATTATGTTTTGATTCCAAATGCTAATTCAACTTTTTAAAAATGACACTTCCTAATAGAACATGCAACTTCAAGTAAAGCAGTGGTTGAGTAAAAATATCAACATAAATCAAGTTAATTCAGATCTGATTTGATACTTCAAACATAACCAAAATGTAGTTCCTGGAATTCGCAAGAGAAATGGCCAATGTACTGAGTTGATTATAGGAATAAGCACAGCCAATGCTTATTTTGCATTGAAATTCTGACTAAACAATACTTGCTTATATGAACCTCATATGCAAAAGATTAGAATTCTGATGAGATTGATTAGCAGTAAACTGGGAAAAAATTGATAGAAAACATTTCTTCTACAGAGAAATGTACAAAGGGGAAGGGGCAGAAAAAGAACACTGGGTGGTTTTCACGCAGACATTAGGAAGAAATGATATTTTTTGTTCTGTTTTTCTCCCTTCTCTCTGGTTTCAATCTGGTACTAATGAATGTCTTACTATACTTGAAATGAATTGAGTGGCCAAAAGGGATCTTAATAAATTCATGGGGAAGAAGCCAAAGACTAATATGCATTCCAGGTTCAATGACAGTTGTCATTCATCCTAATTGTCAGAGGATGAACCAAGTATAATGATGAAGAGGTGCCTTCTGCTTGGGATCTTCTGGATGATCCTCATTGAAGGCCTCCTCTGATAGTCTTACACATGTTTAGTTATTTTAAAATATTCTGATTACTCTGACTACTCTGAGGTTGGACTTTTAAATTTCCTCAATCCTTTAACAGTATATAACTTACTAGCTCGATACCCCTGCTTCACTACAAAACTATGTGGTCGGGCTTAGTTTTTGGGGAGGAAAATAAAGGGGAAAAAATTCTGCCTCTGCCTACCAGCATCCATCAGTACTCATCTGGCTAGCATCTTGTCAGTGTGTGAGAGAGCTGAGGGTTGCTTGGAAACTGAAACAGTATTTGCTATGTGAGCAAGGAGACAGCAAGGAGCCTGGGCGTGGCTTAGCTCAACTGGTCTGTACTAAAGCTGATTGGTGCTGTGAAACTGAAACTCCTCCTCTGCTTGTGTTTTGTATTTGGAACAGATTTCTTTTCAGGTGGGGAGGGGGAAATAGAACTCCTTAGCATCAGAGCGTGTTAATAATAATATACGAAATATTAATGCTCTGATGGTCATTTTGAAAAATCCTTTCTTAGTGAGCACCTAGAAGTCAAGAGGAACATATGTGTCCAATTTCAAGTTTGTAGGCTTTACAGTTCTGCAGAGTTTGTGATGATGCGTGAGGGGTATTTTGCTTTTATATATATAGATTTCCAAAGGAACGCACAATAGCACACCAAATGCCAAAAATGTTTATGATTATTTGAAAGATATGCAAATAAACTTGACGAGGAGAACAAGCTCTGGATTATAGAACAATTCTTCATTTGAGCACACAGTAATAGAAAGGTAGGGATTAGGAGGCTTCTCTCTAAGCAATTTGAGAAATTAAGCCAACATTTAAGATGACTAGCATTCACTGCTGGAACTGGGAGGGGTACACTGAGATCCAATTTAGCCTCCCAGCAGAAAAGTTTTGAAAAGTTATTAGATCACAGCAGGGAATTATTACCCTTCAGGGACTGAAAAACTTGAAAAACTGAAAAACAGAAAACCCATGTAGATAGCAAAAGAGACACCGCACCTCTTAGTACCATGATGGCGAACACATGACTTGTGTGCCACAGGTGGCACGCAGAGCCATTTGTGCCGGCACGCGAGCTGCAGGCAAACTTATCTCACTATGCATGCCTGCGCCTCACAGCTGATTTTTGGTTGGTTGGAGGCCTTTTTCGGTCTCCCAGAGGCTTCAGGAAGGCTTCTGCAGGCTTTTCAACTAGGCCCGTTTCGTCACTTCCTGTTTTTCCAGAGATACCAGAAGTGACAAAACGGGCCTAGTTGAAAAGCCTGCAGAAGCCTTCTTGAAATCTCTGGGAGGCCAAAAAAGGCCTCAAACCAACCAAAAATCAGCTGTGAGACACAGTGCAGGTAATGGGGCAAGGTGGGTGGGTGGGAGGGTGGGAATTGCACGTACATGCATAGGGGCTGTGGGGGGGGGAGCATTCAGGGGTGGGATTCCACAGGTTCGCACCTATTCACTAGAACCGGTTGTTAACATTCTAAGCAATTTGGAGAATTGTTAGAAGAAATTACTGGCCTAATCCTGTAAGGAAGGCAGGAAGGAAACATTCTGGTGTTGCTTACAGAAACTGCCTCTCCATTAATCCTTATTACATTCTTGGCAGGACTAGACTTCCTGTCTCAGGAACTTCTCTGGAGTTTTTTCCCCTCCTTTGCTGGTACTTTGCTTGTGTGGAGTGACCATTCAAAGTTACAATGGCACTGAAAAAGGTGACTTATAACCGTTTTTCACACTTACGACTGTTGCAGCATCCCCACAGTCACGAGAGGTCAGGCGAGGAGATGTGTGCCTCAATGTGAGTGACGTTGAGTTGGCCACGCCCAGCCAATAACATGACCACCAAGTCACGCCCACCAACTAAGCCACGCCCATAGAACCGGTTGTTAAAAAATTTGAATCCCACCCCTGGGCGCATTGCCTTCTGGCACGTGAGTGCGAGCGTGCAAATGCACGCACAATTTTTGGCACAGGAGCCCCAAAAGGTTAGCCACCACTGTCTTAGTTGTTACAGAATTTAAGAACAGCAAAGAAGCATTTTATCCTCCCCGCCTCAACTTCAGCATCTCTGCCTACGTTTAATTCTCTCCCATCCCTGCTTTTCATCAAATCATCCTACTAGGTTTCAACTTGCCTGCTAAAGTCCCCCACTGCTGCTAAGGAACACAAAGCTCACCCCACCATTTCAGACTCCTAGCAATTCCTTCTTTCCCGTGCCTTTATTCACAGCAACGCCATATAAATCATGCTCTTAACAAGGTGGAAAATTGGGGTGAGCCTCGTTGCTGCATATAAATGGGGAGCAAACTCACACTCACTGGTACCGATGATGCTACCTTGTCAGGTAATGAAATGGTCAGGCAAACAAACCCTCAAGCTCAGGGAACATCAAGGAATCCAGAGTTCAGCTCTGAGCTGCACCTATTCTCTTCCACTGAAACCTAGGATTTTACAGTACTGGCCTAGCAGCTAGTATCTTTAGACCAGTGTGTAACTTTAGACCTACCATGATTTACATAAATAGTTCGATTTATCAAAGAGACCAGCCTTCAGGTCCACCAGCAGGATTTCAATATTTGAATATTTGCCCCAAAGAAGAGGGAATCAATCTATTTTCCAAAGCATCTGAAGCCAGAACAAGAAGCAATGGATGGAAACTAATCCAGGAGAGAAGCAACTTGGAATTGAGGAGAAACTTCCTAACAGTGAGGACAATTAACCAGCGGAACAGCTTGCCACCATAAGTTGTGGGAGCTCCAACACTGGAGGCTTTTAAGAAGAGACTGCTACCTGTCTGAAATGCTATAGGGTCTCCTGATTGAGCCGGGGGAGGGGGGTTGGACTAGAAGACCTTCAAGGTCCCTTCCATTTCTGATATTGTGTGTTTTTATGTCTACTTTCAGTGAGTGCTTTGTCTTAATTCCCATAAAATCAGGCAGCAGCCTTCCTTCTTGCTCAGAACAAAGAAGCTACATGAGCGGAGACATTTATTCCATGCCCCTTTTTGGTCTCTGTTGCTTTTGTACACTGGGGGGGGTGGGGTGGGGGGTGGGGTGGGGGGGGGGAGCGTGGAAGTGTGATGCATGAAAAGCATTTCAGAAACAAGATTTTAAATTCACCAAGTTTTCCTAATCAAGTTTTACTAACATTAAGCTGCCTTGGGACATTTCATGGTGGCATCACTTAAAAAAAAAATCTTAATAGACCTGCTAACTTTTACGTTTAAAAAAGCTATTTAAAAAATATATGGTGGACATTTTGTAAAGGGTTATTGTAATGTACATTTTTTTAAACTCCTCACCAGCACTCCCATGTTAATAAAATTTCACTGGATACACTATGCTGCTGGAGAGGTTTACAATACTATGTATATTTGGTCTTCATGTGTACTGGCTCATGGTTTACTGTAGTACCCAAAATTATGTAACATCCCATAAACACATTTTAGGTCATTCAAGTGTTTTTGTGGGGTACAAATACTTCAAACATGTTAACATGTAATATTTCTTGGTGCACGTTAATTCAACAGTAGTGCAAAAATCCATTATCTGAAAGAGCCCTGCAAGGCACCCAGGTGTGTGGTAGATCCACAATGAAAAACTTTGCACTGCTACACACACACACAAAGGAAATAAATTATCCTTTTTGAAACTGTTGGTAGCAAAAGGAAGGCATCTCCAAGCACCTGTGAGTCCATGCAAAAACAGCAAACTCTTCTTATAGCTGTCAAGACAATCAGAAGAAGAAGCATAGCTTTTCAACCTCCTAGTTAAACACTAATAAGCAAAACTATCCTGCTGTTAATCTTTGACATCGGGCATACGCTACTAAAACGTAGATATGAGAAGTCACAATAAGAAGTTCCATTAGTTGTCTTATTCTGCCTAATATTAAGGTGGCTGCTTGGGGAATTCTGGGAGTTGAAGTCCACAGATCTTAAAGTTGCCAGGTTTTGACACCCCTGCAATAAAGAAACTTGTGGTTTTTAGCAGAAATGAAACATACCCAGGGGTTTGGATAGTCACATTTTTGGTGGGGGTTTTTTGTCTACAGAAAAACTATATGCTATCACAGAAAGCTCAGACGGCCCAAAGAGCTGCTGATACAGTTCTACAAAGGAATTATTGAGTTTATCATTTGTACCTCTATAACTGTCTGGTTCAGCACCGCCACCAAACAAGATAGACACAGATTTCAACGGATAATTAGAACTGCAGAAAAAAACAATTGCAACCAGCCTGCCTTCCATTGAGGACCTGTATACTGCACGAGTCAAAAAGAGGGCTGTGAAAATTTACAGACCCCTCACATCTAGGACATAAACTGTTTCAACTCCTTCCCTTAAGATGACACTATAGGGCAGCGGTCTCCAACCTTGGCAACTTTAAGACTTGTGGACTTCAACTCCCAGAATTCTCCAGCCAACAAAGCTGGCTGAGGAATTCTGGGAATTGAAGTCCACAAGTCTTAAAGTTGCCAAGGTTGGAGACCACTGCTATAGGGCACTGCACGCCAAAAAAAAACAGACACAAAGTGTTTTTCCTCCAGTGCTATCATTCTGCTAAACAACTAATTCCTACAACATTGTTTCTGCCCTAGGATGTCAAACCACCAAGTAGGGCTGTATTCCGTTATCCTTCTCATCTTTCCTATTACCTATTTTCTTAGTTTCTTATGAATATAACTTTGTTGTATCTATTGATTTATGACAATTATGACCATCTTGAATTATGATTGTGATCACTGTTTATCACTTGTTGCATGTGTGCACACTGAGAGCTTATGCACCAGAGATAAGTTTCTTGTGTGCCCAATCACACTTGCCCAATATAGAACTGTTCTATTCTATAGCTCATTTTAATCCTATCCATCATGTAACCTCTAGTTCATCAACGGATAGGAATGCAGCTTTTCACATAAACATCATTTCCTGCCCTGTGATATTTTTTTTAAAAAAATTAAGAGTTAATAACAGGGCTTTATAAACTTTTTGCCACCACACCTTTTGTGTAATCTTAATTTACACCACCTCCCCTAAAAATGCAAACACTGAAATGAACACAAATTAGTAATAGACACAGCACAATGTAAATATGGAAAAGGTGGAATTATAACAATGTACAATGAAAAGTTTTTCACATCTCCCTTGAGCTCTGTCAGCACTTCCTAAAGAGAGCGGAATAGGACAAGTTGCCAAGCCACTTTGCCATGGCCCACTTACCACAGGAAAACATGGGGCAACAAATACAAAAGTTAAATTAATTTCAATGGAACCATGTTCAATAATAATAAAATAAAGAAAATCAATCCCAAAATATGATACTTACAATAATGTCGACAAAAATGTGGTCACCAATAATAAAAGTAACTGAAATGATTAATCGTGTTGAATTATCCTGGTGTCCTATGGCAAGTTGGCAGCGGTGAGTTGTCCCAGACCCCAAAGTGAGGTTCATCTTACATTTAGGAAAGTAGGGTAATTATCCAGCAAGTTAACTGACAGTACAGAAACACAGGTCTGCATTCTTCATTATTATTACTCATTCAAACAGAGTTTGCCTACACAAGAGTAGGTCAAGATTAAACTTTTCTGCTACTGCCATCAATTTTTAAATACGATCTTAGCACAGGGGTGTCAAACTTATTTCACTTGAGGGCCACATCAGGGTTGTTTTACCCTGGGGACCCAGAATGGGCGTGGCCAGCTTGACATCACTCATGTTGGGGGTGCCTGTGTGATGGCCTGAGCGCTCTGCCAGCGAAAACGGGCTCCCGAGCTCTGTTTTCGGCTGGGATAGCCTCCTGCAACTCTCTGCCAGCAAAAACAGAGCTGCATTTTTGCTGGCAGAAGCACCACGGGCTAGTCCTTCACTGTTTCCAGGGTAGCCCCACAGGCCAGATCTAAGCACCCCACGGGCCAGAGGCGGCCTAGGGGCCGTGAGTTTGACACCCGTCTTAGCGGGTTCAGATTTATCATCCAGCATTACTTAAAACACACGTGTAGTTTTACTGAGCAAAAATAAAGGCGAGAGTATTTGTTGTTTCTCTCAAAGAGAACCATGTACATCCTTACAAACAAGATGTCATGAATGTTAATGGATGCTTGTCTCATGCTTCCATTTTTAGGTCACCATAATTTAATTGATGTACATTTAAACTTTTCTTCTATTCGAGTTGATGAATTCTCTGCTACAGTATCTCCTCCAGCAATCTTTTAGATACTTTGATCCCTGGTACATTTCCCTGTGTATGTTTTAACTACTTAGTTGGTTTTCAAAGAATGTGTTGTATGTGTGGTTTACTAAGCACCAAGGACCTTAATCGAGTGCGTTTAAAAATGTAATCTAAGCTAGTCAGTCTTCTGGTAAAATGTGATAGTACCAAACATCTTGGCTCTTTAGAACTACAAAAAAAAAAAAAATGCATTTCTATCTATAATCATGAGGATAGACAACTAGGGCCATAGTTTTGGAGAAGGAAGAAACACATGTATTTAGGTGTGCCTCCAAATTGTAACCAAATATATTACAGAACTGCAAACAAGACTTAATTACACTTGTTATGGCAAAATACTTTTGATAAATGTAACTTTATATTCTACAGCAGTATAGAGTTGAATGTCACTCTAGTCTTTCTCAGCCCAGTATAGGAAATTATGTCCTTTGGTAAGTGAATTTATGACGATTAAATCTACTATATATTTACTTATATTTTAAACATGGTGCTTTTGGAAAATAGCTTTTTTTTTTTTTTTACTGAAGTTGCTATTATTAAAGCCACAAGATAGGTTTGAAGAAGATTTAATTATTGCATTTCCAGTTTTTTTTTTTTTTAATCCTTAAAAGCAACCACAGGAAAAACCAAACTTTGCTAGAGGTTGTAGCAGTAGGAAAAAGTTAACAGCTTTTCTCCCTTATGTTTTTGTAAAGTTATTTATTTGGAATGTGGAGTGAGGGTACATAAGATGCTAATCCAATTTTGGGGTCTTCGGGGGCTCCTTTTAAACTTTGAAAAGATCTGGCATGGGGAGAAATTATCAACCGATAATTTATATTCATACTACCTACTTAAATGGATTTCAGATTTTGAATCTTAAACCCTGTCAAGATAAAAACAAACAGAACAGTACATATTTTCAGAGAAGAACAAATATTTAATAATCTGATAATTATAACACCTGTATCAGTGTGGTAAATTGTAAGGAAAACAACCATAATATATTGCTAATATATAAGAATTATTTCCTGTTTGTTTTAATGTTTTTAATTATTTGCACTAAGTAGCAATGTTAGGTTCCCTAGACTCAGTTCACAACTTGAAGTGGCCTGTGTAAGTCTGGGTAACTAAGTAAAGACATCATTTTAAATAATGAGAACTAATTGGATTGAAGAAGCACTTGCTACTGTAAACAGCAGTTTTCTCCTCTGAAGCCCAGGAAGGCTGACAAACTCAGGAAATAATCATTTAGATTTCTGGAAAGATCTTTACTGCTGGTAAGCCAATGGAGCAGACTAGTGGCAAGATTCAATTTTTTTTTTACTACTGGTTCTGTGGCGTGGTTTGGTGGGTATGGCTTGGTGGGCGTGGCAGGGGAAGGATACTGCAAAATCCCCATTCCCTCCCCACCCCACTAACCTACTTTCCAGCTCTGTTCTCCCATGCAGAGCAACCAAAGAAGACCCAGCCGATCAGCTGGGACTCAATGGGAGGCGGAGAAGAGATGGGGGCGGGGCCAGTCAGAGGTGGGATTTGCTGGTTCTCCGAACTACTCAAAATTTCCGCTACCGGTTTCCCCAGAACTGGACAGAACCTGCTGAATGCCACCTCTGGAACAGACTCTTGAAAGCCTTTTCAACTATTTCCCCAGGTCAACTGATATCTGTCATTAAGGCAGAGTCAGTTCTCTTTTTTCAGGTTTCCTCCCTTCTCTACAGCAAGGAACCTTTTCGGTAGTAGCCCACTTCCTTCCTGTTGTTGACTGTAACAGGGTTGATTGTGTTGTATCCCTCCTTTATTTATTTTTACAAGGAAGCTAAGGATGCCAACATATGCAACACATTTTCCTCCTCTGGTTTTCTTCACTACAATAATCCTGTGAGGAGGGTTGGGCTGAGATGGAATGACTGGCCCAAAGTCACCCAGCCGGCTTTCATCCTGCATCTTCCCGGGTCTGTCAGACGTTCCATCCACAAAGGCCAAACCAAAACATACAACTAAATAATCAGAGAAAAGAGAGCTAAAAGTAGTGTGGAACCTTATTCCATTTTGACTCCAAAGTCCACCATCCATATGCCACTTTTGTCCGTAGCTTCGAGAAACATCACTTTTGTGCCTCAGCATACTTAAATGGGTTACTCTGCCCTCTCTTCCCCACTCTTTTTCCTTGAGTAAAGGAGCCACCTCATGTGCCACCTAAATTACTTTTGTGTCTTATCAATGAGAAATACCAGTCTGATTGAACAACCAGGATAGATGATTCCTTCCTATGCTTTGTTCTTTTCCCAATAATGTTGCTAAGATGATGGCTTTGTGGAAGATGTGGCTGCTTTCATGATGGTACTTTGCCTTGCACAATCCTAAAAACATACTCTAGAGCAGGGGTTGCTAACCTTTTGGACCTCAGGGACCACCAAACTCATAATTTTAGATCCCAGGGACCACTAACTGGTTCTGTGGGTGTGGCCTAATTTGTAGGTGTGGCTTGGTAGTCATGTGACTGGCTGGGCATGGCTTGTATGTAAATATTATAAATATTTATATAAATATTGAATATTTTATAAAAAAAGAGCAACAAAATCAAAAACCCAAAATCAGGCAAAGCAGGCAGGCAGATTGAATTGCTCGCAGAATCACAGATTCATTCAGAAATCTATCTATCTGCCATTGGCTAACTCAATCTGCCACATAAAATTTGCTTGCAAGCAAACTCATAAAATTTGCTAGCTAGCAAACTCACAAAATTAACTCACAACACACCATGTATGTAAATATTGAATTTTTTATTTTAAAAAAGCAACTTTTATCCAAAATCAGGCAAAAACAGGCAGATTGAGTTGCTCACATTCAGTGATCTATCTATCTGCCATCGGCTAGGTCAGTCTCTCAAATTTGCTTGCCATGAGTCTGTATTGAATTTGCTTGCAAACAAACCTTCAGTGCTAAGGGAGGTTCGGCTGTGCTTAGCTAGAAAGCAAGAAATCCAACCATTTCCTGCTTCCTAGCTAATCTAAATCTCCCGGTGCAGCAGAACAGATGATGGTCGGAAAAAGGAAAAATAGCAACTTAGCAGACAAGTTTGCCGGGTAAGGAGTGGGCGGGGAGGGTCATATGGGCTGAGCCGCCTTGTGTTTCTGCGCAGCCTGGATTAATTGCTTTGGGGGGGTGCTCTGGGAGTGAGATTTCTCTGCGGCCCACCAAAATTTTCTCACGGCCCACCAGTGGGCTGTGGCCCACCGGTTGGCGACCGCTGCTCTAGAGTTGCCAACCTTGGCAACTTTAAGACTTGTGGACTTCAACTCCCAGAGTTCCTCAGCCAGCTTTGCTCTAGATCCCTGCTCTAGAGAACACGATATACATGGCAACAGTAAGATAATTTAAGGAAAGCAGAATTCAAAAAATTGTTTTCAGAGTGACACTGATACTTTTAAAGTCAAGTAAGTTCATCTTCCATCACCAATTCACACAATCTTTTCATTACCGGGGCAAACACATAGCCACATACGTTGTGCACAGAACCGGTCTTCAAGCCCAACCCTCTCAAAATGGCAATTAAAATGCACTGAAAGGGATTTCCTGAGATCAGAGGTAAGTTACACTAAGTGTAGGAAGCTTCTGTGTACTGCACTTAAAAATAATCCCCCTCAGATATTTTGTAATCAGATGGGAGAACTTTCTCCCCTTCAATATATGAATACTGTCCTAACAAATCTAACCAAAGATTTGTGTATATCATATTAGTAAATTTTTATTTATGAAACCTAAGTGTCTTTTAACTTTAGTTAATTATTATTGCACCTTATATTAGGGACATAGATGTAAACTCTAGCATGTTTTAATCAACTGGAAAACAAGCCAATTGAGTTTAGATATGATACACATGTAGTTCCCATTATTTGGGCTGAGAAACATCCTAAATCCTACACAACAACATCCTGATTTCTACACCATCAAGTCTTTCCTATGACCAACATCTTTTAAAGAGAAGATTTTTAAAAACAATTTCTTATATTCCGTCAAGACTTTGCAACCAAAAAAAGTTTGCTGTTACTTTTCTAATTCCTGGCACTTTGAATTAGAATGTCTTGTTGAATTTTGGCCAGTAGATTCAGCATTTTCATATCAAAAGAAAAGAAGCACTTTTAGAAAACGTAAACCATGTATGTCAACAACAGGATCAATAAGCCATCGCAATATTTCCTTTGAAATCTCTTTGAAAGAAACTTTTTTCATCGTTCTGAAAATATTTCTGTCCCTTTGAACCTCTTTCCATGGCTTAGACTTCACAGTTCTTCATTTGTTGGCTCTGACTATCTATTTGAAATTACTGCCACAAGATATACAAAAAACAGGTACCTTACTTCGAAGAACCATAGTGGGCATGACTCATTGGGATTCCTTCTAAGATACTATGGACAAATTCCAAAAATCTGTATTCCAGGCTCCGTATATTAATTTATTATAGGCTTCTTCCGAGGACTTCTTGCTGAGGACTTTAGGATTGTAATTGAGCTAGATATTATCTTGGCAACTGTATATTCCTAAATCAGCATTTGCCAAGTTAACGTATGCCAGGAGCAGAACAAAAAATGTAAAGAGAAAATGGGCAGGCCAGAAAGCTTGCTTCACCCTTGCAGATTCCTGGTCATTCCATTATTTTTCTTTTAGAAGAAACACCCCAAATACCTAGTTTTATCCATTGGCATAAGACAGAAAACACAGCAGTGCAG
Source organism: Bungarus multicinctus (assembly GCA_023653725.1). NCBI lineage: Eukaryota > Metazoa > Chordata > Lepidosauria > Squamata > Elapidae > Bungarus > Bungarus multicinctus. The sequence goes on from CM042837.1 coordinate 5,848,103, forward strand.
AAGTCACAGCACTGAACCATAAAATTTCTCCTCCCACGCACTGAGTTTCTCCTATGAGACTTTCCCTCTTGCCACATTAGTTCCACTGTGATGGAATTAATAAGCCAGTGAGTAGCCCAAGGACATGTGGCTTTTACACCTCAGCAGAGATTTGAACTCAAATCTTCCTGATTTACCATTCTCTAAACCAAATCATTCACGGGGAAAATCTATCTATGTGGTTGCTAAGAGCCAACAACAACTTGAAGGCAGATAATCCATCAAACCAAATCATTCTCTGAAAACCTCAAAAACTGCACTAAAGCTATTCTGCAGTGTAGCACTTGGGATCTGTTGCTCTATGTTTTAAAAAGTCTCATGATTGCACATCTTGATCACTTTCTTTACATACTTCCTTAGACTTTATCTTCATTCTGTTAAGGGATAACTCATAGGGAGTTTGTAGGACTTTCCAATACCACAACTTTCTAAATTATGAAGAAGAAATATTTTCTTCACTTTCCTAGCATCTTGGATGTGCCTAGCACAATTATCAACAACCACTAGCCTCCTGATTTAGTCATATACAATGGGTAAAAAGAACCCCTTGCTGGTTATTTGAAATAATAATAGAGGGAAGCTTGAATTAGCTGACTGATAGAACCTACAATAAATAGATCCGCAATTTATAAGCCACACTATATTGTGCAGCATTCCAGATACAGTATCTATAAACTACTTGCATTATATCCAGCACAATGAAGGCTCCCTGAAAGTCCTTCAAATTAGTAATTAGTTTCTTCTGTAATAATCAGACAGCAGCGCCTGACATATGTCACCTAAAAAAAAGGAAAAGCCTAAAAATACTAATTTATGACATTGCACTAATTTACAGCAACCAGATCTCTAAAACCAAATTACACAGTCAAAGACAGGAAGTGAGTGGTTAAAGAGAAAACATACAAATGACAAATACTTTTTTGTGTTTTTTTTTAAATACATAGCTCCCCATCTAGATATTTTCCACAGGTAATTGAAATCATTTGTAAAATCTTTCTTATATCCTTTATAGTCTGTAGACTGTGTGAAAACTGAACCGTGAGTCAACTAATAAACCATAATATGGTATTCCATGTCTTATAAACTTAACTGGTCATATAAAAATCATTTTAAAATGAGACCACTTTACAGCACCTGCAGTGGAACAGAGCATAAATAAAAGACTAACAATTTCCTTGCCATAAACCAGACAAATGACACAGTTTTAAATTTCCAGTGTCCTACATCCTGTGCATACATTATTTCCCACCTGATGCCCTACAGATGTGTTAGGACAAACTATTAAAATGTCTATGCAGCAGGCCATTTGTTGAATGAAAAAGATTAAACAATACTTCCAATGCATCTGCACTTCCTCAGACCAGGAAGCATCTACCTAACCGAGAGAACTATAATTTTCCAAATTGAGAATTTACATTTATGCTTAACATTCCTTTTGCAATTCCTCCAGTGAAAAAAACTAAACAAATACATTCAAAAACATCCATATCAGAATTATATACAAAATAAAACAAAGCATCCCACATATTTGCTCTATTCTCTGATAAATATGGACAGTGCTAAAATAGAGCTTTTAGCAATCTGCCCACTGTTGCATTTTTTTTTTAACACTAAGACTTTCCAAATCTGATGAGTAGGATTCGGATGGAAATTCCCAGAATTCTCAATAAACACCATCATTGAGAATCTGGGAGTTGCTGATAAAACTCCTTTGGTGGATACCAGCTATGGAGAAGCTAATGGAGCTCTTCCAAAGGTGAATCTCTCGTGGAGTTCCCACAGACAAAGAAGCCAAACACGAAGCTGGCAAGGCGATGTTAAAGCAAATTGAACTGGAATGATGGTAAAAGAGAGTTTAAGTAAAAGAGAGAGTTAAGATGGCGACCGGAGGTCGGCTGGGAGAGCTCCTCCGAGGCAGCCAGACGGGGCGATGAGTTCCCCCCCCCCGGGTCCTCCCCACCTGTGGCAGGGGTGGCGTGGGGTCCCGTGGGGGGGTGGGGAGCCCCCGTGGCCGAGGTGTGTTGCTGGAGGACGGTGCTCGGCTTCCAGCGGCTCGGCGTCTGGCGATGTGGTGTTCGGCGGCTTTCGTTCGGCACCCGGCGGCGTGATTCTCGATGGCTCATCATCGGCGTCTGGCGGTTCGTCGGGCTTCCCCCGCTTCGGACCCCCCCCACCTGTGGCAGGGGTGGTGAGGGGACCCGTGGGGAGGTGCGCAGCGTCCGGGCCATGGCGTGACGGACCCGGCGCTGTGCCAAATGGACTGTGTCCGCCATCTGGCGGCTCGGCGGCTTGGCGCTCAGCGGCTTGGCGTTCGGCGCCGTTTGGCGGCACAGCAGCTTGGCGTTCGGCGGCGTTTGGCGGCTCGACCTATGGCGGCTTGGATGACCCGGTACTTGGCGGCCCGTGGAGTTTTTCCCCCCCTGGGTCCTCCCCACCTGTGGCAGGGGTGGTGAGGGGACCCGTGGGGGGGTGGGCCCCCGGGCCACGGCATGGTAGGCCTGGCGCTACGCCCAGCGGCAGTGGCTATCGACTTGTGCCGCGGGGAAGCGGCGTTGGAGGACTATGTGCCGGAGGACTATGCTTGGCGTCCGGCGGCTTCATGTTCGGCGATCTGGACGGGGTGCGGAGTTCTCCCCCTCTCGGGTCCTCCCCACCTGTGGCAGGGGTGGTGAGGGGGCCCGGGAGGGGATGGGCAGGCCCCGTTGTAAAGGTTTTAGCCGATCTTGGAGACCGTCGTCGTCATCGAGGTCGGGGTCGGAGAGCTGTTCCTATAGCTGGAGCCGAGGATGGAGGATTGCCCCCACGATTGCCCCCACGATTTTCATCTGTTTGGAGGCGGCGGGGGCGGCCTGGACTTGAAGCTGGTCATCGACAAGAGAAGATCTTGCCCGGGACGCTGTCTTATTCGAGGAGAGATCTGTGGGCCCTGAGACATGTCCCCCTGTCTCGGGAATGGCCCTCTACTCTCTCGAGGGCCCATCTCAAGGACGGATTATGGGATCCGGAGGGATGGTGGGGTTTTAAGAGGCGTAGGAGGGAGGGGTTTCTTAAAAAAATTTTATTTAGATTTTTAAGGGGGTTAGGTAGGTCCGGGCGGGAGTTGGGGGACAACTCGCCAGAGACTGGGACCAGGCCGGGGGTTGAGCGTGGCCGGGAGAGTCGGAATCCGGGTGGCTCTGTACTGAGGATGGGGGGGGTCATCGGGGAGGGTGGAATTAAATCCATTGAGACGGTGAACGGGAGGGGCAGATTTGGCGGTTGTAGGGGGCCATATTTTGTGTCGGGAGCGCGCCCTCGCTATTTGCTTGCTGTGGCGCGCTCCGACCCCCTTGTCATCTCCCGTTCCCCAGGGGGTTTGAGCAATCGGGCCCTGGGCCTTCGGCTGATGTTATGTAACGCCAGGTCCGTTGTTAATAAAGCCCCCCTCGTTCATGATCTGATTTGTGAGGGGGGTGCGGACCTGGTGGGAGTTACCGAGACCTGGCTGGGCCAGGAGGGGGGAGTCCCCCTGGTGGAGATGTGTCCAGCCGGGTTTCGGGTTTTTCATCGGCCGAGGGCCCAGGGGAGGGGAGGGGGGGTTGCGGTGGTTATTAAGGAGGATCTGTGTCCGAGGGAAGCCACTGTGTCTCAGACATCCGGGTGTGAGCTCCTTTTTGTGAAGTTCGGTTCCAAGGTTCAGGTGGGCTTGCTGGTCGCATACCTGGCTCCCTGCTATGCGGCAGCGGCCCTGCTTGAGCTCCTTGAGGTTATAGCTGGCGTGGCGGTTGGGACCCCCAGGCTTATGGTCATGGGGGATTTCAACCTGCCATCTGCTGGCGGTACCTCGGGGATTGCCCAAGAGTTCATGGCTTCCATGACGGCCATGGGCCTGACCCAGTTAATTCGGGACCCTACTCACGTGGGAGGTCACACCTTGGATTTGGTTTTTGTCTCTGATCAGTGGCAGAGTGATCTGGGTATAGGGGATATAGTTGTAGAACCCCTGTCATGGTCAGATCACTCGCTCCTGAAGCTCGACTTCCGTTCCGCACCCCCTGACCGCAGGGAGGCGGGGCCATTAAAATGGTACCGCCCCAGGCGCCTGATGGACCCTGATAGGTTCCTGATGGAGCTTGGGCCATTTCCCGAAGCTCTCACACACGACTCGGTTGAGGGCTTGGTTGCCGCCTGGGATAGGGTGGCTGCTGGGGCCCTTGACCGGGTCGTGCCCTTGCGGCCTCTGACCCGGTGCCGATCCCAAATGGCTCCTTGGTTTTCTGAGGAGCTAAGGGAGATGAAGCGCCGGAAAAGACGCCTAGAGAGCAGTTGGAGGGCTAGCCGTTCTGAGTCTGACCGAACACTTCTACGATCTTATCTTAAGACGTATTTAGTGGCGATGAGGATGGCGAGGAGGACTTACCTCTCCACCCTCATTGCGTCCGCGGAAAACCGCCCAGCCGCCCTGTTTAGGGTGACCCGCTCCCTTCTAGAGAGGGAAGCGCGGGAGGATCCCTTACAGGGACGGGCTGAGGAGTTTTCTAGTTTTCTGCAGGATAAAATCGCTCAGATTCAGGACGAGCTGGACTCCAACTGGGCATTTCCGGGCGGGGGGGCGGGGGTGGATATCGGGGAGGCCAGTTGGGTTGAGTTCGACCCTGTTACTATAGAAGACGTGGACAGGGTGTTGGGGGGACTGAATGCCACCACCTGTTTGTTGGACCCGTGCCCCTCCTGGCTGGTTTTGGCCACTCGGGAGGTGACACGAGGCTGGTTCCAGGGTATTATAAACGCTTCCTTGAGAGAGGGGCTTCTACCTACCACCTTGAAGGAGGCGGTGGTGCGGCCCCTCCTCAAGAAACCGTCCCTGGACCCAGCATTGTTATTAAATTATCGTCCCGTCTCCAACCTTCGCTTTGTTGCGAAGGTTGTTGAGAGTGTGGTGGCTCGTCAGTTTCCCCGATTCCTGGATGAAGCGAGTTATCTTGACCCCCTCCAATCGGGCTTCAGGCCCGGGCATAGCACGGAGACGGCGTTGGTCGCGTTGGTTGATGATCTCTGGAGGGCTCGGGACAGAGGTTGTTCCTCTGTCCTGGTCCTGTTAGATCTCTCGGCGGCTTTTGATACTGTCGACCACAGTATCCTATTGCAGCGGTTGGAGGGGTTGGGGGTTGGAGGCACCGTATTACGGTGGTTCTCCTCCTTCCTCTCCGACCGTTCGCAATTTGTGTTAACGGGGGGGCAGAGATCGTCCCCTAGGCCCCTGCTTTGTGGGGTGCCTCAGGGGTCGGTGCTCTCGCCCCTGCTGTTTAACATTTATGTAAAGCCGCTGGGTGAGATCATCCGTGGCTTTGGGGTGGAGTTCCATCAGTACGCTGATGATACTCAGCTGTACATCTCCACCCCGGGCCACCCCAACGAAGCCGTCGAAGTGATGACCCGGTGCCTGGAGGCCGTGCGGGGTTGGATGGGTCGTAACAGGCTTCGTCTCAACCCGGCCAAAACCGAGTGGCTGTGGTTTCCTGCGCCCAGATACAGCCAGCTTACTCCTTCGCTGGCCGTGGGGGGAGAGGTTTTGACCCCCGTGGAAAGGGCACGCAACTTGGGTGTCCTCCTGGATGTACGGCTGTCTTTGGAAGAACATATTGCAGCCGTCGCCAGGGGGGCTTTTTATCAGATTCGTCTGATTTACCAGTTGCGGCCCTTTCTGGATCTGGGCGCACTTCGCACAGTCACCTCCGCCCTCGTTATCTCCCGCTTGGATTATTGCAATGCTCTCTACATGGGGCTCCCCTTGAAGAGTCTCCGGAGGTTGCAGTTAGTTCAGAATGCAGCCGCGCGGGTGATTGTGGGCGCCCCTCGAAGCGCACACGTAACACCACTTCTCCGCAGGCTGCACTGGCTTCCTGTGGCCTACCGGATTCGATTCAAGGTGGTACTGATGGTATTTAAAGTGCTCCATGGCTCGGGACCTGGGTACTTACGGGACCGCCTGCTGCCATCAACAACCTCCCGCCGCCCAGTACGCTCCCACAGGGTGGCCCTACTTGGGGTGCCGCCGCCTGACCGTTGTCGGCTGGTGGCCCCGAGAGTTCGGGCTTTCTCTGTGGGAGCTCCCTCCCTATGGAATGATCTCCCCCCGGAGATACGGGCTATGACGGACATTCTGACCTTCCGGCGCGCAGTAAAAACCCTGTTTTTTGAACAGGCCGGCCTGGCCCAATAACTATGTTTTTTGGTTTTAATCAATTAAATTAGGGTTTTATTAGTTTTAAATTTTTAACTTAAATTTTAATAGACAGCCGATTTGGTTATTTAATTTATTTTTAATAGTATTTATTACATTTTTATTGTATGTTTTAGTGGGCTGTTCACCGCCCCGAGTCCCTTTTTTGGGAGAGGGAGCGGTATAAAAGTATGATTAATAAATAAATAAATAAATAATGGGGTTTATGGCTTCATATCTGAAGCTTTAATGTCTTTTATACAACCAACAAACATTCCAAAACCTATTAACTAATTCATTATCACGCTTAAATCCTACTTTTTTACAAGAAGGCACACGTAGGACTGACTTTATTTTACCAGTAAATCCCCTGAAGTAGGTTAAGGCTTAGACTTATTGATTGGCATCATTCCCTGTCTCATCAGTTAAAGTGTCCTTCCTACAGTTGTCCCAGATTTTCACACATCTAAGTCTAGGAAGACTGCAAAAGGCACATTTAAATTCAATCTGGGAATATGGGAGTAAGCATCCTATGCTAAGGTAGCAGATTTCAGAATAAAAATGGTGATTACTACGAACTGACATCCCATTGCTTCATCATGTAAATGAGACAGGTATTAATATGGAAATAATTATATTATAGGCTATTCAATTTTTAAGGTCTACAGTTTGGGTCACATGATGTGCTGCTATGATTCTCTTTTGACCAGACTATATTTTAGTTATTGTTTGTTCTGGAAGGTTTCCTGTTTTCTGTACATGCTCATGTTACTCTGGATTATATTCTACAATTCAGAAATTAAAAAGATGAAGGAGGGCAATTTTATAATTAGCAAAAATTATTAAAAATGATACAAGGTTAGAAAGACACTCACACTCAACTATGCAACAGTTTGATGGACTTTATATCATTAGACATCTTGAAGAGCTATATAGAAAAATGTTTTTTATTAAAATGATTTAAAGAATAATTTAATTTTGTATATTTGCACATATATACTAATTTGTATATTTAGTAAAATTAGTTTAGACTGGTATAGAGGGGAAATGTTTTAATGAATGCTTATTCCTTCATTTTTCTCTTTCAATATATAAAACAAAAAAATAAACCTCATAGTTGAAAAAGAAATACAGTAGCTTTGTCAATTTCCATTGCAGCTGGGTGTACTCATCTGATTAATGCTTTCTGCATTCAGGTTAAAATTATATTCAACTTTACAAATGAGTCTGATCTGTTCCTAGTTTATTTCTGCTACATACAGATAACACTGAAATACTGCCTTCTACCTAATATTTAGAATGCCAGATATTTTAGTGCCAAATTTATAAGAATGATATGAATGATGTGGAAACAATATTGTTCAAGAGTTACTTGCCAAGATTCCCCTTAAAGATGCTCTTTAAGGTAATTCATTGCTTTAAAAATGATGCCAACGAAACAAATTATTGTTTCTTGGTTAAGTAAATGCAATGGTTGGCATGAAGGATGGATTCTAGGAATACTGGATGGATGTGAATGAGCAGTTTCAATAAAGATTATGAATAACACAATTAAAAGGTATAATGTTTCCAGACACATCAGTGTAACTGACATATTGAAGAAATATATTTTTAAATATTTAATAGCATAGAATACATAAATAGTCTATAAATTACCTATATGCATTGAAATAATAGATTGAACAATTTAGGAATTTTGTTTTCTTCATTGTTCTTTTGAAGAACCTGGAGCAATAAATAAGGTACCTTTCCCACAAGCAGCTTGTGAATTTTCAAAAGTTGGTTTGGTGGCGAGTTGGGGACTGCCCAAAATCACCCAATGGATGCTTTTTGGGAATTAGTTAGTGCTTCCTTGCCAATGGATCACTCCACTATAGTGGGTATATTGAAAGCTCAAATCTTTGCATGTAAACGCTTCTGAAAACAATGAACATAGGAATAAGTAGTCCAGCACAGAATTATCCATTGTAATGTTTTGGACACACAGGGGCCAGGGTCTTCAAACTTGGCAAGTTTAAGACTTGTGGACTTCAACTCCCAGAATTCCTGAGCTAACATGACTAAAGGAGGAATTCTGGGAGTTGAAGTCCACAAATCTTAAAGCTGCACAAGGGTCTCCAAGCTCCAAGTTACTAAGCTATAACTTGTTTAGCAATGGTTAACTGAATAAACTACAATTGGCTGAGTAATAAATCCATTTAACTGAACCAAACATACTTTATATACTATACCAAGAGGCCTCCTAAGTGATTTAGTCAGCTTTTTAATTATGTTTTAGCTATCTCTCTCTACACAATTAAAACAAATAAAAAGCAGGTATTTCTCCCACATCTACTCTGAGCATTAATAACATTAAGAAAACTATTAACCTTTAACAACTATTACTCAGAGACCACAAGCACAATTCTCCAAATAAGCACATTGACAAAGGGAAATAAAAAAAAAAAGGGGGGGGGAGTTTTAATTGAATGTGGAGAAATGGGAGAATGAAAAAAATAAAAAATATAGCTTTGGCTGTCTTCTGTGACTTCAAAAAATCTCAAGGCCATGGGTTCACATAATCAAACTAAATTGTAATATTTCATTTACCATTGGCTCAGAACATATTGCAATCCAATTATTTATAAATTATGATTTGATTTAGCACAATATGTAAATCCGGCCACTGGAGACCACTTAACAAACCATGGTAAAAGCAAACTACGGTGCATCACAATATGAAAACAGTGGAATCTTTCAATATACCCTTCCAAAGACATACCCACATCCAGCTGCAAAGTACAAGATGCAATGTAACTCTTCAGATTGGAAATACTGTAGAATAACAGAAAAAACTGAGAACAGCTCTTCAAGATAATTTGGCACATGTCTAGTAACACTTGCAGCAGAATAAAATGAAATAACCGATTGGTCATAATATATGAATCCATCCAAACTCTGAATTTCTTGAATTTAACTAGGTGCTGATTATTTAAAGAAAATATTATTATGTTTAGGTAGTCTACAGTTAAATTCACAATCCGAGATTGGAAGAAACTCAATAATTCCAGTTGTAATTAAGGATCTAAGAATTATTTCAGGTAGCATCTAAGAATATAGACAATTTCAAGAAGAGTGGGATTCTTTTGTAAAATTACAGTGTTCAGGTCTGATAAATTCAATATTTCCAGATTCTGAGGAAGTCCTTTAGGTATTGCTCCAAGGGCTCCAATCTTGACTGATTTTTAATAAGTGTTCAATCTATAAATCCCAATATTTTGTAATTTTTTTCCAATTGTTTTTCCTGAATTCTATCCTCCCCTGGAAGAGCAACATAAACTAACCAGACTTTCTCCTTTTCCCATCAGGCATGTAATGAACAAGGTGCCTGTTTGGATCTTAGTGTCTCATAAGGACTTTGTTATCTGTTGACAACTATGTGAAGTCACAGCCTTCATTTCTTTAACTGATGTGGCCTTCATACACATAGAGTTCTACCCCAAATCCTAGGATGTTGCAATGTATTGGCATAATATATGTGCAGCTCCAAGCAGTATGGCTCTTTGGAAAAAATTGGAAATATTGTCAATGCACTGATTTCCTAAGTGTATCCACGATATTTGATGGAATAAACCAATAATAATTAAATGTATGACAATTCACTCATGACAAGCATGATATACTGTAGCAAATGAAATAAATCATCACTGCAAAAGCCTCTCCTTAAGCTAACATGTTCTCAGCGTAACAGAGTTGGAAGGGACCTTGGAGATCTTCTAGTCCAACCCGCTGCTCAAGCAGGACAATAACATTTCAGAAAAATGGCCGTTCGGTCTCTTTTTAAAAGCCTCCAGTGATGGAGCATCCACAGCTTCTGAAAGCAAGTTGTTCCACTGATTGTCCTCACTGTTAAGAAGTTTCTCCTGAATTCCAGGTTGCTTCTCTCTTTGATTTAGTTTCCAACCATTCTTCTTCTCAATTAACTTTTCCATGTTCCTATTATTTCTACTATTTCCAGGTTGTTTTTTTAAATGTACTTTTTCAGGTCCATAATATGATTGGGAAGGGATATTGTTCCTCTCAACCATTAAATACACAAACCCAGGCAACTCAATTACGAATCAGAGAATCTGCCAAGGCTTAGCAGCAGCATAACTTTATGCCATAGTAAAGTCTTTTAGGATTGAGAGGATCTGATGACACCACCCTCCAATATTAACCACCTGGTTAATTTCACTTCAGGAAGGGAGGAAAGATGCCAGATAGCCTACAAACACAATAACTCACACCTAATTTCCCCCATCAGCGGGTATAGGGTTCTCCCTTTCAAAATTCATGCTTTGCTTAGTGCTACCCTACTTTCCTATATCATTTTTTTAATAAAAAACAAAAAGTGGTCAAATTCACCAGGTATCAAAGGATGATTAACTGACTTCCTGAAGGAAACCTTTGCATACAGTCTCTGAACAGCTCCGACAGACCAACCACAAGAGGTCAAGATCAACATTATCTGTCAATGACCAGCCATTCTGTTGTCCTAGAATTTCTACAGGTAAATCCTTGACTTACAACCGTTCATTTAGTGACCAAAGTTATAACAGCACTGGAAAAAAGTGACTTACGACCACTGAAGCATCCCCATAATCAAAATTCAGCTGCTTGACAATGGACCCAGCTGCTGGGTCCCGGGAGTCATGGGATCCCCCCTTTTGCGACTTCCTGACAAGCCAAGTCAAGGGGGAAGCCAGATTCACTTCACAACCGTGTTGGGAACAGCTGCAGCAATTCCCTTAACCAAAATGAGGCACAACTGAACTACTTTTTAGAATGGAATGGAATAGGAATAGAATAATAGGAATAGGAATAGAATATGGAATAGGAATAGAAATAGAACAGAATAGGAAAATAGAATAGAAATAGAATTTTTTTAAAAAACAGTATAGAACAGGGAATAGGGAATGGAGAAGAGAAGAGGAATAATGAATCGAATCAAATTTTATAACAGTATAAAATAGGGAAAGGGGAATAGAGAAGAGAAGAGAATTCTTTATTGGTCAAGTGTGATTAGAGTCCAGTGCATCTTCGGAGGACTTTGTCTCCTGTGTTTAACATTAGCAACAGAAATGTTCAATTGCAGTTGTAAGCCGAGGACTACCTGGACCTGAATTCCAGATGCTTCTGCAAGGAAACCTCCCATCCCACACCCTTGTCCAGCCAACCACATAAAGCCCATGGAAAAGGGGCTTCCACCAAGTGGCAGGCCTCTGAAATCCCCCCGCCCCCCCTCTTAGCAAAGAACCAGAAGAATCTCAGCCTGGCTAAGAACCATCAGCCTTTTAATCCGCTCCAGGGAGGGACACACTTCCCCAGCCTGGTGTCTCCTTGCACAGCCTCCCTTCTTTTTTCTTTTGGGGGGGGGGGCATTTGGGGGCTGCTTTCTTCCCTCCAGGAAAGCAGGGCTGTCTTAAACACTTGGGCCTGATGGGCCCTTTGCTCCCTGGGCCCCCCACGAGCACAGGGGCCCCCAGACAAATGTGTTATCCTAACCCCTTTGATGCACCTTCTGTCATAGAAATATATAGCTATTATATGGAGCCCATCATGTGTTCTATCGTCCTCGGGGCAGGGGTGGTGGGAGTTGGGGGTGATTATTGATTGATTGATTTTCCAGATTTTGTTCTACTGTACTTGATTAATTGATTTGATTCTTTTTGTTAGTTTTTATTGTTTTTTTTTTAATTTTAAATACGGTTTTACATTCTGTAAGCTGCCTTGAGTTGCCAGGGGCGAACAAGCAGCAATATAAATCCAATAAATAAATGAATAAAAATAAAATAAAATTATGCAAATCGAGGTTTAATTTTACCATCCATTTACATTCCTGCCAGTCCTTATCGTAGGGGCCCCAGGATGCTGCTTTGCCCCGGGAGGCCCATAATGCTGTTAAGAGGGCCCTGCCAGGAGAAGCATCTTCCACCCGTCCACCCAAAATCACCAGCCACTTTCCCCTCTTTCTCCCCCACTACCCACTTCTTGGGAGGGGGGGAGCTGATTTCCCACCCACCCGACAGGCCCCGCAAGCATCCTTTCCTCCGACCACGAGGGGGGGAAACACCCCCCCCCCCGAAATAGCTTTCCCCACCCCCCCACCCCCCCACAGCTGCAGGCTTCTCGGCTTCTGCAAATCCTGCCCCCCTGAGCCCCGCCAGCCGCGGGGACGAGGATCCCGCCCTCCCGCCCCCTCGAAAGTCAGAGCCCCGGGGCCGCCGCGTGGGACTCCAGAGCCCATCATCCCCATCCCTGCTGCGTGGGGGGGGGGGAGAGGAGGAGGAGGAGGAAAGGTAAGCCGTGCCCCACGTTCGCCTCCTCAGCCAGCCACCCACCCACCCACCCTAAGGAGACGCTCCAGCCGCCCAGGGAGGGAAGGCCAGGAGAGGGGAGGCCCGCCGCCTTGAAAACGGGGCCCCCGCCGGCCGGAGGGAGGGAGGGAGGGAAGGGCAGGCCGTCTCCCGCTTCTTCCTCACCTTTCACGATGCGCTCCGTCGTGGACAGTTTGGTGCTCTGGCCGCGGCCGGACATGATCCGGCTGTCCCGGCGGTTCCCGGGACTTCCCTGCCTCCCCGCGGGAGGGGCCGGCACTCCAACGGCGGCAGGGGCCGAGCAGGCCCGGGCGGCGGGGATGGTGGCGGCCGCGACGGAGGCGCAACCAGCGGGGAAATCCTCTCACGCAGCCCGGGCGGCGGCGGCGGCGGCTCTCTCCCACCCGAGGGCGCCCCCCCCCCGCCTCCTCGCCTGGCCGCTACCGCGCCTGCGCCGGCGCCGTTCCGCGCTTCGCCGCCGCCGCCGCCCCCCTCTTTCTCCTCTCCACCCCCTTTCTACGGCACACAAGGCGCAAGCTGTCAAGGCCGCCAGTCTCTGGGCTTCCAAAAGCGCAGGCGCAATGGCTGCCTTTACCCGGCTGGCACGGTCTCCGCCCACACACCCCGCCTTCGGCTCGGCGCAGGCGCCCGGCGCGAGCTGGCTTTAGCCCGCCTTGAGGAGGCCGTCCCGCGCTTTTCGATTGGCCCTTCGTCACGCCTGCGCGCGCGCCGTGAAAAAGACGAGTCCCAGGCGGCGGCCGTCCCTCGCTTCCCTTCCCCTTCGGTCACGTGCTCCATCTGCGGGCAATGGGGGTTCCCCGTCTCCTCTTTCCCGGCCGCCATTTTGATGTGGGGGGGGGGGAAGGAGGGTGGGTTGCTAGGAGACGGGCAAGTAGTGCCAGATCCGCGCCGGCGAGAAGAAAGAAGGCCGCCGCGAGAAAAGAGCCTCTTTTCTGGGAGCGCTTCTCCTTCGCCTTCCTCCCCTTGCGGCCTCGAGGGGGAGGGCGGCCCTCGCCCCGAAAGACACGGAACCGAAGCGCCTCCCGGGGCCCCCTCTGGGTGCCCCCACCCGGCTTCCCTCCCGTGTATAGGAGGATCCAGAGTCCACGTCACAGAGGGGCTTGCAATTGCAAGGGTAGTGGGCCCTGCATGCTTCGGGGTCCGGCCGTGGGCCTGGCATCGGCTTAAGACGGCTCCCCCTTGGAAGGCCAAACCATTATTTTCCCTTTCCAATGGGATTTCCAATCTTGGCCGCGTTAAGCTAGAGGACTTCAACTCCCAGAATTCCCCAGCAGCGGATGGGGAATTCTGGGAGTTGAAGTCCTCCAGGCTTAACGCGGCCAAGGTTGGAGACTCCTGTACTAGAGCATCCATATGTCACTGCTTCCAGAAAGGCAGTATTGCCATCATCATTCTTATCTTCCCTATTCCCTATCTCTTTATCTTCTGTTGGAAGTTAAAAATGAAATATCCTAGGAAATATTTAAAAAGGCAGAATATTTCCCCTAAAAAGAGTAGAAACTCAGAAGCAGAAACTCAGCCCCCTCATCTTTGCTAATGGGCCATTACTAGACTAGACTCTAGTCTAGGCCAGCCTATTTTACATAACAAAGATCTCCAGGTAGAGCTATAGGGATTGCCCAAAGCCCTTTCATTACATCATCATCCAGCAAGGCTCAAACCAAGCCTGGGACTCAGGACAGCCTACAGTGTTGCCCCTGCATGGCCCCAGAGCAGGATGGAGCCTATTAAATGACTCCTGATCTACTGTCGCTGGGGTGGGGGTGATTTTGTTATATTGTACCATATTAATTTATTCGATTCTTTTTATCACTTTTATGGTTTTAAATTGTGGTTTCTATATTCTGTAAGCCACCTTGAGTCGCTGTGGGCGAATAGGCGGCAATATAAATACCCACATATATTACATGACACAAACAACACAGTCTAGTTTGGATGTATACATGTATGTGGCGAGAAAAACGAATTTTGCGAGTTTACCAGACGGATAGCATAGGGAACAAAGCTGTTAAGAGTCTGCTAGTTTTGAAGAAATACTTCAAAACCTCCTCCCATAAACTGTTAACACTGTTTACTTAGTATCCTAGTATGATTTATGTTAATTACTTCTTTGGTATCCATGACTATCACTAAGTGTTGTATCTAATGAATGTATTTTTTACAATGACTAAGGATCTTATCATTATTGTTGTTATGTACACTGAGAGCTTATGCACCACAAATTCCTTGTGTGTCTAATCACATTTGGCCAATAAAGAATTCTAATTCTAGCTTCTGGTATTTCCGATGCAATCTCCTTAACCTTTCTAATTTCCCCCATGCTTTCTCTGTAGAAGGTAGGGTTGCCCATGGTTACAAGGATGAAAATGGAAGCGGCCACTCCTTACCATTTCCCTCCTCTCGTGGATTGTCATTTTGATATATATATATATATATATATATATATATATATATATATATATATATGTATATATATATATATTCTTTAACCTAGGACTGAAAATCTTTTTAGACTTTGCTGTGCCAATTGCTTTAGAAGGCCATTGGCTTAATAAACATAAGAAAAGTTAAATGCAGAAACCACATACATCAGATATTTTTTCATTTGTCAAAAAAGTGGGGGATTCACATTTAAATTGAAGGAAAGCAGTCTACTTTTATTTTACAAGAAGCGAAATGTTTGGGGAAAAATCAATAGTAGGCATATTTAATGCATTGTATGTGTACAGAAAACTAAGAACCTGTCAAGCTGATTGTCATGTCATATGCTGTGGTAAGCAAGGTTTAGTTTAAGACTATACACCCACACACATCTATATACTTATATACTATATATACAGTATATGGAAGTGCTGCTTTAAGAAAAGATCTCAAACCCAGAAAATATGCTAAACAGCATAGGTGTATGTATATTGTAAAAAGGCTGCCATTATTATTTATTAACTAATTTGTGGATTACCATATTGCATAAAACCAGCAAACCAACAGCTTATTCCATTAGTCATATATAATCCATTGCTTAGGATATGAGTGAGCTATCCTTTTACAGCTGGAGGTTGCACTTTTTAAGTGAAGGTTCAGAGTTCCAGGGGATGCAGCCGATGTTGCATGACATCAGGAGCATAAGCAAAAATTTCCTGATCTTTCTTTAGATTCAGGAAGTGGGGATGATTACACAAAATAGCCCAATATATCACTGAAAAGAGAAAGAAGGCGTGTTTAGATACATTCACTACCTTGAGTTAAATATAAAAATATTAAGGGTGGGAATAAAAAATTAAGAAGCAGTAGGAAATTTGACTGTGGAAAATTGCCAATTTGCAGTTGAACTGGCAACATAAAACCTGAGGCTTGTAAAACTGACACACCATTGTTTTGATAGATTCTTACTTGTAACAAAGTAAATTCTTTCATTATGCTCATCAGGAGAATGGGGTCAGAGATGGTAACCAAGTGCAGCGTAAGAGAGGAAAAATCCAGCAAAATGTTTTTGATATATTTAGGTCGTGCATTTAACATGATGAATTGATTAATAATTCTCCTGTACATAAAATATTTGCAGACATTCTGGCAAGTCTGCAAGCTTATCATCCTCATTTCACTTAGCCAAACTTGGATCATATCAACAAGCTAAATAAATATTATCTGGGTTAATAGTACTTGAATATGAAAATACTTAGGAATCCTAGGACTATGGTCTAGACAGGAACTTGAAAAAAATGGAAGAAAGCAAATCACTTCAATACTGTTGCCCAACAACCAGGGTAACTATCTTCTTTTGGAAGAGTCAAGCTTGACTCAAAAGTGATTTTTTCAGTTTTTCCAGAATTCATTGAACAAAAAAGGAGGATGCTCTTAATGTTGAAGTCACATAGTATTTTTTTGTTCAGGTGAAAAGTGTCAGGAATCAGAAAGATCTTCAGGTTTGGAAGATTTAATTCCACTTTGGCAAAAATAAAATAAGTTCAATCATATCATCCTCAAGGCAAAGTTCACAATACTTGAAAGTGGGAAACAGAAAGTAGAGTCTCTCTATATCAATAAACAAATTAATATTTTGTTACCAGCTAATATTTTTTAAAAATGTTTTATCTAGCAGTTGGAAAGTATAAAGTATCAAAAAGTAAAAACAGGTACTTCTCACAAACTTACTGGTTTTCTTCTCCATCTTTCCTGATGAAGATTTCCTGAAAAGTTTTGCACATTGTTTTATAAGCCTTCAGTCGTATTATTTTAGTATAATTTTAAAGGACCTGAAGTTCACTGAGAAAAAATTAAAAATCACTTAGAGCAAATTGGCATCAGTTTGCAATATTTTAATCAGTTTGATTCATTTTTTTTACAAATGGCAACTGATGTCTTTTTTTTTTAAAAAAAAAAATACACACGTTTTAAATAATATGCATGGCTGCCATCTTCTGTTTTAAAAGTAAAACTACATCTAAAATTGAAAAGTCAATGCTGAACTAAAAATAATTAAACCCACACTATATTGTTCAATCATTTACACCAGGGTTGCTTGTCCTTGGTCAGTGCCTGAGTTCAAATGGCTAGTGGTTCCAAGATGCTCCTTGATTATTCTTGTCCTCCTAGCTGCATGTTATCACTTTGTGAGAGCCTTTCCAGCTCTCTTCCCAACATTACCTGTCACTTAGCCAATATTTTACAAAAATGAAAGCAAACCTGGAGTTTCAGAAAACTGAATCAATGACCTTGCAATTACTATATGCATAGTTATATTATCTATATGGCATCAGCCCACTGATTAAACGAGGCCACTATTTGAGATTCTGGTCCATGCATTCCACATCTAATAGAGGCATAGGGTGGAGATTTGGAAGAAGGTCCTATCATTTGCATGACACATCACCAAGTTTAAAGCTACTTATTAAAATGCATTTAATCTGTTGGCTTTTGCTGTTTCACTGCATAATTGTATTTTTAATTACTTGTCTAACCTTCATAACACTTCTTATACTAAAAGCAAATAAAAAAATACAATTTCTTACAGAAGACATCAAGCGTCCTTGCTTTGCTTTACTCTCTCAAAATAGACTACTACAGCATATTTTTTCCTTTCAAATAAACCTTTTTAAAAGGGGTCAAACATGAAGGATATGTCCTTCCAGGTTCATTCTGGGAGTAAAACAATACAATTCAGTTGTCATTATAGAAGTTTATTTGTACAAACAACAGGTCACATGACATAATTTATATTCTTTGTTTTGACAAGTTTTCTTACAACACCTGAGTTATTTAAATACTGAGATAGGGAAAAAGCCTCAATTTTCTAAGAAAAGTTCAAATCAAATATTTGCTCACAATTGGTCAGTTTTGCTTTTCCCTTCTACTGGATAGGCATTTCCGGCACAAACTAGAGAAATGGTATTTTATTTGCACATTCTTACAAATGTCCATTATTGCAGTGGCATACAATGTAGTCCCCAGCCTCCTCAGAGCCTTTAATAAATACAAAGTTTACAAGCTTTGTCCACTGAATTTAGTAGACCTAACTGCACATCCAGTCTGCCGCATACCATTTCAGATAACCATTTTCAGATAACCATTTGAACTGTCAAACTAAACTGGTGCTCCTTTGTCTATGAGTGAGCTTAGCTCCACACCAAAAGGAAACTCTCATAATGTATTTAAGTAATTATACTGACTAGCTAGACACTTCTTATTCTAGGAATTTGTACACCTCTAGTGAAGCTAATGGAAAAGACAACGGGTATCTCTCCTATTTAAATACTGGGGTTTTTATCTTCAAATAATTTCGAGATGTAGATATTGATCTGGCTATGTCAGAATTTAGAGCAGCTGCAGCAACTTTCCTCTTGGCTAAAGATTCACCACCTTCTTATAATTCTGGGAAGATCAATGCATTCAAAGCAGCCAATTCTAGAGGAAGAGATGCTGTAAGAATTATCAATCTACTTTCAAGTGAAAAACAAAACCCCATTGTACAAGACATTGTATAAGTATTCAGTTTTGGCGTTTTGGGGAGTACAGAAGAATCATTTTGATATATTAGTAACATGCGGAGGACGAAACTAGCTAAAGTTACACCATTAGAAGAGCGAAATGAGATGAGGGATCTCCAGCTAAGGCTTATTCGGTCCCAGTTATGTTTAAAAGCTTTTTCTATATCAGAGGTCCCCAAACTTGGTAACTTTAAGACTTGTGGATTTCAATTCCCAGAATTCTCCAGCCAGCATAGATGGAGAATTCTGGGAGCTGAAGTTCAAAAATCTTAAAGTTGCCAAGTTTGGGGACCCCCTGTTCTATATGGACTGTTATTTATTTGTTAATTTATATAGCTGCTTGTGTCATGAAACAAGTGATCCTGGCAGATGTACAACAAAACTAAATACCTAAAACAATTTTCATTATTAAAAATTCTAACAATGAAGCTAAGAAAAGTAGTAGTAGGCAAAGGGATATTAATAATAATGGAGTTGTGTTATTCTGCTATTCTGTCTCACTAGTTCACCAGTCTCCTGACAACCAGGTCTTGAGGGAACATTGGAAGCTCAGAAATATGAAGCCAACCTTATGCCAAGATGGACAATATGTCACAATCTATGTGCCACAGCAGAAAAGGTTCACCGCCAAAGGCAGGGGTATCTAACCTGAGCAACTTTAAGAGTCGTGGACTTCAACTCCAAGCCATGGGTTGGCTGGAGAATTCTGGGAGTTGAAGTCCCCACGTCCCAAAGTCGGCCCTGGCCTGGGGCCTGCCAAATGTTGTTCCCAAGGCAACAGAACCTGTGTAAATGCCCTCTCAGCTGCATCTGGTGGGACAGACAAGGTAGCATTGAGAAGAGGTGGCCCCATGCCATGTTGGGCTTTAAAGGTCAACACTAACGCCTTCAATTGGACAAACTGGGAATCAGTGCATCCTGTTAAGCAGAGGTGTGATATGTGTCCTACCAGAATATAGATAAGATGCTTTAGGAACGATAATATGGAAATAAGTGAGAAAACTATTATTGGACAGAGTGAAGCAGGTGGCTCTCAACAACGCGGACTGGATCAAGGGAACAGTGATGATTTGATTAACAGATTGACAGAGTTGGAAGGGACCTTGTAGGTCATCTAGTCCAACCCACCCAAGCAGGAGACCCTACACCATTTCTGACAGACGATCAAGCAGCATATTCAGCTTCTCTACTCAAAATGGCAATCAGGGTCATGCGGAGTAGTAGTAAACCTGGCAACTTCTGTATATTGTAGCCATATTAGGTCAAATGAAAGATAATCAATGCTACTAGGAGCTTCTCTAAAGGTAAACATAGCACTTTATAACATAGTTTAATGAGGAAACTCAAATGCCTCTTTGGCGACATTTCACTTTTATGCATCTTACCGAAGGATCTCAAATTCCTCGGCCTGTTTAAATATTGCTTTTTTTTTTTTTACAGGACAGGCTAAAACAGTAGGTTTTATCAGGAGGTTACATTTGGATAAAAAAAAGGCCTACACAGCCATTTGAATGCACTGCATTTTGAAACCTCAGTTGCATTAAACTGGAGGCTGAAAGCTTGCTGTCATCATTGTATTTCATAAGGGTTTGCATTGCAAACCATCTCAGAGGGGCTTAGTCCTCTTATCTGAGCAATCAACCATTCAAGAGCCAAAATTAAGCAAAACGCTCTTCCAGTTACTCACAGTGGCATGTATAGGCTTTTATAAAGTGGTGAGCGAGTGGTATGGATGAGTTGGTGACCTGCAGTTAAGGTTAGCTTTGCCCTTCACTGTTGCTCCAATAGGCCTCCTTCATCTCTTCTTTCTTAAGAAGACTTCTGCATAATTCGAAATTATATGCATGGCATCTCTAAGCACGGCCCTTAAGAAGCAACATGAAGACTGTGACAGCCACCAGCTGAATTGTCAGTAGGCTTAGAACAGGGGTCCTCAAGCTTGGCAACCCTGTAAAGCTTAGAAGGTATAAATTAGATTTCCCAAGACAGTTTTCCACTTGGTTCTTATCTTGAACCAATGAGGAAAAAATCAATCTTTCATACAGTTAACTCAATCGTAGCTGCCAATGTCAAGTTACACGGATCGTCCTGAAGTACTACATACTTTTCAGTTTCAATTTATTGAAGAGAAAATAAACTAATTCATGTCAGGCAGATGTGGACCCCAATTTGATGCAACCATCAGGGTTTTCATACAATCTATGAGAGAGAAAGAAGCATCACAGACTGCTGAGTGCTTCTGAACAAGTCAAATCTGATTTTGCAAAAGAGCGTCTTAGTGGATCCCACTCTAATTGCAAAGAATAAACAAATGTCTTTGGAATTTGCTACCTCCTCACCCAAGTCTCAATCTGATGCTCCAGAGAAAAAGGGAATTGGTACAACTTATCCGTAAAATAGAACAGAATTATTCAGATGCATAGGGATGCTGCAAAAGTTTGGCTTCAAAAGGTATTTTCCCTAGCTGTACTGAAAAGAACCAAGTTTCCTTTTGATGATACAAGCTTAACGGTTTTAAATGTTTAAAGAGGATGTGTGAGATGTGAATAATGTGCTACATACTTAAGCTGACAGGCTTGATCTTATCAATATGATAATACATCAGTTCACCTAGTGACTCTGGGAAATTTAACCCTGCAATAAATCTCTCCAGCAAATTCTCCAAATCTAGGCTTCATTTCCATAAACAATCCCAATACCTTCACACCAACCAGAGGATGCAGTCCAACTACTTCATACATCATTTCTTTCCAGATATAAATAGACTCCACACTGGCCAGATTTATCCTACACAAAATCAACTTGCAAAGTAGCAGCTGTGTGGGCCAGCCTGTGTGCAAATCTTTTGAAGGAAATTAAAAAAGGAGATGTTAAAGGAAGGGCTGAAAAAGATATCACTTTTGAAAACAAGAGGGGAAGAGGGCACCAAAAGGACTTCAAAATGTGTCTTCCAAGATGGTCTTTCTTTTTCTTTTTTCTTGGAGTCCGAAATATATAATGATGCCATTTGAATAAAGGGATTTTAAGTCAAACTGTCCCCACATACATTCTTATGTAAACTAAAGCTCACTGCATCCATTGGTATGAGTTCTCAATTTAAACATGTTTAGACGGTGCACATGTCACAAAAAACACTTTTCCTTTCTCACACAGAAATGTCATTTAGCATAGAGTGGAAGAGACCACAGCGGTCTTCTAGTCTAACCCATGCTTAAGGCCAATTCCCCCCAAACAGTTCTCTAATCTGCTGTAATTTTTAGTTCCGATTTCCCTCACCCCCTGAAGCCACCTAATTTTCTAAAATTTGGAGTGACTCCAACCAACCAATTAACTGACCCAAAAACTGATGCAGAGTTTAAAATTTAAAACATTACTATCCTTAGTAATTGGGGTGTGGAAGTGGGGGGGGGGGGGGGGAAGGCATCCTGCTAGCCAATTTGCTGGTATTTTTGTAGCTTTAGAAGGGATATGCACCAAGCTACTTGTGCCTGGGAAGGAAGCAAGAATAACGCGACATCAGGAAATTAGAAGCCTTTCTTCACCGATTCCATCCAAATATGGGGGGGGGGGGGGGGAGAGAGAGAGAGAGAGAGAAAAGGGTAGGAAGGAGAGACGAATGCTTGTTGTTACTTTAAGAAATGATTCCCCCAGTCGTTTTAAGTGCTAGAGAGAAAAGTTGTCAGCCTGTGCAGGTTGTCAGTCCAATAAGAAATCTAAGAAGCAGGCTGAATAAACATGCCCCTTCCTGAAATCCTTGACAAAAATAAAATAAAATAAATTGTGCTTCGCAGAGTCCACAGACCTCGAGTTTTCCAGCCTCTCTATCCCAGCTGGATTTCTCCCGAGAACACAGTGAGCAACACCATGATAGCGAATCCCGTCAGCAGTCCGGCGTTCTGAATCGCAAATGCAATCAAAGCGCTTCCGCTCCTCTCGTCTTCTTTGCTGACTTCGTTCATCTCTGGGAACTTAAGAGATCAAGAAAATCAATTAGAGGGGCTTTCGTTTTGTTATTACTGTATTTTCCTCGTTTCGTTTTACAGCACGGGTGTCAAACTCAAGGCACCGGGGATCGGATCTGGCTTGTGGGGTGGCTTCGATCTGGCCCACGGGGCCACCCTGGAAACAGCAAAAGGACTGGCCCGCGGTGCTTCTGCCAGGGAAAACGGAGCTCTGGAGAGCCCTCCCGAGCTCAGTTTTCACTGGCAGAGGGTTGCAGGAGACCATGGCAGCCATAAACGGAGCTCGGGAGCCCATTTTCACTCTCAGAGCGTTCAGACCGCCACCGGTGCCCCGACATAAGTGATGTCGAGCTGGCCACGCCCACACTGGCGACGCCCACCCCGGCCGTCAAACACGGGATGTAGCTCTGAATGAAATTGAATTTGACACCCCTGTTCCTTACAGCAAATACAAAACTTTTTTTTTGGGGGGGGGGCAAGTTTGTAAATCAAATAGCATTCATTCCAAAGTGGTACGGTGCAGAATAAACAAGCCATTTTAAAAAGCACAGATGTTGTTAGTCGTGATCAGACATTACAGCGAAGGCCTTAGCTTCTCACAAATGAGGGCAACAAGACATGTCCCAGGATAATGTTGCAGGATCCAATCTGGGTCAGAGGTTCATTCTTCCGAGCTTTCGGAATCGTGCTAGAATCCATCTTCAGAGAACCTCTTTCTAGCAGAGAGTGTACTTCTCTCTACATTCTGGTAAAGAGAAGGTTCCCTGAGGATCAGCTCCAGCACAATGGTGGGATTCAAATTATTTTACTACTATTTTTTACTGGGCGTGGCTTGGTGGGTGTGGCAGGGCAAGGATACTGCAAAATCTCCATTCCCTCCCTACCCCACTAACCTGCTTTCCAGCTCCGTTCTCCTGTGCAGGGCAACGAAAGGAGATCCAGCCAATCAGCTGGGACTTGGGAGGCGGAGAATAGATGGGATTGGTGGGGCCAGTCAGAGGCAGTATTTGCCGGTTCTCCGAACTACTCAAATTTTCCGCTACCAGTTCTCCAGAACTGGTCAGAACCGGCTGAATGCCACCTCTGCTCCAGCATGAGTCTGAATGCTCGGAAGACTAAACTTCTGGTCCCGGTAACCGACCCAGCTTAGCTTTTTGTTGTTTGTTAGGTATGTTGTAGAAGAGAAGATTTTTTTAAAAATAGTGGCTTTTCGGCCGATTCTTGGTTTGTTTAGCTTCCTCTTTTCAGTGTGTTTGCATCTTTGTAGAATTATGAGAGACTAATGTGCAGGGCATAGAAACAAACCAGCAAAGGGAATAAAAACCATGCGCGTTTTTACAGATTATGCCTATTTACAGTTGCAATTGGCGAGCCAAACCCAATCTTAGATTTCAAAGTGTTATTTATTAACCTTCAAACAAAGAACAGCTTATTCCCCAACCCTTCCACATTGCTTTGCATGATGTATGAACAGACTGAAACAATCTGAAGGACTTAATTTGCAGTTATGATTTTTTAAAAATGAGACTTTATCCAACAATTTGCTGGACTGGGGCTGTTGATGCCAAAATGTATCTATGGGCAGCCCCTGCAAAAGTTTCACACTAGTGACTTGGCACTAAGAAAAAGAGGGTAAAGGATTATGTTTGGAGTGTAAAGGGGCCATAGTCAGTCCTTGGCAACCTGAGATATCTAACAAGTGAACCAGGGCAAAAATGTTGGCTTATAATTTTGCATTTTGGGAGAGTAAGACGAAAGTTTTGTTACTTTTCCTTTCTTCAAGCAGAATGATTATTTAAATCCTAAACTCCATGAAGTCTTCTAGAACAGTTGTCTTTCTTATTGTGGACAGTGAGGAGGTTGGGGAGGAACATGGGCCAGTCCTGGAGTCTGAGGAAGGCTCTGACAAGGGCTCAGCATCGGAGGCAGAGATGGGCCAGGGCCGTCCGACAGTTATCAGCTGCCTTCGGAGTCAGAGATCACTGGGGAAGAAGAATAGCTGGAGCCTGTTTCCAGTGTATGCATGCACAGAGCTGCCAGAAGAAGGGAACAGCTAAGGAACAAGGGTCGACTCAGATGGCCACAGGAAGATGGTGAATGGCCCCTCCCATAGGGAATAAATAGGAGCGAAAGGGGAGTAGTGTTTGCAGGAGACAATTAGTTCAATTCATTAGGGTGAAGACCTGTTCCTGACTTCTTGCCAAGTATTTTCTGATAGTGTGGTGTTTGGATGATATCGGCCTGGCAACTCTCCCAGCCTGATAAAGGTCTGTAGTGGTGCAACCTCTTATGCACCGAAGACAAATTCCTTGTGTATCCAATCACACTTGGCCAAGAAAGAATTCTAATTCTAAATAGAGCTTGCAATTGGGCCCTTAGTTCAGGTTTTGCCAAAATAAAGTATTGTTCAGGAAGGAGTCAAGATCTGTTTTGTGCAAGAAGATTTCAAGTTCTTATACCTTGCCCAATCAGATCTCCTTTATATAAGTTTCAGACTCTGGGTAAAATAAGCCAAATAGTCTTACTATCGTGACTAAAGGGAAAGTATAGGAGTTGTGACTCCAAACTGTCAGAAGGAAACCCGATGAAGCTAGCTGGTTTCCTTTACCTGCCTACCACTTACCATGTCAGCCAATGCAATGTAGAGAAACATCCCGCCTGCTAGAGCGAAGATCCAGTTGGCTGAGAAGTGGCTGCCGGCCAATATCCCAAAGCCCAGGCCCAGGTAGCAACAGCAAGCGGAGAGGAAGTTGAAGAAAAGGGCTTGCTGGATTGTCATCCCAGCATTCAGCAGAATGACAAAATCTCCTGCAAAGATGAACCACAATTCCAAAGACGTTTTAGAAGGAAGGGGCTGCGTTTGAAGTTGTCAGAATCAAAGCTCTGAAGAGCTCTGCTGCCCAATACATTCCTCCAGAAGCATTTGTGCATTTTTCAGATCAACTCTCCCATATTATCAACATATGTTTCTGCTGCTGATATACTACATCTGCTTTGATGAAACAAGGAATCTTTGTCTAAACGGCAGCCGTAGCACTTAAAACATACAGCCCTCTCTAAGCGGTTTACAGAGTCAGTCTATTGTTCCCCAACAATTGGGGACTTATTATTATTATTGTTTTTTCCTTGGGTCTTATTTTTGGGGGAAAGTCGTTTTCATTGTCGCACCTCACGGCATTGGCACTGACAGCTGACGGCCCACTGCTTCTGCAGCTGCTTCTCGCCGCTCGCGTGAGGCACTCACTGGCCTTAAAGGCCTCTGATGACAAAATGGAGGCTGGCGGATGCCATGCGCATCAATCCGGAGCTGGTGTCCCATCTGCAGAGGCCTGGAGGGCGGGGGTGAAATGCACCAAGCAGTGGTAATCGGGTGCAGGAGTGGGCCGGCAAGGTAAGGCAGGTTTGGTGATATGGGAGACCTGGCTGCAATTGTTCTAAGGCAGGGGTAGGGAACCTTGGCTCTTTTATCACTGATGGACTTCAACTCCCAGAATTCCTGAGTGAGCCATAAAAGGTTCCCCATCCCTGGCCTACTGGTTTTTCAGTTGTGGGGGAAATCAATTTTTGACTGGAATGGGATTGTTTGATATACAAATGTAGGACATATAAAGAATATATAAAGAATATGTCCTACATTTGTATATTAAACAGTCCCATTCCAGTCAAAAATTGATTTCCCCCACAACTGAAAAACCAGTAGGCCAGGAATGGGAAACCTTTTATGGCTCACTCAGGGATTCTGGGAGTTGAAGTCCATAAGTGATAAAAGAGCCAAGGTTCCCTACCCCTGTTCTAAGGTAAGGAGGTGTAGGGCACGTAGGGCAGCTCCACCCCTCCCCCATTCCCGCCCTATTTTGATTTTCACCCATGAGCCTTGCCCCACCTCATGCAACCACGTGCAATGGAATGGGCATGGTCTTAACCAGGGTTTATTTTGCGGGGGATACAACTTATATATCAGGCACACGTGTAAAAAAATCAAGCTAGAGCTTATTTTCAGGATGAAAGGTCTTATTTTGGGAGAAACACCATAATTTGACCAGTACGTTAAGACAGATGAATGCATATTACTGGAAAAACTCATCGATAAGTACGATGAGTACATTTCTTCTACCTTTTCTACAATTATGTAGAAATTGTAGAAATCTCTGCCCTGTTTTCTGTGTTTTTTATCTAAAATAACAACCCTCAAATCCATTGGATCTTTCTTTGCAAGGCAGATGTTCCTACTTTTGATTGCTCCTCAATAAGAATTCCACTAAGAGCATCCCTAAAAGGAATTATTCTGCATTTTTTTCAACTGCAAAGCAGAAATGAAGCAGTACACACACCTAACTCATGCGGGAATTCTTCGCAAAGAATAGCCACCGAGGTGCTGATGCCTTGAAAAACCGAGACGGTGAAGGAGGCGCCAATAGCCAGCCCATCAATGAAATTGTGAAGGCCGTCACTCAAGGTTATCATCCAAGCCAGAGTGCCAATGTCTGAGTAACGCACCCCTTTCAACCAATAGCACATGCTTTGAGATGCTTGGAGATCCTGGAAAAAAAGAAGCATGACATTAAGAAAAGCTGAAAATCCCTTATGATGTGTGAATCAACAATCCTCTAGGGAGCCTATGGGAGAGCATCTGCGGTTCAGGATTGAACTGTGGGGTCTCTGAGCTTGATGGTTTTCTTGCAGGCATTTCATTACCAAACTAGGTAACGTCATCAGGGAACCGCATCAGACTCTATATGGAGCCTGCATCATAACCTGTGGTTACCTAATTACATTGCCTCCTATGATACAATAGGAGACATAAGTATGTACGCTGGGAGAATCTAATGCAGGGAAAGGAAATTCAGGGGTTGCCATTGAAACATTTTCCAATATTGCAGGGGCAAAAAGACCCTTCCACTAGTACAATCCTTGCATAAGAAATTTGTTTTACTACTATTTTTTACTACTTTACTTACTACTATTACTAAGAGCCATGGTAGCACAATGGTTAGAATGCAGTTCCGCAGGCTACTTTTGCTGACTTCTGGCTGCCTGCAATTTGGCAGTTCAAATCCCATCAGGCTCAAGGTTGACTCAGCCTTCCATCCTTCCAAGGTGGGTAAAATGAGGACCCAGATTGTTTGGGGCAAAGAGGCTGACTCTGTAAACCGCTTAGAGAGGACTGCAAAGCGGTGTATAAGTCTAAGTGCTATTGCTATTTTTCAAGGTTTGGGAGAACATAACTGCAGACCAGATATGTTATGCTATAGCTCAAGTATTTTAACCTTTCTCTGGAGCAATACCCTAACTTAGACGGTATTTGTTAAATTATAGCTTAATAATTCGAATTTGATTTAAATAATCAAAAGTAGAAATGGGAATCCAGCATGTTGGAATGCAAAACCTCAGCCTGAAGGCACAATATTTATTTCCCAGACAACTTCTAAATCTGATAGACACCATGAATTATTCTTGTAAGAATAATGATGGGGAACTATACCGTATTTAAATGTATCCCCGCCTATCCAGAAAAAAAAAGAAGTTAAAATTAAACTATTCTGGAACAGCAGTGGTAAGAAGCAGAATATTGGAAAATGGATATTTTGTAACTGATCAAGGGCACGATGCTAGACATTGTGTGAGAGTGCCCAAACAGGATGTTGTCATTTATTTTTCTATTTTTACTTTATTTTTTGCTCTTTTTATAATAACATTGCAACAGAAGGAGCAGCATGGTGGCCTGAAGGTGGAGTTCTCGCCTCCCAATTAGGAGGCTGTGAGTTCAATCCCAGGTAGAGGCAGATATTTCTCGCTCTGGGCGCAAAGAGAAAATATCTGCTGCAAACTCTGCATAGGTGTCAGGAAGGGCATCCGGCCAGTAAACGCTCAGCTCCATTAAGTCACCCTGACTACATCCCGATGCAAGGGATTACAGGATAATTAAAAAGGAAAAAATACATTGGAATAGAAGAGAATTTGTATCTGAAGCTCAAGGTTAAGCTGTGGGTCTTTGATGCTCCCTGAGCTTGTTTTCTTGCAGACATTTCATTGCCTAATCAGTACCATTATCAACTGAGTATGGGATTTGCTCCCCTTTTTAAAAATATAGGATTGTCAATGGCGTAATTCTTCTTCCTGGTAGTTCCCTGATTAGGATATTGTTTTTTGCTTGTTAAATGTCAAATGTTAATCCCTACTTATGCAGCTATTGGCTACTGGAGTCTTTCCCTCTTAGCTTTTTTATAGTCTCTTTTGAATCGTGTGTAAATGTGATTCGCTTCTACGTGTCTGTTGATGGCTAATTTTCTGAATGCCAAGCTTCCAGGAATTCCCTAGCATTTCTGGATTTAGCTTGGTCCAGGATTTTATTCATATATATATTAAATTTATTCGTCACCCATCTCGCTGTCCTGCTCACAGGGTCTCAGTTGAATCTTAGTTGGAAGATGAACATCTGCAAGCAAACAACCAAGGACTCTATATTTTTATGTGTACGTAGGGCTTGGGGGGTTAGTATTTATTTTGTGTTGACACTGTTTGCCATCTAGAGCCTCTAGCAGTGGTAACTCTGTGTGTGTGTGTGTGTGTGTGTGTGTAAGAGAGAGAGAGAGAGAGAAAGGGAAAGAAAAAGAGATAGAAAGAGGGAAAGAGACAGAGAGAGAGAGAGAGAGAGAGAAGGAAACAGAGAGAGGAGAGAAAGAGACAGAGAGAAAGAGAGAAAGAGAGAGAAAGAGAGAGACAGAGAAAGAGAGAAATAGAGAGAGAGAAAGAGAGAGAAATAGAGAGAGAGAAAGAGAGAGACAGAGAAAGAGAGAAATAGAGAGAGAGAAAGGGAGAGACAGAGAAAGAGAGAAATAGAGAGAGAGAAAGAGAGAGACAGAGAAAGAGAGAAAGAGAGAGAGAAAGAGAGAGAGAGACAGAGAAAGAGAGAAAGAGAGAGAGAGAAAGGGAGAGACAGAAAGAGAAAGAGAAAGAAAAAGAGAGAGACAGAGAAAGAGAGACAGAGAAAAAAAGAAAAAAGAGAGAGATGGAGAGACAGAAAGAGACAGAGAAAGAGAGATAGAGCAGAGAAAGAGATAGAAAGAGAAAGAAAGGGAGAAAGAAAGACAGAGACAGAGAGAGAAAGAGAGACAGAGAGAAAGAGAGAGAGAGAGAAAGAGAGAGACAGAGAAAAAAAAAGACTGAGATAGAGAAAGAAAGAAAGAGAGATAGAGACAGAGAAAGAGATAGAAAGAGAAAGGGAGAAAGAAAGACAGAGAGAGAGACAGAAAGAGAGAGAGAAAGAGAGAAGGGCGCACTGGCCCCAAAAGCAACCCTAGCGTAATCATTCACTGACCTGAACAGACAAGGTGCTAACAACCTTCTGATCAGCAGAGGGATTCTTGCATTCCAAATCGCTGCCCTTATTAGGGATCATGTGATCCAGGTCTCCGTTCTGCAGCTTTTCAGTCACACCTTCTTCCTGGTCCTTCTTAGAAGGGAGGGACTCGCTGCTGTAATGGCTGTGTCCATGAAGGTGCTGGGGAACACAGAGACAATTTCACCCAAAAAGGCACATACAATGTCGCCGCCACCAGATCCTGCCTTTCTGTGCAAACCTGATGATTATTTCAACCATCATTAAATACGTGAACGAATGTAACCTCTCCCGAAGGCCATTTGAAGGACCAGTCAAACACTTGGACAATCTATATTTAAACAACGGGCCTAAAGTATTTTAGAAACCAGAGGGTGGGGCAATTGCACCTTCAGAGAGGGCACATTTCCGACTCTAAGCATGAGACACAAGGAAAATCTTTTCTCACTCTCTTAACAAGAAGACCTAATAAGTAGGAAGGCTCGCTTGCAGACTTAAGGAACCTGCCACTCCCTCCGATAACTGGATTCTAAGCTATTTAGAGTTCTGCTCATTGAGGGATGCGTGGCTCAGTGGCTAAGACGCTGAGCTTGTTGATCAGAAAGGTTGGCAGGTCAGCGGTTCGAATCCCTAGTGCCGCGTAATGGAGGGAGCTTCCGTTACTTGTCCCAGCTTCTGCCAACTGAGCCATTCGAAAGCATGTAAAAATGCAAGTAGAAAAATAGGGACCACCTTTGGTGGGGAGGGAACAGCGTTCCGTGCGCCTTCGAAAGCATTTAGTCATGCCGGCCACATGACCACAGAGACATCTTCGGACAGCGCTGGCTCTTCTTTGGCTTTGTAACGGAGATGAGCAGCGCCCCCTAGAGCCGGAAACGACTAGCACAGATGTGCAAGGAGGGGAACCTTTACCATTACCTATCATTGATTACACCTTTGAGTTGTACCTAGAAAACATGGGCTGATCTTTTAATACTGCATGAGGGTATCATGACACCATGATCGTATCCTGACAAATTAATTGCCAGTTTCCAACAAATGCTTCCAAAAGTTCTTCCAGGACAGTGCTACATGGAAGAAATTGCAGTGATGCAATCCAGAGAACTTTGGCCAGGTCAGAGTGACAGGAATTGCCACAACTTGCAAACAACAACGCACGAGATTCCAGGACAGTAGCAGTCCAGGTGTACTTCTAAGCTATGGTTTTAATCTCTTGGAGCGAGCAGGTTCTTTTCCAAACCATGGTGGCCACAAACCCTGAGACTAGCATTCTGCAAAGGACACTGCCCCTCTAATTTGCATTGAACCCCAGTATGTTCAGTTCCATGCAGCTCATTATTGCCCCTAAGAATTAATGAAGGTTTTTAACTAGCAAATGTAGAGCTAAGTGGTGACTTTTCTCAGAAGATTCATATACTGTAGATATTAGTGTACCGCAGGCTACTTCTGCTGGCTGCCGGCGGCCTGCAATTTGGCAGTTCAAATCCCACCAGGCTCAAGGTTGACTCAGCCTTCCCTCTTTCCGAGGTGGGTAAAATGAGGACCCAGATTGTTTGGGGCAAGATTGTTGGGGGCAAGAGGCTGATTCTGTAAACCGCTTAGAGGGGTGTGGAAAGAACTGTGAAGTGATATATAAGAGCTATTGCTATTGTCCGTCCTTCCTTCCTTCCTTCCTTCCTTCCCAATGTTGCACACTGGTTAGAATGCAATATTGCAGGGTGACTCTGCCCACAGCCAGGAGTTTGATCCTGATTGGCTCAAGGTTGACTCAGCCTTCCATCCTTCCAAGGTGGGTAAAATGAGGACCCAGATGGTTTGGGGCAAGAGGCTGACTCTGTAAACCGCTTAGAGAGGGCTGTAAAAGCACTGTGAAGCGGTATATAAATCTAAGTGCTAGTGCTATTTAAAAAAACAAGAAACAGGAGAAAGCTACTATGATATTATAGGTTAAAAGCTTTAGGGAGGATATGATCCACCAGGATGGATCTGAATTACTGGGATTGAATCCTCATCCCAGCAGTTCTAGCTGATGGCATCCAAAATCACCACGAGATCTAAAGACGACTTCTCACTAAGTTCTTGCTTTCCAGGAGATTGGTCAAAGTCTCCATCCCATTGCAAGGTCTATGAGACAAGTTTCATCCAGATAAATGTGGTTTGCTATTCATTATGGGACACTACATATTACCCATTATTATAACCTCTGCTATTATTATAGGGTTTTTTTTTTTAGCTTCAACGCTATTGCCATATTTTTATACCTCCATTCAAAACTGCTGTACCGCAGATATTTTGCAACATTTCTAGACTATGCAACGTAATGCTTAATGCCTAACAATCCACAAAAGTTCATAATCGTTAAGTGCCCCGATGACTATGTTAAAAGGAAATATTTTCCAAATACTTCTTTCTGAAAGTTCATGCACGCAATCATATTCAGCACTTTCCCCTATATGTACATTGGAACAATTCTTCTCTCAGATATGATTTGCCTTTGTTGTTCTTTATTGACTGTTCCTTCCAATATTTACTCCATGGGTTGCCCAGCTGTTTTAATTCTGACGTGTCCTATACTTGTTTTGCACCTGTAATCAGTACTGAAAGCTTGAAAAGGGGAGAAACGGGGAATTCAAACAAGCAGGCAGGATCTATTTCATACTCTGCACAAAATACACCCCATATTAAAACTGGAAAGGAAACTCATTATTTCTAAATCCATTTTTACTCTTTTTCTGTTGTAATTGGTATTGAGGTGATGGGATTAAACTTTCACAAAGATTTTGAGGGTGTAATAAAAATGTAATTACAAAAACTTCCATAAAATATAATGATAGATGGGCACTTCAGTTTCTTCAAATGTTTTATTACAACCTTTTCAGAAAATAAGCAAGGGCAGATACCTTCTCTGAAAAACAGCTGACAGCACACTTGATCAATATTTCTCAAGCTTGGCACCTTTAAGATGGGATGGAATTCAGTTCCCAAAATTCCCCAATCAGCCATGTAATCAGGCTAGCTGGGGAATTCTGGGAGATGAAGTCCACCCGTCTTAAAAGTTGCCAAGCTTGCGATAGATCCTAAAACATGTAATCAAGGGAAGAGTGGAACTACCCTAGGATAAATGCTATAGCAGCAAAGTCAAAAGAGAACCAGTTGTTATCCTACACAAACATCCCAGAACACACTGTAACTAACTGGGATCTCTCCCCTGAACATTTTATTAGACACATTTTTTAAAAAGTTTGCAAACCATCTTTAATAATCTGGCAGAATTTCTACTCCTAATATATTTGGAAGAAATTGCAAATCTTTAGCTCCTTATTACTTGATTATATCTATTATATCTGCTCATGAAAGGGGGTGGGGATTTGGACAAGGGGGCACATGGTAGCAGTACGTCCAGTATTTTTAAGAGGTTTCTACAAAGAGGAGAGGGTCAACTTATTTTCCAAAGAGGGCAGGAGTAGAAACAATGGATGAAAACTAATCAAGGAGAGATGCAACCTGGAATTAAGGAGAAACTTTCTAACAGTGAGGACAATTAACTGGCGGAACAAAAGTTGCCTCCAGTAATTATGGATGCTTCATCACCGGAGGTTTTTAAGAAGAGACTGGACAGTCACTTGTCTGGAATGGTATAGGGCAGTGGTGAGATTCAATTTTATTTTACTACTGGTTCTGTGGCGTGGTTTGGTGGGTATGGCTTGATGGGCGTGGCAGGGGAAGGATACTGCAAAATCCCCATTCCCTCCCCACCCCACTAACCTACTTTCCAGCTCTGTTCTCCCATGCAGAGCAACCAAAGAAGACCCAGCCGATCAGCTGGGACTCAATGGGAGGCGGAGAAGAGATGGGGGCGGGGCCAGTCAGAGGTGGGATTTGCTGGTTCTCCGAACTACTCAAAATTTCCGCTACCGGTTCTCCAGAACTGGACAGAACCTGCTGAATGCCACCTCTGGAACAGACTCTTGAAAGCCTTTTCAACTATTTCTCCAGGTCAACTGATATCTGTCATTAAGGCAGAGTCAGTTCTCTTTTTTCAGGTTTCCTCCCTTCTCTACAGCAAGGAACCTTTTCGGTAGTAGCCCACTTCCTTCCTGTTGTTGACTGTAACAGGGTTGATTGATTGTGTTGTATCCCTCCTTTATTTATTTTTACAAGGAAGCTAAGGATGCCAACATATGCAACACATTTTCCTCCTCTGGTTTTCTTCACTACAATAATCCTGTGAGGAGGGTTGGGCTGAGATGGAATGACTGGCCCAAAGTCACCCAGCCAGCTTTCATCCTGCATCTTCCTGGGTCTGTCAGACGTTCCATCCACAAAGGCCAAACCAAAACATACAACTAAATATGGAAATTATGGATGCTTCATCAACCGAACGTTTTTAAGAAGAGACTGCACAGTCACTTTTCTGAAATGGTATAGAACAGACTCTTGAAAGCCTTGAAGCATCCATAATTTCTGAAGGCAGTGGTGAGATTCAATTTTTTTTACTACCAGTTCTGCGGGCGTGGCTAGGTGAGCATGGCAGGGGAAGGATACTGCAAAATCCCATTCCCTCCCCATCCCTCTAACCTGCTTTCCAGCTCCGTTCTCTTGTGCAGGGCAACAAAAGGAGACCCAGCCAATCAGCTGGAACTCGGGAGGCGGAGAATAGACGGGGGCGGGGCCAGTCAGAGGCGGGATTTGCCGGTTCTCTGAACTACTCAAAATTTCCGCTATTGGTTCTCCAGAACTGGTCAGAACCTGCTGAATACCCACTTCTGGTATAGGGTCTCTTCCTTGAGAAGGGGTTTGGACTAGAATATCTCCAAGGTCTCTTCTAACTCTATTCTGATTGATTGATGGAAAATGCAATTAAATTCCAAAAGGAAAGGAACTAAAGATTGTGTCAGGAACAATTGAGGCTCACCTGATCCTTCTGTTTCAGGAGCATCTTCAGTATTTTCTCAGTGAAAAAAAAGAGATAAAATCCCCCAAAGACAACCGCAGATTTGGAGACATAGTCATCTTTCTGTGGATTGAAGCCAAAGGCCTGGAGGAAATGGGGAGAAAAACGGTTGGCTGTCAAAAGTATAAATATATAAATATTACCCCTCCTTTTCTATCTAAAGTTCTGTCTTCTTTTCTTCTCATCTCTAAGGGTGGGCCAGAGTGGAGCTAAAAATCTCCAGAGCTTCAGAATCTACCCGAGAAATGCATTTCCTGATCATGAGTGGCAACAAATTCGTATTACTACAGCATGTCTCTTAAGTTAAGCCCACATCAGATGTCCTCTCACCTTGCTCAGCAACTAACAAAGCTATCTTTGAATTTGATGGGCTGCAGTCTCTGCTTCTGAGGAGTGCATTTTAAACTTCTTGGGTCTAATTATGCTCTGCCTTGCGCGCAATTCTAAAACACATTCAACAATACATTCCTTCCACATGGAGACTATGTCCAAGAGAAAGCTGGACTTGAATTCTGGCATTATACGTAGAAGGTAAAATGAGCAAGCTAATCAATCCAAATATTCTACCTAGTGAGTTCCATTTGCAAATTGAACTTGCACTGTTAAAAAAAATTCAGGGGCGTATCAAATAGCAAACCAAAGGAGATTCTTTTTGGACCCTTCGCTTGCTTTGAGAGCACAAAAATCATCATTTGACTTTTCAGTTCTATGATGAACCAGCTGGTGTGTCATACACAGTATTAGCATGTGGAAGATATGTTTCCTATTCATTTTAGATCAGATACGCTATGGACCTTGTATGTTTTCATGAGGAATATAGGCGTATCGGAAAGATTTGGAATTACCCATCTTTCCCTGAAATTAAGAGCGGGTTTTATATCAATTTTTGCTCCAAAAGATGCATTAGGGTTTATCTTATGGTTAGGTCTTATTTTTGGGGAAATATAATATTAAATCTGTCCATCTGGCTGACCATCTTAACTGGGGCTTATTTTGAGGGTTAGGGCTTTTATTACAAGCATCCTGAAAAATCATGCTAGGACTTTCCATTTCCAGTTGGGTCTTATTTTGGGGGAACCAGGGGGAAAGAGGAGTAAGCACATATACGGAGCTCCATTTGCGCAGGTGGTGGGCATGCACCCCTGCCACTCGTGCAAATGGAGCACACACACACACAAACGTTTATGTGTTGCTCACACAAATGGGGACGTGCACGCATACCAGCTCGCCCGCTTCTTCTGTAGCCTGGTTCCGAATGGCTCACGGCCCAATAGTGGGTCAATGGCCCAGGAGCTGGGGACCCCCGCGCTGTAGAATGTGGAGGCAATTTTCCCCACTGCCTATTAGTCTTCCCCTAACCCTTGTCTTGGGAAATTACTATGGTCAATATATTTGCTGCCAGGGCTTTTAGCAGGGAATTAATCACACTTCGGCTCAAATGATCACAACTGACCTGTGGTTTTTTTGTTGATATGGGATTCCTGCCCTGTTAGATTGGCGCAGGACTTTTAGTCTTGTGTTCCTTATCTTAACTGACATTTGTTCTCAACATGCCAGATTGAGTTAATTTACTCTTACATGAAATCAAAAAAATGCCTTCCCAAAAGGCGAACGCCTAACTTAATGGTCCAATGATTCCTTGTGCTAACAGCTCCACAACCTGATATTTGGATGGCTTTACGTATTTCCACCCTAGGTACAACTGAAGGGATATTGGTGGTTCTGTATCACTATAAGCTGAAAAGCGATGAACAGCTCCCACAAAGTACAGGTCACACTGCAGACACCACACAATCATCGACAATTGCATAACCCAGGCCCGGAGGCCCTTGTCCTACCTCAGGAATGAGCTGGAAGAGGGCGTTGGAATAAAGAGTGCCGATTGCCAGAGCTATGAAGTAGAGGAGCAACCGCTTGTAAAAGGTCTTCTTCATGAAAGGAACCACACTGGCCCCGATCAAGGAGCAGAGGGAAATGATGGTCACGCAGAGGAAACCGTATCCCCAGACTGTGTGAGGGTCAACCCCGCCCCGATGAAAATCACAGGAGGGAGAAAGATACGGGAAGGAAAAAACAACCAGAATGTACAAAAATGAATTCATACCAAGAGATGAAAAAGGGAGATAGGGAACAGAAGACAGGGAGAGGGAAAGAGAGAGAGAAAGAGGGAGGGGGAGAGAGGAGATATTTATTAATGATTGATACACAAATCAAGATTGATTCAGGCATGCTTGAAGCACTCTTGGGCACTATGGAAAGCTCCTTCTTGATGGGAAGCCCAACATGGTCCAGGAGAAGGGTTAGCTGTGGCTCCTGCCCTTTGGAACATCTCACCCTCTGAAGTAAGATTGGCTCCCATCCTTCTGACCACTGCAAGGACCTGAAGACCTGGCAGTGCCAGATGACCTGGGTCCCCAATGAGGGAGCATCATCACCCTGGAGATGGCTGATGAATTAAGAGATAATCCCATCTCCTTCGCATGCATCTTGGGTCCCTTCTCGCCTGGTTTTTTCACTGTAATTTTATTTTGATTGGGACTTCCATTTTTCTCGTTTTAGAAACGTTCTTCCATTAGGATGTTAATGTTTTTAAGGCAGTAAGCTCCCCAGAGTCATTTTGATATGAGAGGGGTGGCAAATTAATTAATCAATCAAGTAAATAAATAATAATAACACAAGGGAGGGGAAGAGACCCTCCACAGACCATGAAGATCAATAAAGATAACCTCGCTATAAAGATCTGTAGTAATAATCCAATAATTTGCACCAGATTGGAAGTTTTGCCCAATTTTATGGCGAGGGCCTGCTCACCACAATCCAAGTCACAGTGTTCAGATTGCTGCTGAAGCTTTAAGTCTCCAGCCAGGTAGATTTCTAAGTTATCTCTTGGCCACTAGGAGGACATTTTTCCCAAATCTGTTCCGCACGTAGACTCAAGAAGAGATGAAGTGCCAGAGCCCAAGAGTGATACAGGCAAAAAACAAGCTGTCCCTTGCCTGGGTATGTGCTTCTCTATTATAAGACAAGCAATATTTGTACTGAAATATTTGTTGCCCGAGGCAGAGAGATTCTTAATTGATTGGCACCGTCACATTGCAACAGTTTTCAACAAGACAATTTAACGATGGAGACGGCACATTTACCATTATTTCTGTTCCTGTTGGATCACAAGGGCATATTTTAATTTTCAAGCAATAAAACATTACGTTTACGGTTTGGGAACGAAAATATCCATGACCTCTAGGGGAAAAAAGGATTACATATAAAAAATGCTATAGGTAGCCTGGCATTATCCATATAAAATGGAAGTTGAAAGGATTCTGAAGGAATAATACTGATTTCTTTTTATTACTTTCTTTTTTTTTCCCAAATGAGAGAAACCAATTAGTAAGAAGACTAGAACAGAGACTATAAAAATAGTCTTCCCACAAAGGGCCAAATGAACTCTCATTTTTACCTCACGTTTATCTATGCCACCAAAGTTGAGGCAGAAAACAATTATGACTTTAAAACCTGCAACTAGAGTTCATGGCTATAATTAAGGCGTCCCCAAAACGTACAATCAAAAACCACAATTTACTAAAGATTAGATCTCACACAGCGCCAAGAAATCTCCTCTATTCGTGAAAATAAACCAATTACTGGAAGAAGAACCAATAAAGAAACCCAAGAAGTCAAGATAAAAGGACGTCCTCCCATATATACTGGTGCCAACATGGCGTTTGTTCCTTCCTTTTACAAAAGCAAATGACCTTTATGGTGCTCCGCCACAGTGGTTTTCCCACCTACATTGTTGAACAGGCCAGAAAGACACTGCAGTGCTAAAAAAACCTGGAGTTAAGTCCATGTGCCTCTCATTTATAATCATGCTCTTTGGGAATGCAACCAAGCTAGCTTCCATTTATAGTCAAAGCTTATTAAGAGGCAGAATCCTTCAAGAACCTCCCACTCTTAATATGCACTATGAACAAAATCACAGTATTTTTTTTTTCCCTGGAATGAAGAGCTACAGTTTGGCAGTTCAAGCTCAAGGCTGACTCAGCCTTCCGTCCATCTGAGGTGGGTATTGCCCCTAAGAATTACTGAAGGTTTTAACTAGCAAATGTAGAACTAAGTGATGACTTTTCTCAGAAGATTCATATACTGTAGATATTAGTGTACCGCAGGCTACTTCTGCTGGCTGCCAGCGGCCTGCAATATGGCAGTTCGAATCCCACAAGGCTCAAGGTTGACTCAGCCTTCCCTCCTTCCGAGATGGGTAAAATGAGGACCCAGATTGTTGGGGGCAAGAGGCTGACTCTGTAAACCGCTTAGAGAGGGCTGGAAAGCACTGTGAAGCGGTATATAAGTGCTATTGCTATTGTCCTTCCTTCCTTCCTTCCTTCCTTCCTTCCTTCCTTCCCTCTCTTCTTTCCCTTCAATGTTGCACACTGGCTAGAATGCAATATTGCAGGGCGACTCTGCCCACAGCCAGGAGTTTGATCCTGATCGGCTCAAGGTTGACTCAGCTTTCCATCCTTCCGAGGTGGGTAAAATGCGGACCCAGATTGTTGGGGGCAAGAGGCTGACTTTGTAAACCGCTTAGAGAAGGCTGGAAAGCACTGTGAAGCAGTACATAATAAGTCTAAGTGCTATTGTCCTTCTTTCCTTCCTTCCTTCCTTCCTTCCTTCCTTCCTTCCCTCCCTCCCTCCCTCTACCCACTGCCAGCAGTTCGATCCTGACTGGCTCAAGATTGACTCAGCTTTCCTTCCTTCTGAGGTCAGTAAAATGAGGTCCCAGATTGTTGGGGGCAAGAGGCTGACTCTGTAAACCGCTTAGAGAGGGCTGGAAAGTACTGTGAAGCGGTATATAATCTAAATGCTATTGCTATCTAACCAGAGGGGCCTTGAATATTGCCTTCTAGATTTTTGTCGTGTGAAGGGTCAACATGTCCCATGTGCAGGCACAGAAATCATGCACATGCCTGGACATACCATATGAAGCACAGCTTTTATTCCTCCCTTTATTTTTAGGGAACCTCCCTGGGCCCGAGAGGTGAAAAAAATCCAACTTCAAAAGCCACTGAGAATTCAGCAGCCGATCGGGTACCAGAAGATAAACTGGTGGATGTGATGCGGGTGGGAATCTGTGAGCAGGTGTGGGGGGTTTGTTCTTACTGCACCTCTGGGATCAGCTGGAACAGGGCGTTAGAGAACAGGGTCCCGATGGAGAGCGCGATGAAATAAGTTAGGATTCGTTTGAAAAAGACCTTCTCAGTACAGGGCACGATGAGGACTCCAAGGAGGGAGGCAAGGTTAATCAGCGTAACACTGAGGAAACCAAAACCCCACACTGTAAACAAGAAAAAAGAAGGGCATGTTTACCCAAATAATTTTGAAAACTGGGAATGGGCCTTTAAACACAAGGGATGTCGGAGAGGTCTATCGGCAACCCACGGCTCTGGAGCCGCATGTGGCTCTTTGGGCCCTCTGCTGTGATTCCCTGTTGGGTGATCCCACCACTGGCTGGCTCCGCCCCTCGCCCTCCCCTCCCAGTCACTCCTCGAGTTTTACCTGAGGAGGTAAAACACAACAAACAGAAATGAGAGGGAGAGAGAGAGAGAGACCCATTTCCCACAGAAAACACCAGGAGCCACAAAACCTGGGGTAGGCATGGTCATGTGATTGGGTGGGAGTGATGTTGAATTGGCCATGCCCATCCAGGTTTTGAGGCTCCCGGTGTTTTCTTTTCTGTGGGAAATGGGTCCAAATGAGTGCTTATAAGGTTGCAGACCCCTGCTCTTAGCCTAATCCCTCAAAAGTTCTTTTGCAAGTTGATTTGGAAGCTTCTGATGAGCAACTCTTCCAACGAGTTGGCTAATTCCCCCCATTTTTTTTCCTCCAGGGAATGGAGGAAGCGGTTCCATCTTATACTCCAACTTAATCCATGAACAATATCCAAAGATCAGATACAGGCAGGGGAGTTGACATGTAACTCGACGAGGCTAAAGTTTGATGTTGAAAAACAAAAGTTCTCATGGAAAATTTGGACGTCTGTTTTGAAAGACGAAAAGCCTTCACCACAATGTCATCCAAGTTAAGCCAATCAGTAAAAGTTTGGCTTGGATTGCTTAGCTTATAGCCAAAACAAACTCCCCGTGGTACTGTGACCGCCAAAAAAACCCAATATGGGTTAATTGTTTTTTAAAAAGGAACTTGGATAAAATATGTCAAAACTGTGTTTGTTAACTATGGACCTAATTGTCCTGCTCGCAGACATCTCTAAAAGAGAGGAATCGTGCTCAGATCATTTCAGATCTTGTATATAACGTCTTCAGCATCCTATTTATAGAGACCCCCATTCCCCAAACCCACCAAAAGGGTGGGGTCAATGTTTTTGTACACCCCTTCGTTGCTGTTTTTAGTGGGGGGCAGGGGGGGAGGGATTGAAGGGATTAAATTGGTAGTTTAAGCCTGTGATGGGATAAGAAACCTGCAACACCCATTAAAACCCCTACATTTCCATTAGAAAAATTGGAACTCAAGGAACCAAAAGAGGCACCTGAGTTTTGCATGAACTTACCGTCTCCTGATGACTGGCTCAAAGTTACCCAAGCCAGTTTTTATGCCTAAAGTGGAACTAGAACTCATAGCCTCCTTGTGATTGGCCCAAAGTCACCCAGCTAGCTTTTCTGCCTAAGGAGGAACTAGAACTCACCATCTCCTGGTGACTGGTCCAAAGTTACCCAGCCAGTTTTCACGCCTGAAGTGGAACTAGAACTCATAGCCTCCTTGTGATTGTCCCAAAGTCACCCAATCAGTTTTCACGCCTAAGGTGGGACTAGAACTCAGCAACTCCTGGTTTCTAGGGCAGCATTTTAACCCGACACCAAACCGACTCTCCAAAGTAGATACTTACTTGAAATTAAGCGGTTGTAAAGCCATCTTTGCAGCAGGCTTAGAATCATCCTGGAAACCAGTTTTGGAAAGCAACATACACTTTTTTTTTTTAAATGAAAAGAAAACAAAGCTTTGTTATTTCCACTTTTAAATCCTCTGTTTCTCTGAAGCTTCCGTACTACAAGATTAAGCCTTATAGCACAGTGGCAACTGGAAAGGGGAAACCGATTAGGGCACCTGTTCTTCACTCAGCTTCTCGAGAAGGCGATTAGGAAGGTTAAAACTTCCATGCCACGAAGGCGCAAGATAAAACGGGCTGAATGCACGCACCTTCTGTGGAGCTTGGTTTCCCTTCCTTCATCCCTTCCTCTTCCTCCTTCTCCAGGTTCTCGGGCATGCATGCGCTCGACTCCAGCTGCTGCAAGATAGTCGGGCAGAATTCTTGGAACTCCCTCGGCCCAAGATGGGACGATTCACTCAGATTGT
This sequence comes from Bungarus multicinctus, assembly GCA_023653725.1. Classification (NCBI taxonomy): domain Eukaryota; kingdom Metazoa; phylum Chordata; class Lepidosauria; order Squamata; family Elapidae; genus Bungarus; species Bungarus multicinctus. Next base: position 5,890,307 of record CM042837.1, read on the forward strand.
GGGTAGCGAAGAGTTCTGAAGAACTGAAGCACTACAAGGCAAAAACAGGTTGAGATTTCCACAGTGGGTCTCGTCGTGCTTCTTCAGACACACACAGGGGATGCGCTCTCTCGAATCTTCTCCCTCCCTTCCTCTTAGGCATTCAGAAGCAACTCCAACATCCGGTTTTTGATATTCTACGAATCCCATGTAAATTTCCACCCCACACTCATTCCTTTCTCCAAAGACTGTCCTACAGATGACCCCCAACAGAGCAAAATCTATAGGATACTAGCTCTATAGCCGTGCTTCACTACAAAACTATATGGTCGGGCTTAGATTTTGGGGAGGAAAATAATGGGGGGGGGGGATTCTGCCTCTGCCTACTTGCATCCATCGGTATTCATCTGGCTAGCATCTTGTCAGTGTGTGAGGCTGTTTGGAAACTGAAACAGTATTTGCTGTGTGAGCAAGGAGACAGCAAGGAGCCTGGGCGTGGCCTAGCTCAACTGTTCTGTACTAATGCTGCTTGCTGCTGTGAAACTGAAACTCCTCTGCTTGTGTTTTGCATTTGGAACAGATTTCTTCTCAGGTGGGGCGGGGGAGTAGAACTTCTTAGCATCAGAGCGTGTTAATAATAATAATATACGAAATACTAATGCTCTGATGGTCATTTTGAAAAATCCTTTCTTAGTGAGCACCTAGAAGCCAAGAGGAACATAGGTGCCAAATTTCAGGTTTTGTAAACTTTACGGTTCTGGAGATTTTGTGATGATGCATGAGTAGTATTTCACTTTTATATATATAGATAACTCTTCCAATTTTGAACCCACTCAAGGTTCCTTCTATCAGGATGCAACAGTGGAAGGAAGAGAAAACACCTGGCTCTGCTAACAGTTTTTGATGGCTGTTATAAAAAAAATCTGTACTTTTAAGACCTGAGCCAGGCCTTCCTTCCTTTTACGAGCAATGCCTTTCAGACAGACATTGATAGCTTTTGTTGTTTTGCTGAAAGCAGCTTTCAGCCATTAGTTCTGTTACTTTGGGACATGAGTGCTGCATCACAATTCATGCACAAAAGGAGTCAGGGTTTGCTTCATGACAACGTGGGACTTGGGAGTATGACACTACCATCATCAGATTGATAGCAACAGCAATAGCGCTTAAGACTTACATATACCGCTTCCCAATGCTTCACAGCCCTCTCTAAGTGGTTTATAGAGTCAGCCTCTTACCCCCAACAATCTGGGTCATTTTACCCACCTCAGAAGGATGGGAGGCTGAGTCGACCTTGAGCCGGTCAGGATAGAACTTCCTGGCTGTGGGCAGAGTTAGCCTGCAATACTGCATTCTAACCACTGCAACAAAACTCCTTCCTTCCTTCCTTCCTTCCTTCCTTCCTTCCTTCCTTCCTTCCTTCCTTCCTTCCTTCGCAATAGCACTTAGGCTTATATACCACTTCACAGTGCTTTCCAGCCCTCTCTAACCGGTTTACAGAGTCAGCCTCTTAACCCCAACAATCTGGGCCCTCCTTTTACCCACCTCAGAAGGATGGAAGGCTGAGTCAACCTTGCACCGGTCAGGATCGAACTTCCTAGCTGTGGGCAGAGTCAGCCTGCAATACTGCATTCTAACCACTGCACCACCGTGCCACTGATCGGAAGAGCCATCTGTTTTCAGTCTATGACAGGGCTATCAAACTGGCGGACGCATCACGCGCTGGCCACGCCCACCCCCAGTTTAGGGAAGGGGGGGAATCGCAATACGGCAAGTGACGCCGCCGTGACGCCGCATGTTTGACACCCCTGGTCTATGGCCTTATGGGCAAGACCAGTCTGCTTGTTGAAGGAATGGTTCAAGAGCATCTTCAGAACAATTAACATGTCAGAGGCCAGATCTGACTTCAGCCTGCCTGGAGTGGGATATTTTGCAGATCTTCCTTCCTGATATGAACCTAAGCTGCTCATCCATGTTCCTCCATGTTCCTCATCCATGTTCATCAGCTGCAAACCTGGCAGGGGAAACACCATGCACATTTCCCCCTGCCACCAAGTTATTGGAGGTTCCCACCAGAACAGTTCAACTTTATTTTATATCCTGCCTTTATTATTTTTCTAAACAACTCAAGAAAGCCAGTGTGTCTGATACTCCTTTCGCCTCTCATTTTCCCCACCACAGCAATGTGGAGAACTGAGTTGGGCTGAGAGAGAGAGAGAGTCATCCAGACCAGGGGTCTGCAACCTTGGCAACTTGAAGCCTGGTGGACTTCAACTCCCAGAATTCCCCGGCCAGCTGGCCGAGGAATTCTGGGAGTTGAAGTCCCCTAGGCTTCAAGCAGGGGCGGAATTCAACCGGTGTTACTACCGGTTCAGTGACTACGTTTATTCTATTCTATTCTTTCATTCTCTATTCTGTTCTATTCTTTCATTCTTAATTCTATTCTATTCTTTCATTTCTGTTTTGTTCTATTCATTCTTAATTCTATTCCATTCTTTCATTCTTAATTCTATTCCATTCTTTCATTCTTTATTCTGTTCTGTTCTTTAATTATTAATTCTATTCTATTCTTTCATTTCTATTCTATTCTTTCTTAATTCTATTCTTAATTTTATTCCATTCCTTCACTCTTAATTCTATTCTATTCTTTCATTTCTGTTCTATTCATTCTTAATTCTATTTTTTCATTCTTAATTCTATTCCATTCTTTCATTCTTAATTCTATTCCATTCTTTCATTCTTTATTCTGTTCTGTTCTTTAATTATTAATTCTATTCTATTCTTTCATTTCTATTCTATTCTTTCTTAATTCTATTCTTTCATTCTTAATTTTATTCCATTCCTTCACTCTTAATTCTATTCTTTCATTTCTGTTCTATTCATTCTTAATTCTATTTTTTCATTCTTAATTCTATTCCATTCTTTCATTCTTAATTCTATTCCATTCTTTCATTCTTTATTCTGTTCTGTTCTTTAATTATTAATTCTATTCTATTCTTTCATTTCTATTCTTTCTTAATTCTATTCTTTCATTCTTAATTCTATTCCATTCCTTCACTCTTAATTCTATTCTATTCTTTCACTTCTATTCTATTCATTCTTAATTCTATTTTTTCATTCTTAATTCTATTCCATTCTTTCATTCTATTCTATTTTTCAATTCTTAATTCTATTCTAATCTTTCATTTCTCTTCTATTCTTTCATTCTTAATTCTATTCTTTCATTCTTAATTCTATTCCATTCCTTCACTCTTAATTCTATTCTATTCTTTCATTTCTGTTCTATTCATTCTTAATTCTATTTTTTCATTCTTAATTCTATTCCATTCTTTCATTCTTTTATTCTATTCTATTCTTCAATTCTTAATTCTATTCTAATCTTTCATTTCTCTTCTCTTCTTTCATTCTTAATTCTATTCCATTCCTTCACTCTTAATTCTATTCTATTCTTTCATTTCTGTTCTATTCATTCTTAATTCTATTTTTTCATTCTTAATTCTATTCCATTCTTTCATTCTTTTATTCTATTCTATTCTTCAATTCTTAATTCTATTCTAATCTTTCATTTCTCTTCTCTTCTTTCATTCTTAATTCTATTCCATTCCTTCACTCTTAATTCTATTCTATTCTTTCATTTCTGTTCTATTCATTCTTAATTCTATTTTTTCATTCTTAATTCTATTCCATTCTTTCATTCTTTTATTCTATTCTTCAATTCTTAATTCTATTCTAATCTTTCATTTCTCTTCTCTTCTTTCATTCTTAATTCTATTCCATTCCTTCACTCTTAATTCTATTCTTTCATTCTTAATTCTATTCTTTCATTCTTAATTCTATTCTTTCATTAATTCTATTCCATTCTTTCATTCATTCTGTTCTATTCTATCCTCTCATTCTGTATTGTATTGTATTGTATTGTATTGTATTCTAATGGGAAACCAGAGGTGATTACCTTGGAGATGTTCCAGTGATGTGGCGGCTGCCGCCGCGTGTGACTGACATTGTTCCGTTCGATGCCCACGTGCAGGTGTCCCAACAGAGATTTCAACTGCTGCAGGCTGAGCCTGTCCTCTTCACCATAACGGAGGAAAAGGTCCTGCAGGAAGGAGGCTGCTGTGATGGGAGCGGGAGCCGAGGCTTCTGTGCCAGCCCAAGTCTGCGAAGTCCGAAGCAGGAGGTACAGCTGCAGCACCAAGGCCCGCCTGCAGAGATCTCCGTTCCAAAACATGGTTTCCAACCTGAAAAGACAGAGCCAGGCGCTTGGATTAGCACGGCCCCTTGAAACCCTTGCTCTGCTCCTAGCCGTATTTATTCCATAATTCCTGCTACTTTCAAAATAAGACAGCGGATAGCATAGCGAAGGGATGCCTGGGCAATGGAGAGGGCCCCAAAGATTGTTTAGGGCAGCGGTAGGGAACCTTGGCTCTTTTATCACTGATGGACTTCAACTCCCAGAATTCCTGAGTGAGCCATAAACGTTTCCCCATCCCTGGCCTAGTGGTTTTTCAGTTGTGAGGGAAATCAATTTTTGACTTGAATGGGACTGTTTAATATACAAATGTAGGACATATAAAGAATATTGATCATTCAAGTCAAAAATTAGGACATTTGTATATTGAACAATCCCATTCAAATCAAAAATTGATTTCCCTCACAACTGAAAAACCAGTAGGCCAGGGATGGGGAATTTTTTACAGCTCATTCAGGAATTCTGGGAGTTGAAGTCCATAAGTGATAAAAGAGCCAAGGTTCCCTACCACTGGTTTAGGGGAAGAAAGAGCAAGCGAACCATCATTGGGGGCAGTGGTGGATTCAACTGTTTTTACTACTGGTTCTGTGGGCATGGCTTGGTGGGTGTGGCATGGGTTGGTGGACGTGGTGTAGTGTGATGGGTGTGGCAGGGGAAGGATACTGCAAAACCCCCATTCCCTCCCCACCCCACTAACCTGCTTTCCAGCTCCGTTCTCCTGTGCAGGGCAACCAAAGGAGACCCAGCCAATCAGCTGGGATTTGGAAGGCAGAGAATAGATGGGGGCGGGGCCAGTCAAGAGGTGGGATTGGCCGGTTCTCCAAACTACTCAAAATTTCCGCTACCAGTTCTCCAGAACCAGTCGGAACCGGCTGAATACCACCTTTGATGGGGTGGTATAACGAAGCGTGGGTGACAGCCACATCATTCCCAAGGACAGAGATGAGATTCTCCCACGTATATTGTCCCATTTGCATTGCGGTTTCAAATTCTATTAAATCTACACTTTTATTGATTTGATTTGATCATATTGCTGCCCCTTGTCCTTGTGTCGTTTCTGCCAAAAGAAGTTACATCGAAAATAGGGATGCTTGTTAAGTGTGATGGCCACTTGTGCATAACTCAGTCTTCAATGGAAGAGGATAAGGCCCTCTGTGATCTTGGTCTGACTTGCACTGAAGCTTATATTCTGATTCCCAGCTCCATTTCCAAATGATTATCCTAACTCTTCTTAATGTCCTCCAAGGTTGGAGTACCCACAATTTCCCATTCCATTGATTAATTGTTCTCACTGTCAGGAATATTTTCCCCCTTAGTTCTAGGTTGGATCTGCCTTTAAGGATCTTCCATCCATGAATTCTTGTCCTGCCCTCTGGTGCTTTCGAGAATAGGAGAGTTAGTACACCTAATGATAAGCAGACGTTGTCTATGAGGAAGGCAAGAGCCCTTTCTCTATTCTCATTCCAGCAAGTGGAATTGCTTCCATTGAAGACCTGCGTTCTTGCAAGAGCCAGAAAGAGGGTTAACGAAAGATCTACAGGCCCCTCACACTTCAAGAAGAGATTGGACTGCCATTTGTCTGAAATGCTGTAGGGTCTCCTGCTTAGGCGGTGGCGGCAGGGCGGGGGGGGGAGGGGGGTGTTGGACTAGATGACTGTTCTGACCCAAACCTTGCTCCAAGGAAACAAACACCAGACGGAGATAACAGCAAAGCCTTTTAATGATTCTTTACGAATTCCGTTCCTTCCCGGTTAAAAGACTGTTTCAAACTAATTGTCTCTGATAAAAAAGAGCCTTGCCAAGGTTGTGCAAGGCTGCCAAGAATACTAGATAAAGTTGCCAAGAAATATTTCAAACACAAAGAGTCTCCAAACACCAACCAAGAAACTCCGAGCATCCACAAGGCTTGAGTGCAAAAACTTCTTTGCTTCCTGCAAAGAACTCCGGTTTCTCAGCTGGCTTTTATCACTTATGGGAGGGGCCATTACCTTGCAGCCTTACTCCCGAGTCGCCCGTGCTGCTGCAGCTGCTCTTTCCTTCGAGCAGCCCTGCACGCACGCGCACTGGGCACAGGCTCCTCGGGGAACTCTTCATCACTGCTGCCAGCCTCCAAATCTCCGAAGGCAGCACTTCACTCCCTGATGGTCTGGCCCCATCCCTGCATCACATACAGGCCCCTCATCTGAGCCCTCGCTCTACGAGACCTCAGCCCCCTGCATCTGCCGCCAGCGAACCACAAAATCCCTGCCAACTCTGATTATCTATAAATGTGGACGTAAACTGCTTCAACTTATCCCATCAAGATGTCCTTACAGAACATTGCATGCCCAAAAACTAGACCCAAAGAGAATCCGCCCCACCAAATGCCATCATTCTATTAAACACCTCATTTCCATAGCACTGTCTTAGGCCTAAAGATATTTATTCATGTGGTAGGGCTATATTGCTATTATCCTTCTCATCTTCTTAACTTTCCTACTACCTTCTCCTATTAGTATCTCATGATTTATCACTTTTACGAATTATGATTGTATCTGTCATGCCCCTGTTGGAATCTGATTCTGAGGGGGAGATTGAGCAGCTGACAGGGAGTGGGAGTGTGGCTCCGGTGGTTGTGGAAAAAACTGGGAAAAGGCACAGTCCGGCTGGGCATTCAGAGGAAGACCCAGGCCCACCCCCTCTTCATCCTAGGTCACGCAGGGAGGAATGGAGAAGGGAGCAACGTGAGTTACGGAGGAGAAAAGGGCCCTGATTCCCTTCATTAACTGCAGGTGGGAAAACAGGATTTCAAAAGGGCGTTTATGCACAGCACCTTGCTGGAAGCAAAGCATGAATTATTTTGGTTTGTCAAGTCTTATCTGGGTTCCAGCGTCCTCCCAACTGTATGTGTTCTGTTATCTTTTGAAGTCTGCAATTCCTTATCCTGCCTTGTCTTGTTAATTGTTGCAGTGTAGTTTGTGTTCGTTTTTATTTATACTTTATATGTACTTTGGGTTCAGGACTGAATTTCTTCCCTTTAAAAACTGTTCTTGGGAGAGTTTTTTTCTCCAGCCGATGATAATTGGACATTGGAGGCCAAGTTTGGAGGAATTAAAGGGACTTTACCTACTTTTGTGACTTTGTTGCTTTTGTGCCACGCCCCTTTGGGTCATCACAATATCTTAAGATCTGTGACTTATCACTTCATTATTTGTATGTACGCTGAGAGCTTGTGCACAGAGACAAATTCTTTGTGTGTCTGATCACATCCTGGCCAATAAAGACTATTCCAATTCCAATGGCTGCTGAGCTCATATTTTGACCCTCCAGCTTTTCCAAACACTTTTGCTTGATTAACAGAGGCAATTTTGGACATGGGATGTGACACCAGGAAATAATACAGCATCCTTCACTTTATCCTCCAGGGAAAGATTGAAGGTAAACGAAGAACATCATGGCTTCAAAATCTAAGGAACTAGGTTGGACAAAACTGAGCAGCATTTTTTCATGTGGCTGTTGATAAAAATAGAATCGCCAACATCCGATGACCGATATGGCACAAGAAGAAGAACTCAGAGGCAAAACAACACCTGAATCAGAATGTGTCTTGCTTTATATATTTTCACAAGGTATAAAAAAATGCAACACTTTCCCACAATAAGAGCAGTAACAAACTAAAGACAAAGAAAACCAGAATACCTGAACCCAAAGATCTTTCATTATCACTAAACAGGCACAGGCTGATGTCTTTTGCTATATAAGAAGAAGTCTTATTATATAGGCATACTGAAGGAAGTCAGAAGTCAGGTCTCCCTGTCCCTTTTCACTTTCCCCTGTCACTTTCAACTCTGATCCCCCTCCCTTTTTAAAATCTTTTCTTTTGTTTGATATTTGGTATTTAACTTTCTTTGAAACTTAATAAAGTTGGTTTATTTGTTTTAAACAAAGGAAATTCTGAAGAATGTCCTCTAAGGCTGTTCAACAATGTTGGACACTCCAGAAAGCAGTAGACCAGAGATCTCCAAACTTGGCAACTTTAAGACTTGTGGACTTCAACTCCCATGAAGTTGCTGGATGGAGACTTCTAGGAGTTGAAGTCCACAAGTCTTAAAGTTGCCAAGTTTGAAGACCCCTGCAGCAGACGGAAGGAAAGTGCCACGCAAATTGAAATTTGGAACAATAATAAGCGACATGGAGCAAAAATTGAATTATCTGCTCCAGAAACCATCGTTCAAACAGAAAGTTTGCTTCTGTCTACAAGGGTGTGCAAGAAGCTCTAAGAAAAATAAGTGAAACCGCAGAAGGTGAACACACGTTGCCATCATGCCTGCGTAAACCAAAGATTAGAACCACGGAATGCACAGATTACATTTATTAACATGAAACTGTTCTGCCAAGTTACACCTCGCCATTCCCCCAGAAGACAAGATGGAGCAAAAAGCATCATCCCCTTAACACGAAGAAGGAAATCAAAATGAAGGTGCTTTTCCAAAAGACAAGTGGACTTTCTTGGGTTTCTTTTTCTGAAAATATTTCACTTTCCATCCAAGCAGCTTCTTCTGTTCTAACTGAAAAACTAAAAAAAAACCAACCCTTTGGGACATCCATGATCTGAATGATTGAGAATCTCCATAGACAAAGTGAAGTTTGATTGAGTTGCCCAATGGATACAGAGGAGGCAATTTTCCAAGAAGTTCCAATTTGGTGCAAGACTTACAACTTGAGCCAAGTAATGGCTTCTGGATGAGAAGAACTTGGGGGCAAATTTTCCCAACACCGAACCCTTCAAAATGCCTAACCAGCCAATATCTCTACAAGGCATTCAGGTCTGATATTAAAGAAGGCAGGTTTAAAACCCTTCTTTTATTACCCACAAATTAATGAACGCTTGATTCTGCAGGATGTGTTTGATTAAACTGTTACAGGTTTTTTTTGTTTAAAAGAAGAAATATTAACATTATAAGTATCTGAGAGTTTTGTTCCCTCTTCCATCAGTCCAAAAAAGAAAGAAGTTGAACAAGCAAACTTATGTTAGACAGAAATCTCAGTAAATTTCATAGCATGGTTTAATTCACAGGGCATGGTTTAAGCATTGTACATAAAATGAACTAAATCTGTTACTAAATAGGCAATTAATTTTAATACGCTCAAACTGTTTAATGCATAAACATGAATACTTCAGCGGAAATAATAGATCACAACTTTTTATAGTTCTTCAGGGTAACCTCCCAACCAAGCATTCACCAGATCCAGCCTTGTTCAGCTTATTTAAGACTATCCAAGGCTTGCTGTGACTTCCTGTCCTAGATTATTTGCAACCTTAAATTCAGATTTCAACTTGTACAAATCCATCACGGTTTTCCGTTTTGACTGCTACCCTATTCATGCATGATCACGAGCTAATGAAGCTAGCTTGAGATTTCACTCTAGCACAGGGATCCCCAAACTTGGCAACTTTTAAGACTTCTGGGAGTTGAAGTCCACAAGTCTTAAATGTTGCCAAGTTTGGAGACCTCTGCTCTAGCAGTAGAATGTTGGCCAGTTTGCTATCAAAATCACACAAGGTCAACAAATATCCAGGCAGCATTGAAGTGACTTACCCAGCTCAGCAAAAAATTCCAGAAAGCTGTTCAAAACGCAACAGTTACAGGGAATTAAGAATCTCTCCAAATTCTGCCAAGAGAGAATTCTACAGCAGCAGTTCTACCTGAAAAGAATCAAAAGGACCATCAGGAGCAGTTCAATGAAGAGGGATGAGATTTTTCTGTTTGACTGAATGGCCACAACGTGTAATTTACATTTTAATTCCTCTAGCCTAACCACTGCTTACCATTTGTAATGCAAAGCGAACATTAAAAAGAGAACATATCCCAGTCCACGAACAAAGAAACTCGGTGGCAGGAACTGAAAATAAGATGTCACTTAAAATGAGCACTTTAAAGAAGATTTATTCATCAGGAAGGACATAGAAGTTAAATAGGAGAACCTGTGTCTACAAAGGTTGCTCTGGATTCATGTTTCTCAATTTTCCAAGGCAATATTCCGAGCACAGAGGGCATGTTGACCTCTCTTGGTAGTTCCCCCCACCCGGGATAAGCAGTCATTATCCTCTATTGATTAAGCAATCCATGTTGATCGCCTTGAGGCCAATTCCTTAAATCAACATGGGCTTTAACCATAAAGATAACCAACCTCCAAACTAATCCAACTGTTTGAGATGCATTGACCAACTGTGTTGGTACTCTGTCATTCTTACCGGCAGCTTCCGAAGTGGAGTAAAGCTGCAGAAGGCTGAAACACATATGGGTAGTCCTCGGATTACAACCACAATTGACCCCAAAATTTCCGTTAAGTGAAACATTGGTTAAGTGAGGTTTGTTCCATTTTACGACCACTCCTGCCACAATTGTTAAGTGAATCACTTTGGTTGATAAGTTATTAATCTGCTTATTAAGTGAATCTGGTTTCCCCATTGACTTTCCTCATCAGAAAGTCGCAATGATCTTGGGACATAGCAATGGTCATAAGAACCAGCTGCCAAGAATGATTAGGGGACTGGAGACTAAAACATACAATGAACTGAGCTTGGCCAGTCTAGGGAAGAGAAGGACCAGGGAAGACATGAGAGCAGCCTTCCAATATTTGAGGGGCTGCCACAGAGAGGAGGAAGGGGTCAAACTATTTTCCAAAGCACCCGAAGGCCAGACAGACCATGGATGAAAACTGAACAAGGAGAGATTCAACCTGGAAATATGGAGGAATTTTCTGACAGGAGAACTATCAACCCATGGAACAGAAGTTGTGGGAGCTTCATCACTGGAGGCTTTCAAGGAGAGACTGGACTCCCATCTGTCAGAAATGGTGTAGGGTCTCCTGCTTGGACAGGGGGTTGGACTAGATGACCTACAAGTTCCCTTCAAACTCTTGTTAATCTGCATGTTAATTTTGATCACACAATCATGGGAATGCTGCAAACTGTGGTCGTAAGTCATATTTTTCAGTGCCGTTGTAACTTCGTATGGTCACTAAATGATCTGTTGTAAATCAAGGACTACCTGTGTTGTTGTCCCAGAGTCTTATTAAAGTTTTGCTTTCTTAACCATTTTTGTTGGCTTGGATTATGTTTTATGGATTTTTATGGATTTTTCCCCTTTGCATCATTCCGTTTGCAAATTATGTTGAAACTGGTACCTGTGGCAATTAAGAAAGACACCCCACCACTAATCAAAAACAGAAACACACAAGGCTCTCCTTACACAAATCAAGCAGAGAAAATGTCTTGGAAAAATTCTTGCTCTCTAACTAGAACCATACGGCGCTGGGACAAAAGTTACAATTAAGATCCATGTGATTAGGCCAAAACTGGAGAATTTTTAAAAACTAGTATGAGAAGCACAATTATTATTTACTCTAAGTTTAAAATAACTTTATAACTTAAGTCATAACAGACAGAGAGAGCTGTTTGGGGTCTTGTGTCAGGTGTGAAGAATCAGGACCACATAGTAAGTTCTACTTAAGAGCCACAACCCTCTCTTAAGAGGTTTACAAATGTTGACCCCCAACAATTTGGGTCCTCATTTTTCCAACCTCGGAAAGATGCAAGTGTCAGCTATGGAATCATAATTCATCGCAAACAGATCTGAGACTGCTTCGTTTTTCAAAACAGGTGCTAACCCAGAGTTTCTCAGCCTTGGCAACTCTCAGATGTGTGGACTTCAACTTCCAGAATTCCTCAGCCAGCACTGGGAATTCTGGGAGTTGAAGTCCACGCATCCTGCAGTTGCCAAGGTTGAAAATAGCTGCTCTGGCTAATGAAGCCAACGGACTGTCCTAAGCGTCAGATCAATTCAAGTAAACAGAAAGTCACAACTGAATTGTGTTGAAACTTGGGTTTTGCTCCTAAGTAAATAGGAAACGCATGCATCTGTTGAGTTCTCTTTGCTAATCCCATTGCTGTGACCTACAAAAGTTCTGCATTTCTAGACCCCATTTGGCAGGATCATAGCCAAAATCAATAGAGATTTCTGCTGACAGATTGTAAACTTTAGTCATTTCTTGAGTATGACCCACAGCAGATCTGGATTACAGCCCAAAAGGAAGCAGTTCACAGGAAAGGCTGGAAACTTAAAAGTATATATATTATTTATTTATTTATTTATTTATTTATTTATTTCTGAGTTTTATATACCGTCCTTCTCCCGAAGGACTCAGGGCGGTGAACAGCCAACTAAAATACAAATAAACAAAGTATAAATTATTTAAAAAAGAATTAAACACTAGACTGTCCCAAATCTAAAAACCCCAATTAAAATCAATAAAACATCATACCCCGTCCCAAGTAATCTAAAAACCCCATTTAAAATCCCATTAGTCAGCTCAGGCCGGCCTGCTCGAAGAGCCAGGTCTTCAGGTCACGTCTGAAGGCCCCCAGGTCACTGGTCGTTCGTAATCCAGGGGGCATCCCATTCCAAAGGGCGGGTGCCCCCACAAAGAAGGCCCTATTCCTCGGGGTCACCAGACGACACATAGAAGGCGTCGGGACCCGGAGGAGACCCTCTCTGTGGGAGCGCACCGGTCGGTGGGAGACTACTGGCAGAATGCGGTCTTGTAAGTATCCTGGTCCGATGCCATGGAGCGCTTTAAAGACCAAAACCAGTACTTTAAAGCGAACCCGGAAGGCCACTGGCAACCAATGCAGCTTGCGCAGGAGGGGCGTCACGTGGGAGTATCTCGACGCCCCCATAACCACCCGCGCGGCTGCATTTTGTACCAGTTGAAGCCTCCGGGTGCTCCCCGCAGGGAGCCCCATGTAGAGGGCATTACAGTAGTCCAGACGGGAAGTGACCAGGGCATGAGTGACTGTGCGTAAGGCGTCCCGATCAAGAAAGGGCCGCATCTGGCGTATCAGGCGAACCTGATAAAAAGCCCCCCTGGAGACGGCCGTAATATGCTCTTCCAAAGACAGCCGTACATCCAGGAGGACACCAAGATTGCGTGCCCCTTCTGTGGGGGTCAAGATCTCATCCCCAATAGCCAGCGATGGAGTCAGCTGACTATATCGGGCCGCCGGAAACCACAGCCACTCGGTCTTGGAAGGGTTGAGTCGAAGCCTGTTCTCGCCCATCCAGTTCCGCACAGCCTCCAGGCAACGGGCCATAACCTCCACAGCATCGTTGGGGTGGCTTGGGGTGGAGATGTAAAGCTGAGTGTCATCAGCATACAGATGGCATTTCACCCCAAAACCACGGATGATCTCTCCCAGCGGCTTCACATAGATGTTGAACAGAAGAGGGGAGAGGACCGACCCCTGAGGCACCCCACACATGAGGGGCCTAGGGGTGGACCTCTCCCCCCCCGTCAACACCAATTGCGAGCGGTCCGAGAGGAAGGACGAGAACCACCGCAAGACGGTGCCCCCAATTCCCAACCCCTCCAACCGCCGCAATAGGATACTATGGTCGATAGTATCAAAAGCCGCCGACAGATCTAAGAGGACCAGGACAGAGGAATAACCTCTGTCACGGGCCCTCCAGAGATCATCTACCAACGCGACCAATGCTGTTTCGGTACTGTGCCCGGGCCTGAAGCCCGATTGGAACGGATCTAAATAGGATGCTTCCTCCAGATACTGAGGGAGCTGATGCGCCACCACACTCTCAACAACCTTCGCCACAAAGGGAAGGTTGGAGACAGGACGATAGTTATTCAAAAGAGCCGGGTCCAGGGAAGGCTTCTTGAGGAGGGGCCGCACCACCGCCATTTTCAGGGCGGTCGGAAGCGCCCCCAATTGTCAACAATTGACAATCCCCTGGAGCCAGCCTCGTGTCACCTCTCTGGAGGTAGAAACCAACCAGGAAGGGCACGGGTCCAATAAACATGTGGTGGCATTCAGCCTCCCCAGAAGTCTGTCCACACCCTCGGCGGTCACAGGATCGAACTCTTCCCAGATAACCGTCTCAAGACCTGCCCCGGACACCTCCCCCGGGACCACCCAACTGGAGTCCAGCCCATCCCGAATCTGGGCGATTTTATCATGCAGAAATCGGGAAAACTCTTCTGCCTTACCCTGCAAGAGGTCCTCCCGCGCTCTCGGCTCAAGCAGGGAGCGGGTCACTCTAAACAGGGCAGCAGGCCAATTTTCTGCAGACGCAATAAGGGCGGAGAAGTGTGAACGCCTCGCCGCCCTTATCGCCACTAGGTAGGTCCTAATATAGGACCTCACCTGTGTCCGATCAGACTCAGCACGACTGGCCCTCCAGATGCCCTCCAGACGTCTTTTCCGGCATTTCATCCCCCTCAGCTCCCCCGTAAACCACGGAGCCAGGTGGGATCTATGCCGAGTCAGAGGTCGCAAAGGCACAACTCGGTCCAGAGCCTCCGCGGCCAACCTATCCCAGGTGGCCACCAAGTCTGTGGCCGAGTTATGAGCCAGAGTTTCAGGAAATGGCCCAAGCTCCATCTGGAACCGTTCCGGATCCATCAGGCGCCTGGGGCGGAACCATCTCCTCGGCTCCGCCTCCCTGCGATGGGGGGTGGCGGCACCGAAGTCCAGTCTAAGAAGAGAATGATCGGACCATGACAAGGGTTTTATAACTAGATCTCCAACGCGATCATTCAACCACTGACCAGAGGCGAAAATCAGGTCCAGTGTGTGTCCCCCCGTGTGAGTGGGGTCAGAAACTAATTGGGTCAGATCCATGGCCGTCATGGAAGCCAGGAACTCCCGGGCCACCCCAGAGGTTTCCCCGAGCGAAGGCAGGTTGAAATCACCCATGACTAAAAGCCTGGGGGTTTCAACCGCCAGCCCGGCTATCACCTCGAGGAGCCCGGGCAGGGCCGATGACACGTGGCAGGGAGCCAGGTACGTTAACAACAGGCCCATCTGAACCCCCCGACCCCACTTCACAAAGAGAGACTCACAACCAGCCGTCTGAGGAACAGTGGCCTCCCTAGGACAAAGGACTTCTCTAATAATCGCCGCCACCCCACCACCCCTTCCCTGAGACCTTGGTCGATGGAATGCTTGGAAACCTGGTGGGCAAATCTCTACCAGAGGGACACCGCCCTCTGGGCCCAACCAGGTTTCGGTGACCCCTGCCAGGTCCGCACCCTCCTCCTGAATGAGATCGCAAATCAGGGGGGCCTTGTTAACGACGGACCTGGCATTACATAACATCAGCCGGGTATTCAGGGCCTGAGACTCTGCACTTTGCAATTCTCATAGAAATTTCCATAGAAGGAATTTGCAATTTAGACGGAATAAATTGCAATTTAGACAGAATTTGCAGTTCCAGTCCTAATATACCTGTCTAATAAAATCCAAAAGATTCCAAACAAATTAAACTAGCTGCTCCCATATTTGTATGACATTTGCTGCTCGCTCATTCATTCATTCATTCATTCATTCATTCAATTCATGCCAATCACTCAGGGCAGTGGTTGGATTCAAAAAAAATTTACTACCAGTTCTTTGGACGTGGCTTGGTGGGCACGGCATGGCTTTTTGGCTATGGCATGGCTTGGTGGGCGTGGCAGGGGAAGGATACTGCAAAATCCCCATTCCCTCCCCACTAACCTGCTTTCCAGCTCCGTTCTCCTGTGCAGGGCAACCAAAGAAGACCCAGCCAATCAGCTGGGACTCGGGAGGCGGAGACGAGATGGGGGCGGGGCCAGTCAGAGGTGGTAATGGCCAGTTCTCCCAACTACTCAAAATTTCCGCTATCAATTCTCCAGAACTGGTCAGAACCTGCTGAATACCACCTCTGACTCAGGGTGGCTTGTAATTATAAAACTATAAGAACAATAAAAAAATCATTTAGAACAATAAACATCCAAAATAAACATAGGCAGCAACAGAAATAATTAACCAATTAACAATAAACTCAAGAAATGGCACCCTTAGCATATTCCGAGGAGCTCCGGTCTTGGCTACAGAGCCAAATTTTTAAAGATTTGCAAAAGGACGGTAGGATTAAGCCCATTCTAACATCCCAGGGGAGGACATGATACAAAACAGGGGCTACAGCAGAGAAGATCTATCTTCTGGTTTCTGGAAGCCAACACTCTTTGGCCAATGGGATCTGCTGGGGCTTTGGCGCCATTAAATCAGGCGGGCAGCGACTCCTGGAAAAAGATGGGTCCCTGAATTCTATCGCCAATTATAAGATAGTCGCAAGTCCTTTATCGCAGGGTACTTACAGAACTTGACATTAAGCAAATATAGATGGGCTTTTTCTAGGGTCCGATTTGATGCCTTCCCCATCAGAAATTCTGGAGGGAGGATTTCATGGGACCCTTTATTCACTTTGTCCTTGTGGATCGCGGGGGAGAATCCTCACCCATGTCCCCATACAATGACTCATGATAGTAATAGCACTTAGACTCATATACCTCTTTACAGCTCTCTCTAAGCTGTTTACAGAGTCAGCCTATTGTCCCCCAACAATCTGGCTCCTCATTTTACCCACCTCGGAAGGATAGAAGGCTGAGTCAACCTTGAGCCTGGTGAGATTCGAACTGCCAAATTGCAGGCAGCCGGCAGTCAGTAGAAAGAGCCTGCAGTACTGCACTCTAACCACTGCACCACCGCGGTTCTGATGATTCCCGAAGACATGCTCCGATTGCCCCAATCACTTCCAAATACAAAGGCCACACAGATAAAAATGCATGTTGATTATCTTTTAAGGGCTGTTAACCTTACACTCCCAGAGCAATAACCATAGCCCTTAGCCTTATATACCATTTCACAGTGCTTCACAGTCCTCACTAAGTGGTTTTACAGAGTCAGCCTCTTGCCCCCAACAATCTGGGTCCTTATTTTATCCACCTCGGAAGGATGGAAGGCTGAGTCAACCTTGAGCCGGTCAGGATTAAACTTCCTGGCTATGGGCAGAGTTAGCCAGCAATACAGCACTTTAACCACTGCATCAACACAGCTTGATTGCTGTCCTTCCTTCCTTCCTTCCTTCCTTCCTTCCTTCCTTCCTTCCTTCCTTCCTTCCTTCCTTCCTTAGCAATAGCATGTAGACTTATATACCACTTCACAGTGCTTTCCAGCCCTCTCTAAGCGGTTTACAGAGTCAGCCTATCTCCCCCAACAATCTGGGTCCTTATTTTATCCACCTTGGAAGAATGGAAGGCTGAGTCAATCTTGAGCCAGTGAGGGTCGAACTGCTGGCAGTGGAAGGAAGGAAGGAAGGAAGGAAGGAAGGAAGGAAGGAAGGAAGGAAGGAAGGAAGGAAGGAAGGAAGGAAGGAAGAATAGCAATAGCATTTAGACTTATATACTGCTTCACAGTGCTTTACAGCCCTCTCTAAGTGGTTTACAGAGTCAGCCTCTTGCCCCCAACAATCTGGGTCCTCATTTTACCCACCTCGGAAGGAGGGAAGGCTGAGTCAACCTTCAGCCAGTGAGGGTCGAACTGCTGGCAGTTGTCAGAATTAGCCTACAATACTGCATTCTAACCACTGTGCCACCAGGAAGGATTAGGAGGGAGGGAGGAAGGATAGCAATAGCATGTAGACTTATATACCGCTTCACAGTGCTTTTACAGCCCTCTCTAAGCAGTTTACAGAGTCAGCTTCTTGCCCCCAACAAGAGGTGAGATTCGAACTGCCAAATTGCGGTCAGCTGGCAGTAAGCAGAAGTAGCCTGCAGTACCGCACTCTAACCACTGCGCCACATACCGGGGGCGGGGGAGGGGTGTCAAATATTTTTATCAAGTTGCAAAACTTCACAAAAACATTTAATTACATATGCTATTTTATTGCCCCTTTTTATTTTTCCCTTTCCTAATAGCAGTTATATACATATCTCTCCTTTTACTGCATTCTTTGATTGCAAAAGCTGCTCTAAGACCGTAATAAAGATATTTGCTTTGACTTGATAATCCCTCAGATAACCTGGCCCCAAGCCACAGAGGGCTTTTAAAAGGTGAAAACCAGCACCAAGAATTGCACCCAGAAACACACCGGTATCCAAATGCAACTTCACACATTAGTGGGGTAACATGTGCCGTATATCCGACACCATTTGTGATTCTCTGCATTCACACCCCCACCCATCCCCCACTGAAGCTTACAAATGCTCTTCAGGCACAGCCCCATTGCAGTAATCTTATTAAAAAGGGATCGGGCATTCCCGGCGTCTTAAAAGCTTAAGGCCCATATGGGGACTTTGCTTTCAGAAACTATCCAGAATCCTTGAAAACAGAGTTGTTTTACAGGGTGGAGAGAAGTTAACCCAAGCGTTTGCACAAACATAACCCTGGCAGATGAATTTAAATGTCTATTTTCTTAAGCTTACTCCAAGGCAAACTTGTTTAAAAAAAACAAAAAGGCATAATAATGGCTGCAATTGTTAGTGAACCGTTTAGAAAAGAACTGAGACCTTTGTGTAAACCAGGAGCCTCAACAGCACTCAAAACGTTTTCCACTGAATGAATGTGAATTTAGCGAACAGCCTTCGCTGTAATTTAATTTAATATAAACTAAATCAAACTTAGTTTAGGGACCGTGGCACTCTGAAGGGAGGATGTATCACCCTGTTCAACAGCCAAGTATAATTCCTGCCTTGCCCCACCCCCAAAATGGTTATATACACCTATTATAAAACAATAGTAATGTAAAATCTATATATATAAAAGCAAAATACCACTCACGCTTCATCACAAAATCTCCAGAACCGTAAAGCCTACAAACTTGAAATTTGACACATATGTTCCTCTTGGCTTCTAGGTCCTCACTAAGAAAGGGTTTTTCAAAATGACCATCAGAGCATTAGGATTTCATATATTATTATTAACACCCTCTGATGCTAAGGAGTTCTACTCCCCCTCCCCACCTGAAAAGAAATCTGTTCCAAATTGCAAAACACAGAGGAGTTTCAGTTTCATAGCACCAAGCAGGTTTAGTACATAACAGTTGAGCTAAGCCACGCCCAGACTCCTTGCTGTCTCCTTCTTGCTCAGACAGCAAATACTGTTTCAGTTTCCAAACAGTCCTCAACTCTCTCCCACACTGACAGGACGCTAGCCAGATGAATACCGATGGATGCAAGTAGGCAGAGGCAGAATTTCCCCCCCCTTATTTTCCTCCCCCAAAACTAAGCCCAACCACATACTTTCATAGCGAAGAAAGGGTATCCAGTTAGTAATACGTATAATAATATTGCATGACAGGTTTTTATTATTCCAAGGGAAAGTTCAGGAATAATGCAGCCCAAAAGAATATTTAGATTCTTAATGATAATAAATCAAGATAGACTTTTATATGTTTTTACGATGGTCTGTTTTGTATCTGTGGTTTTTATCCGAATTGTTGTGCGCCGTCCAACATCACTTAAGGTGAGATGGATGGCAATGCAAACTAGATTAATAAATAAATATATTAGACTGTCCTAACTACCAGTTTACTCGCCTTTTTTGTTTGGCTAGGTAAAACTTACGCACTGTCGGTTTTCTTCCCAAGGGCATATATTTCAGTCCGTTCAATGTATGGGTAGGAACAACACTTTACGTTTATCGTGAAATTCCCTGCTACATTCATCCCAGAGGGACCCACAACTGAGCCCAAAATTTCTGTGGCTAAACAAGACAGTTGTTAAGTGAGCTTTGCCCCATTTTGCCACCTTCCTTGCCACTGTTGTTAAGTGAATCTGCTTCCCCATGGATTTTGCTTGTCAAAGGTCACAAAAGGGGATCGGGCAACCTTGGGACACAGCAACCGTCGTAAGTATGATTCAGGCGCCAAGCATCTGAATTCTTTTTTTATTTTTTAAATCTTTATTGATCATATTTTCACAATTAAAAACGTATTTCCACTCATTACAGCGTGTTCATAAGGTGTTCGCTCCCACTGACATATTCTGAATTCTGATCACATGAGCATGGGGATGCTACAAAAATCCTAAGTATGAAAAACGGCCCTAACTCATCCCAAAAGTGCTTTTATTTTAAGAGACAGCTGGACTTTCTGGTTTTTTCCTTTTGAAGTCGTTTTGCTTCTCACCCAAGCAGCTTCTTCAGCTCTGACTGGAGAACGGAAGGATTTATACTCCTTGCAGACCGCTGGTCCTTTGCATCCTTTTAGAGGGTCGTTGAGGAGCCACTTGGAGGTTTATCTGTGTCCTCAGGATTCCTGTAGTCTGCAATTTTTTCCTCTGGAAATCCGTTCCTACTCCCACCCCATTCCAAGGGTCTTCATCCCAAATTGCACGGCTAAAAGTCTGTAGAGATTCTTAGTCCTCCAGGTCACAGTTGTCCTAAAGGTGCTTTTTCAAGAGGCAACTGGATTCTCTTGTTTTTTCTTTGAAGAAGTTTCGTTTCTCATCCAAGAAGCTCTTCAGTGACTGGATGGTGGGGAACGGAAGGATTTATATTGCAAAATGCAAATGTCCAGCTGTCTGCAAGGAGTATCAAACCATCCACTAAGAACTGAAGAAGCTTCTTGGATGAGAAGCGAAACGTCTTCAAAGGAAAAAACAAGGAAGTCCAGTTGCCTCTTGGAAAAGGCAGCTTTGGAACAACCATCACCTGGAGGACGGAGAACCTCCACAGACGGGCCTAAGTCACATTCTTTCACTGGCCATTGTTAACTTTGAGCAGTCACTGAATGGAACTGTTGTTAAGTCGAGGACGGCCTGCATTAGCACAAATTTTTCTGGTGGAAATTTAGAAGGCAGGAGGAGGAATGTCCCTGTGGAAATATTAACGCCGGTGGCAGGACCACAGCACGAAATCAAGGCAAGCTATAAAAGGAGTGGGTTAGCTTGCCAGTGCTTCATTTCTAAGCCAATTCCAACTCTTGGATGTTAACGTGGCCAAAGAGCATACACCCCTTAGTGGAATGCATAGGCAAGAGACAAAGAGCAGCGCTGTTTTAAACATCATTCAGCATCTTGTGGAAAGAGGTATAAAAGAATCTATTTAACACCGGTAAAAGCCAATCCAGAACGATCACGATATAAAATCCACTTAGATCAGGACCTAATAAGTTCTCAACCTCTTTAGCGTTCAATTGCTCTGCTAAACAATTGTAGTTAATCAGGGATTTGTTCCCCCTCCTAGGGAAATATTAAAAAGGCAGATTATTATATTTCCCAAAGGGAGAAATAGAGAAACATGCTCTTGGAGGCAGAAAGGAACCCCCAACCTTTTTTTAATAGCCCACTGCAGATGTCAGCACTTAAGAGATAAACAGCTTATGGAAAGAAGACAAGTATCTAGATAGTTCTATTCATAAGCAAATAGCCATCACTCGAGATCCAACACAGGAAAAAGCCATTAAGCCACAATAGGAATTACCCAACACCCTTTCAGAACACAAGCCCCTTCATTGCTTCACCCTCAGAAAATTCAACCAAATTTAGCTCAGACAAACACCTAGGATTCGTATTTTGCCTATAGACCCCTACATGGCACCATGGGAGTCTGACAACAGCCAATAGAATACATGTTCTTGCACAGGAACAGGAAGCTCAAGTGCAAAGCCCAAGAGAAGGTATAAAAACGCTCTCATTCTCGACTCCATGTGGTCAGCTGCCCAGAACACATGTGCTCCTGCTTCCTCATTAAACCATCTTTCCAATCAGCCTCCATGTTTCCAGTGTCTTTCTACCAGCTTGGAATTGAACCAGATGGGTATTTCTTCCCACAAAACTGTAAGGGTTAGGGTTCACACAAACCATCATCCTCCAAAACACCACGGATTTTGCAAAATACAACTGGCTACATGAGAAAACTTTCTCCATATAATCGATGCATTTTTTTTTCCTTTTTCCCCTGCTTCTCTCTTTCGCTGTTTCACTTTCTTTGGAATTGACTGAATAAATAGCGATGGGCTGACTCACATGTCTAAAGCTAAACCACAATTTAGGCAGTCCAATATACACAACAACTTTGTCCAACATTAATCCGCTTCTCTCTGAAAAGGTAAAGGGCTTCTATACTCAACTTACGACCATAAATGAGTCCAAAATTTCTGTCGTTAAGTAAGATCATTATTCAGCCTGTTGCCAAGCATCTGAATTTCGATCACAAGACCATGGAGATTCTCCAACGGTCTTAAAAGGGTATAAAATGGCCATAAGTCACTTTTTCCAGTGTTTTTGCAACTTCAAATGGTCACTAATGGATGGTTGTTAAGTCAAGGACTGTATGTAAGTTATAGACCATCTACGTCTACCGGCTATGAATGATACAGCCAACATTGGAAACTAAGTCCCCCCACACATTTCAGCTAAAGTCAGAAGTGATCCAATAAGTGCCAGTTATCAAGGAGAATAGTTTTGCCTGTACGCAAATTATTCAAGTCCTCTGGAAATATAAAAACATGGGAACACTTCAGGTATTGACCTTGGAAGACCCCTTCGGTTCACTGCTTTTGGAAAAAAAATATTCTGTGGTTCAGACAATCTGTCGTCCACTAGAGAAATCAACCTTGCAGCTCTTGGCCCCAGGTAAATTAAATGATTTTCAAAGTCTCTCCTCTATATACATAAAAGTGAAATAATACTCGTGCATCATCACAACATCACTAGAACTGTAAAGCCTACAAACTTGAAATTTGGCACTTATGTTCCTCTTGGCTTCTAGGTGCTAAGAAAGGATTTTTCGAAATGACCATCAGAGCATTAGTATTTCCTATATTAATTATTATTATTAACACGCTCTGATGCTAAGGAGTTCTACTCCCCCTCCCCACCTGAAAAGAAATCTGTTCCAAAGGCAAAACACAAAAGCGGAGGAGAGGAGTTTCATTTTCACAGAGCAACCAGCTTTAGTACAGAACAGTTGAGCTAAGCTACGCTCAGGCTCCTTGCTGTCTTCTTCTTGCTCACACAGCACATACTCTTTCAGTTTCCAAACAGCCCTCAACCCTCTCACACACAGGACGCTAGTCAGATGAATACCGATGGATGTTGGTAGGCAGAGGCAGAATTTTTTTCCCTTATTTTCCTCCCCAAAAACTAAGCCTGACCACATAGTTTCGTAGCGAAGCACGGGTATCGAGCTAGTGGGATTATATTATTAGGATACTTACTAGGTCAGAAGAAATGAGTTACGGGGTTCTATTATCCCTGAAACGATCAGCAGCAAAAGAAACCTGAATTGCAATGGATGAAGCCAAGATGTTTAATGGAACCTCAACTCATTCTTGGCTGTAATTTACACCTGTTGGGATTTTTTTGTTTTGTTTTTAAGGTAAGTAGTAAGTAGGATAACTAGTGTCACATTCTTTGTATCGGCCTTAATTACCAACTCAAATTTGTTAACCTAAGAAAAAGGCGGAAAGGAACATTTTATAGTTAACAGCAGATCAGGATTGATTGGGTTGGCTGGGTAGATTGAAACCAGTCCAAACCAGAAACTTGGCTTTTTCAATTGTGCTGTACTGTGAACAGCCTGCACATTACTGGTGATGCAAGACACCATGCATATTTTCCTAATGGAATTCCAGCCATCCCCCAGCCGAGCTACATTTCTATAGAGCAGGGGTGTCAAACTCAAGGCCTGTGATGACCCGGAGTGTAACACAAACAGTAACAAACTCCAAAACGTAAATAAATGTCCTTTAATGCCTCCAACCTGGCCCCACTGTTCAATAATTCTCAGTTGGAGAATTCAAAAATAATCTTCCAAAGAAAGCAATACAGTCTGAACTTAAGGAGTAGATAGAGGTGAAATAAAAACCTAAAACAAACTACAATGAAGGAATTTCCACAACGGACCAGGATAAGTAATTACCAACTTTAAGGAGATAACAAGGCACAGTCTGTTGGAAGGACACCAACTAAGATAACTTCAGCCCAAAATAACACATGTTTTGCTTCTGGCAACGCTGTGTTTTAACCATCTCTCTTATATATTATTCTCCCCAGCTGCAACCAATGAGGGGAATCATGGCTACTTCTTCTCTCGTAAGCCAAGTTGTTTCCTTCTCAGTTCCTCTTTACACGTCCTAGGATGAAGAGGGGATGGGCCTGGTTCTTCCTCTGACTGCCCAGCCGGCTTTCCGCAGCCTCCTCCACAACCTCCGGAGCCACACCACCACTCCGTCGGCTGTTCCTCCTCTGCCTCAGAGTCTGACTCTAACAAGGGCATGACAAGGCCCATGGGCCAGATGATGCCTGCAGGGTGCTTAGAGCAGTCTCAAGGACCAGCCCGTGGTGCCTCTGCCAGTGAAAATGGAGCTCTGTTTTTACTGGCAGAGGGGTGCAGGAGGCAATTGCAGCCAAACCGTTGGCAGAGCGCTTGGGCTGCCACAGGCGCCAACACGAGTAATGGCAAGTTGGCCACGCCCCCTCCCGAGGTCAAACACAACTCTGATGTGGCCCTCAATGAAATCGAGTTGGACATCCCTGCTATAGAGCTACTGCAGGTGGGAGTATTAGCTGATCTCAAAAACTTAAGCATAATTAGTAGTGTTTGGATACCAAAACTTAAGCATAATTAATAGTGTTTGGATACCAAGCAACAGAAGGCTCTAGGCCACTGTCTCTCAGCCTTGATAACTGAGATATGTAGACTTCAACTCCCAGAATTCCCTAGTCTGCTCAGCACAAGGAATTCTGCGAGTTGAAATCCAGACATTTTCAAGTTGTCAAGATTGAAAAACATGACTGCCTGCCTGCCTGCCTATCTACAGTATTTATCTATCACATCTGTCTCTGTCTGTCTATATCACTCATCTGTCTATCTGTCTATTTAACTATCAATCAATCGCATCTGTCTCTGTCTATCTATCTCACTCATCTGTCTATCTCTATCATCTATCTATCTATCTATCTATCTATCTATCTATCTATCTATCTATCTATCTATCTATCTCACTCACTCGTCTATCTGTCCTGTCCTATCAGAAGACAAGGAGAATTTACTTTCTTACTATTGCCAAGAGGAAAAAAAACCCTCTATACGGATGTGTCTATGACAGGGATATCCCACCCTGGCAATTTTAAGACCTATGGACTTCAACTCCCAGAATTCCCCAGCCAGCCATGGAATTATGGGAGCTGCTGAAGTCCACATACCTTCAAGTTGCCAGGTTTGAAAATAACTCATTACAGCTTACGCTTCTGCCCCATCTTCTCTAAAAAAATTAAAAGCAAGGCCTTAATGGGCAACGCTACCTCACACCTCCACCTCTGCCAAGAAGCTGCCATCACTAGATCAATGCCAGCTGACAGCAAGTCACACGCTCTTCATTCTGTATTTATTCCATCTCACCCGATAACCTTTGGGACATTCCTTCAGCGTGGCATGACACAGAGATAATTACCAGGATGAACCGAGGGTTCAGTTTAAGCACTACCACAATCAAGTTCCAGAAAGCATTTGTTTTATAAAACATGTTGCTGCATTATTTGTATTTATGTCTCTCCTTGAACCCTGGAGCTCTGCAATGTATTCAACATAATGCCGATGCTTGTTAGAATTAGAATTCTTTATTGGTCAAGTGTGATTGGACACACAAGGACTTTGTCTGGGTGTAAATGCTCTCAGTGTACATAAAAGAAAAGATACATTCGTCAAGAGTCAAGAATCATAAGGTTCAACGTGTACTAATAGTCACAGGGTACAATAAGCTATCAAATCTTACTAGGAAACAGTCAATATAAATCACAAGGATACAAGCAACAAAGTTTTATATGCAAGATATAAAATGAAACTGTTCACAAGCAGTATACTCTGGCCTGGAATCTACGTAATGCATAGTAAAATATCTGCAATTCAGTTATGGAACTATGCTGCACTTACAGCCACAACTGACTTCAACATTTATTTCTGTTGCTAGGTGAGACAGCTGGGAGAGTTTTGCCCCGATTTATGAACTTTCTTGCCACAATTGGTGAGTTGATTAATTTGGAAATTTGATAAATTCGCTGACCTGCAACATCACATTTTGTTGGCTTTTATCATAAGCAATGTGCACTTTTTGCAATTTCAAAAGTACAGCACAGTTGAGGACACAGAAGGCCAAAACAAAACTTCATGCAAATATATATATATATATATATGGTTTTTAAGCTAGTAGCTCTCTTCAGCTAGCCATACCCTTACTGGGATTCGAACCAGGGAAGTATTATATGTGAGGCAGTTGTAATTGCCACTACACCACTGGCTCTATCCTTATCAGCTGAGGCAGGGGAATAAGTATATACTTTTGTGTTACAACACCCTGTTAAGCCCCAATTAAGGGAGAAAGCATACTGCTTTCCCTTCTGTCTTTCGGCTCATCACCAGAGACCATACCAACAGAAAGCTATTTGTTTCGTTGTCTTTTGTTTACATGTGTTTAAGGTTTTTAAGCTGATAATTTTAAATAATAAATAAGGGAGACTAGTATAGATCTATTTCGAGCTAGTTAGCTCTCTTCAGCTAGCCATACCCTACTGGGATTTGAACCAGGGAAGTATTACATGTGAGGCAGTTGTAATTGCCACTACACCACTGGCTCTATCCTTATCAGCTGAGGCAGTGGAATAAGTATATACTTTTGTGTTACAACACCCTGTTTAAGCCCAATTAAGGGAGAAAGCCATACTGCTTTCTTTTCTGTCTTTCGGCTCATCACCAGAGACCATACCAACAGAAAGCTATTTGTTTCGTTGTCTTTTGTTTACATGTGTGTAAGGTTTTTAAGCTGATAATTTTTAAATAATAAATAAGGGAGACTAGGGTAGATCTATTTCGAGCTAGTTAGCTCTCTTCAGCTTCAGGGTGTTGTAACACAAAAGTATATATATATATATATATGTGTAAGGTTTTTAAGCTGATAATTTTTAAGCTGATAATAAAACAAAAGGCAACGAAACAAATAGCTTTCTGTCGGTATGGTCTCTGGTGATGAGCCGAAAGACAGAAAAGAAAGCAGTATGCTTTCTCCCTTAATTGGGGCTTAACAGGGTGTTGTAATACAAAGTATATATATATATATATATATATATATATATATATATATATATATATATATATATATATATATATATATATATCATATACACACACACACATATATATGACAGAAGATGCCCAATTCCCTTTTTCTCTTTAGTTTAGTTTACTTTATTGTCATTGCACCTTGTACAACAAAATCAAACACCATCTTCAGTGCACATCATGACCATGACCATGAAAATAAACACAAACACACATCCTACACCTTCCACACATTTTCTTTCCCCTTCCAAGAGAACTCCGTGCTGTAGAAGATGTTTTTGAAAACTCAAAAGCGGGAAGTTGTGGAGATTCAGAAACAGCTTCTGAACAGCTTTCCTACCTGTAGAATAAACAGACTCTTTTTCACAAGCCTACACTTCATCACTTAGATAAAACTCCAGGATGCAACCTTCTTCACAACTTTGGTGATAGTTCTGCCTGAGTAATGTCCTCTCCTAGACAGGATTACCTGGAGCAAGGAAGAGTCTGTGATTATCAGGATAGGAAGCTGCAAATAATCCAGGTCTGGATACAATCAAGATCAAGTGAGGTACTAATAGTAAGGTAAAGGTTCCCCCCCTCGCACATAGGTGCTAGTAGTTTCTGGCTCTAGGGGGCGGTGCTACAAAGCTGAAGAGCCAACGCTGTCCAAAGACACCTCAGCCTGCAAGACCGGCCCAGGTTCCTCCCCAGCCTCCTCGCTACTATCCGACTCTGCTGCAGCTCCAGGCCACAACAAGAGTAAAGCTATTCTCCAAAGCCCCTGAAGGCAGGACAAGAACCAACGGGTGGAAACTCGTCAAGGAGAGAAGCAACCTAAAACTAAGGAGAAATTTCCTGACAGTGAGAACAATTAACCAGGGGAGCGATTTGCCTCCAGAAATTGTGAATGCTCCAACACTGGAAGTTTTTAAGAAGAGATTGGATAGCCATTTGTCTGAAGCGGGTGTAGGGTTTCCTGCTTAAGCAGGGGGTTGGACTAGAAGACCTCCAAGATCCCTTCCAACGCTGTTATTCTATTCTATTCCTTGCTATTGAAAATATTTTACCAGCCCCCCCCCTCTCCCCCGAGTCCATCACATCTCTTCAACTGAGAGATCCATACACACAACACGGCAAACCTAACAGGTTCTTGTGTCAGATTTAGTATCCGGGCTTTTCTCTTCTCCTCTCCACTCTTCTCTTCAACAAGAGCCTCTCTTTTCACCTTGCTGACTCTCCATGAGATAGAAAGAATAAGTGATGATCCCCCTTAAGGTCTATTATATCGTGTCGAGTCCCCGTCGAATGGGACTTGAAATATGACCTTGTCTTTGAATAAAGTAGATCTATATTCTTAGGAGAATTTCTAAATGGTAGGCCTCAGCCAGCTTTAGCGATTAGGCACTGCGGGCACAGAAATGGAAGGAGAAGAAGATTGCTACTTGGAAAGAAAACCATAATTCTCAAATTCAGGGAGTACCGCTTGGACAGGAGATGGGAGTGAGATTCCCAGAGGGAAACTGTTTATTAGAATGTGTGCGACGAGCAAGCAAAATTATAATATGTACAAGGATCAAATGCAAAGAGAACTTTGGTTCAGATGGGCTAGGATGCTCACCAGAGGTGACATTCAGCAGGTTCTGACCAGTTCTGGAGAACCGGTAGCGGAAATTTTGAGTAGTTCGGAGAACCGCCAAATCCCATCTCTGACTGGCCCCGCCAATCCCATCTATTCTCCGCCTCCCAAATCCCAGCTGATTGGCTGGGTCTCCTTTGGTTGCCCTGCATAGGAGAACGGAGCTGGAAAGCAGGTTAGTGGGATGGGGAGGGAATGGAGATTTTGTAGTATCCTTCCTCTGCCACGCCCACCAAGCCACACCATGCCCACAGAACCAGTAGTAAAATATTTTGAATCCCACCACTGGTGCTCACTGAAACTGAAGGTGCGATGGGAAATATACTACATTCTGGTATCAAGTCCATTTGGAAAGATGCAAGGGAGAACTAGGTAAACCCGAGGTTGTGTTATGTGGAGACCTTGGTTGCCTGAAGCAAACTCAGAGAGCATGGAGGTCTCCAGAGTTCAATCCTGGGCTGCCTATGTTCTACTATGATATGTGCAGGATGGGTTAACTGCTTTTAGTAAAAGGCAATAAGCTATTCAATAAACTACTGAGGGGAGGAGAAGCTATTTCTGAGCAGTGAAAATCAATGTCACCCATTCTGGACACTCACTCAACATAAGATCTTCAATGCCCTAAATTCTACAGAGGAATGATTGAGTCTGTCGTCTGCACCTCTATAGCTGTCTGGTTTGGTTCTGCAACCCAACAGGACAGACACAGACTCCAGAGAGTAATTAGGACCACAGAAAAAATAATTACTGCCAACTTGCCTTCCATGGAGGACCTGTATTCTGCACGAGTCAAAAGGAGGGCTGTGAAAATATTTACAGATCCCTCACATCCTGGACATAAATTGTTTCAATTCCTTCCCTCAAAACGAAGTTACAGAGTACTGCACACCAGAACAACTAGACACAAGGATGGTTTTTTCCCGAATGCCATAACTCTGCTAAACAAATAATTCCCTCAACACTGTCCAACTATTACAAAGTCTGCACTACTATTACCATTAATCTTCTCATCACTCCTTATCACCCATACCCTCCCACTTATGACTGTATGACTGTAACCTTGTTGTTTGTATCCTTATGATCTATATTGACTGTTTCCTAGTATTTGATTGCTTAACGTACCCTGTGACTATCACTAAGTGTTGTACCTGATGATTCTTGACGAATGTATCTTTTCTTCTATGTACATTGAGAGCATTTGCACCAAGACAAATTCCTTGTGTGTCCAATCACACTTGGCCAATAAAGAATCCTATTCTATTCTATTCAAAGCAAGCTCAGCCATTTGCTGGGAATGCTGGAAATTGAAGCACACACACCTGGAAGCTAGCTTGAGAAACATGCAGTGCAATGGGACACATGAAACCTGTCACGATCGAAGAGAAGAACATTTCTATTGGGAAGTTATACTGGGAAATTTACAGAATAGCAGCAGGCAGATTGGTTTCCACTCAGACTTTGAGAAGAAGGAACTGGATCAACCTAGAAGGAAAGTAAACTGAAAGCAAGTGTGATTTGGAATAAGAAAGAAAACCCAGTTGATATCAGAGGGGAGATGCAGAGTATAAGATGGACAGCATGGAGCTATGATAGCAGGCTTCCAATATTTGAGGGGCTGCCACAGAGAGGAGGAAGGGGTCAAGCTATTTTCCAAGGCACCTGAAGGCCAGACAAGGAATAATGGATAGAAATTGAACAAGGAAGAGAGATTCAACCTGGAACTAAGGAGAAACTTTTGGACAGTGAGAGCAATCAACCCATGGAACAGAAGTTGTGGAAGCTTCATCACTGGAAGCTTTCAAGAAGAGACTGGACTCCCATCTGTCTGAGGTGGTTTAGGGTCTCCTGCTTGGGGTTGGACTAGATGACCTCCAAGGTCCTTTCGAGCTGTTATACTGTTAAGCATCTTTAGCACTAGGAAGCCAGCCCAGCCCACAGCAGACAAATTATCCTCCTGTCCTTGGATCTATTGCCCACTTTTCTTGCCCAACATCAACATAATGAGCATCTCCCTTGGAGAAGGGAAGAAAAGGTCACCCCCTCCCTATTCACGTGTTTCTCAACCTTGGCATCTTTAGGAGGACCGGGCTGCAACTCCCAGAATTCCCCAGTCAGGGCTTTCTGGGGAATTCTGGGGATTGAAGTCCACACCTCCTAAAGTGTTAAGGTTGAAGAAACCTTGCCCTGCAGGGGCACCAATGGGCATGGGGGGGGGAGAAGCCCCCTCCAGGCGAAGGAAGCAAGATTTGGGTTGGGGGAAGACATATGCCATTAAGGGTTTTGTTCCCCCACTTCCCTCCAGAACTGGACTACAACTCCCATCAACGCCGTTAGTGCCATGAAATGAGGCTGGCAGGGAATGATGGGAGTCGTAGTCCAACCTAGAGGGCTGTGTGTGTGGGGGAGTGAAAGGTAGGGGAGCAGCCCAGGTGGGCAGTCTGGAAGACGGGGAGGGGACGGTCTGGACCCCCCTTGTACCATCCCATTTGCTCCCAGCTTCCTTGCTTCCCTCCTTCCTCTCTCCCTCCTTTCTTTCCTTTCTCCTTTCCTCCTTCCCCTCTTCTTCCCTCCTTCCTTCCTTCACCTCTCCTTTTCTTCCTCCCTCCTTTCCTTCCCTCATTCCTCCCTTCTCTTCTTCCTCCCTCCCTCCTTTCCTTCCTTCGTCCTCTCCTTCCTTTCTCCTTTCCTCCTCCCTCCCTTTTTTCTTCCCTTCTTCCTTCACCTCTTCTCTTCTTCCTCCCTCCCTCCCTCCTTTCCTCCCTCCCTTCTTCGTCGTCTCCTTCCTCTCTCCTTTCCTTCCCTCCTCCCTCCCCCTTCCTTCCTTCCTTCCTTCCTTCCCCCTCCCCACACCTCCCACCCCAGGCCCCAGTTCTCCAGTCGCCCCGCTCGTCGGCCAAGCATCTCCTCCCGGCTCACCTTGCAATGCGCTCCCGCGGCTTCGCTTCGCTCCGCTCCAGGCCAAGCGGAGAGATTGAGAGGTGGCCGCCGCCGCGCATGCTCATTATCAAGAGAGCGGGCGCCCCGCCTCCACGCCGTCACCGGGCTCGACCCCCTCCTGCGCTCCCATTGGCTCTCCCGGCGAAATTAGCCTAGCCCCGCCCCCCTTCGGAGGAGCCGGTCCGCGTGGCGCATCAGGGATGCGGCGGGAGGACGATGGGGTCGTTTAACGCGGGAGGGCGCCGGATTTTTATTTATTTGCTTTTATAATGCGGTTCACAGGAGGAAAAACAGGGGGAAAGTTGCGTGGTGGGGAAGGGCTTTGCAGCTCTTTCGATTAAAAGACCCTCCCCTGCATTTGCAGAGGGGGCTGCAAGGGGGCGACGACCACCCAGACCGCAGCCGAGAGCCAACCCTTTGCGGCCCTCTGGCGATCGCCCGGAGGGTTGCAGCCCACTGGGGGAGACCCAGTTCGCCTGCTTTTTTTCGCAATCCTTTTTTCCTGTCCTTCCAACTTGACTTTTGGGAAAAAAAAACTAACTTGGTTTTTAGGTGACCTGGGAAATTCCTTCTAATTTAAGTTTACCCCTTACAGACCCCTCACATCCCGGACATAAACTGTTTCAACTCCTTTCCTCAAAACAACGCTATAGAGCACTGCACACCAGAACTAGACACAAGGATAGTTTTTTCCCGAAAGCCATCACTTTGCTAAACAAATAATTCCCTCAACACAGTCCAACTATTTACAAAGTCTGCACTACTATTCCTGCTAATCTTCTCATCGCTCCTTATCACCATCCCTCCCACTTGTGACTGTATGACTTTGTTCCTTGTATCCTTACGATTTATATTGACTGTTTCCTAGTATGCTTTGATTGTTGATTGTACCCTATGACTATCATTAAGTGTTGTATGTTATGATTCTTGATTCTTAACGAATGTATCTTTTCTTTATGTATACTGAGAGTATTTACACCAAGACAAATTCCTTGTGTGTCCAATCATACTTCGCCAATAAAGTATTCTATTCTATTTACCATTTAGGTAAGGTTTTCCTCTTTATTTGGGTGCAAGGCAAGCTCTGAGTTGGAAACCTCCGAATTTTCAGGAGGACTAAAAAGAAAAATTGTGGTTATAATATTTGGGAGGGGAATAGATTTTCAGGGGAGGCATTCGAGCTGTCTTCTGAGTTGAATAACCAAGGGGGCCACTGAATAGCCAGGCAGGTAGACCATATGCCAGAGGTCTCCAAACTTGGCAACTTTAAGACTTGTGGATTTCAACTCCCAGAATTCTCCAGCCAGCATAGCTGGCTGGAGAATTCTGGGAGTTGAAGTCCACAAGTCTTAAAAGTTGTCAAGTTTGGGGACCCCTGCCATATTCCTTCGTGACCTCACTAGTCGTCCTGCAGTGGAGAGGCACAATTTAAAGCAATGCCAGTTTCTGGTACTTCATTTCAAGCCTGGCATTAATTTCCAGCCAGTGCAGTTGCCAGTGGCTTTCTAGGATGGAGGCCAAGAGCAAAATCCCACACTCTCTTTTAACTTGCTGATGTGATCCTGCTAAAAACATTGCACGTCGAACAAGCAGAACTTAATCAAATGGATGTGCTGGCATGTAGACCAAAAACAATGCGTGCTACCAAGGCTTTCTTGCTCCCCAGCTTACCATGCACCAGTTTCCATCACCCTTCCATTAAACCCACTATACCATCACCCATAGCAGCTCTGAAAGATCTTGGCCTTTGCCCAAGGAGTCCATTTCCTGGCCCAACTATAGCCATACAATATTGTGGTTGCGTGGCTTCCATTCATTCAGCCCTGCAGGCGGAATTCAGAGGCCAGAAAAAGCCTTGGTCTTTATTCTGCGTCAACTGTAGTCAAGGAACAACCCAGATTTATCAAAACTTGAGGGTTTTCCCCCCCTCCTGATACATGCATTTAGATGGCAGTCCAGTTTTGCAGCTACAGAGAAATTGGCACCTGTGCAATTCTATACGTTCAACGTGTACATTTACAAGCACAATTTGAGCCCAAAATGTCTGTTGCTAAGTGAAAACGGTTAAGTCATTTTTGCCTCGTTTTCAAATCAGTTTCAGAAAGTTGGAAGGGACCTTGTAGGTCATATAGTCCAACCCCCCACCCCCAAAGCAGGACACCCTACACCATTCCTGACAGGTGGCAGTTCAGTCTCTTCTTGGAAGCCTCCAGGGATGAAGCTCCCACAATTTCCGAAGGCAACTTTGGTTCCATTCGTTTGATTGCTCTCACGGTCAGAAAATTTTACGACTTTTCTCGCCACAGTTGGTTCAACGAATCGCTTCAATTGCGGAGTAACACGGTTGTTAAAGTAAATCTGGTTTCTCCCTTGAGTTTTCTCCTCAGAAGGTCGCAAAAGGGGATGGCATAACCCCGGGGAATTAAAGCTGTCGCAAATAGGAGTCAAGTTACGGAGCATCTGAGTTTTGATTGTGGGGCCATTGGGGATGCCACAACAACCATATAAGTGTGAAAAACAGACGTAAGTCCCCCACCCCACAGTGCCATTAAATGAGCTGTCAGTAAATGAACTGTTGTAAATCATTGCAGATCAGTGTGCAAAGGAATAGATTAAAATCCACCACAATCTAAGGCAGGGGTCCCCAAACTTGGCAACTTTTAAGACTTGTGATTGTCAACTCCCAGAATTCTGGGAATTGAAGTGCACAAGTCTTAAAGTTGCCAAGTTTGGAGACCTCTGATCTAAGGCCAGGATTGGCATATGCATGTATCAGCAGGGAGCAGGTTCTGTGTTTTTTTTCCTGGTAGCATCAATAATAAATGGATGAGATTGACCTTTGCCCTCGGCATGCCTCTTTGCAAGACATTTCAGGAATCTTCCAATAAAAGGCACTGGACTGCAAGCTGGTGGGGAAACTCAGTTTTTCAACATCGGTTTAACTATTAATCTTACCCAGCTTAAGGTATAAGATGTGCAGTTCAAGTCAGGGACATTCCCAGAGCAACAAAGATGATTAGGGGACTGGAAGCTAAAACTTATAGCCATAGCACTTAGACTTATATACTGCTTCACAGTGCTTTCCAGCCCTCTCTAAGCGGTTTACTGCTCATAACTGTTCAAATGTTCTTATTCCTTACCAAGTTTGTTCTCAGTTGGGATGATAAAAACACCAGGCAGTTGCATGAAATTAAATTTATTTATTCTTCATCCAAGCACAACAAGAGTAAGCTGTTAGGTGGATAGATGCAAGGACTTCCCTCCATCCAGCAATACCACCCCAGTCACCCAATAGCAATACCACTTAGATTTATATACCACTTCACAGTGCTTTTATAGCCCTCTCTAACCGGCTTACAGAGTCAGCCCTTTACCCCCAACAAATTGGGTTTTCATTTGACCCACCTCGGAAGGATGGAAGGCTGAGTCAACCTTGAGCCTGGCGAGAGTCGAACTGACAAATTGCAGGCAGCCGGCAGGCAGCAGAGGTAGCCTGCAGTACTGCACGCTCACCACTGCGCCACCGTGGTTCTTATATGAACGCTTGCAGGATTTGAGTATGTTTAGTTTCATGAAAAGAAGGACTAGGGGTGACATGATAAGAGTGTCCAATATTTGAGAGGCTGCCACAAAGAGGGGGAGGTCAACCTATTATCCAAAGCACCAGAAAGCAGGACAAGAAGCAATGGCTGGAAACTAATCAAGGAGACAATCAACGTAGAACTAAGGAGAAATGTCCTGATGGCGAGAACAATTTTTCAGTGGAATGCTTGACTTCAGAAATTATGGGTGCTTCATCACTGGAGGTTTTAAAGAAGAGATTTGTCTGACATGGTATAGGGCCTCTTGCTTGAGGAAGGGTTGGACTAGGAAATCTCCAAAGTCTCTTCCAACTCTGTTATTCTATTACCTGCAAGGCAACACAGATGCTTCTTTGTCTCCTACAGAATATGGAGAACTTCTGCAAGCGAATGCTTGCTCGCCCACCTGTAAATAGCTTAGCACGGATGTCAACCCCCTTGAGAACCAAGCAGCTGGAGACTGGAGGCTAAAACATACGATGAACAGTTACAAGAACTGGGCTTGGCTAGTCTAGGGAAGAGAAGGACCAGGGGAGACATGATAGTGGTCTTCCAATATTTGAGAGAGGAGGAAGGGGTCGAGCTATTTTCTAAAGCACCTGAAGGCCAGACAAGGAACAATGGATGGAAACTGAACAAGGAAAGAGATTCAACCTGGAAATAAGGAGAAATTTTCTGACAGTGAGAACAATCAACCAATGGAACAGAAGTTGCCCTCAGAATTTGTGGGAGCGCCATCACTTGAGACTCTCAAGAAGAGATTGGATTGCCATTTGTCAGAAATGGTGTAGGGTCTCCCGCTTGGGTGGGGGGTTGGATTAGATGACCTGCAAGGTCCCTTCCAACTCTGTTTATCTGTTATCTGTTATCAGCTTCCCAGGGGCTTCATGGGGCCCTGTCCCATGAAAGGGACCGTAAAAGCCATTTGTCTTCAAACCAAAGATGACAGGCAATCCTCTTGTCTTGGTGGCTGTAATTTTCGCAGCCAGCAAAGTGGTGGTTAATTATGGAAATTGCAGAAGAGCTGAAAAGATGATGGGTTTGCTAAGTAGGTCCTTTTGGAGGACTCTTTGATCAGATTAGTAGGTTAAGGCTATATAACCTTATTCCAATGACAAAACAGAAAGAATAGGGAATTAAAGCAAAGCAGAGTAAACCCATCATTATTATTTTTTAATATTTGGGCAAGAAAACCAGCAATTTAAAGCCTTGAGGGATATAAAAAGATGGTGTGCCCACAGTATCTAAATTGTGATCTATTTCAAATCAGAATTACACATTTAACTTTTTTTTTCAATGGCTAATTATCAAGATGGTGCTGCAGAGGAAAGTGTAACAGAACATTAGTTCAGCACTTAAATGGTACATAGAGGCCTTGTTGCAGGGATTGGAATTATATAGAAGTATAGGAGCCACCGTGGCGCAGTGGTTAGAAGGCAGTACTGCAGGCTCCTTCTGCTGCCGGCTGCTTGCAATGTGGCAGATTGAATCCCACCAGGCTCAAGGTTGACTCAGCCTTCCGTCCTTCCAAGGTGGGTAAAATGAGGAGCCAGATTGTTGGGGGCAATAGGCTGACTCTGGAAACCGCTTAGAGAGGGCTGTAAAAGCGCTGTAAAGCGGTATATAAGTCTAAGTGCTATTGCTTTTATTAAAAGGGAAGGCATTACAGCAGTCAAGCAGGAAAGGTTCATCTCAGCTCTTTCTTGCCACCTGATAGTGCCAATTAATTTTGCATAGATTTTAATCCCTTTGCGGGTAGCCCTCTGCTTCAGACATCATTGGCACCTGAGCGTACCCTGGATTCTGGTTTTGGTATTCTTGACTACCCAAAGGAGACAGAGGCGATCTGTCATGCCCCTGTTGGAGTCTGACTCCGAGGGAGAGATGGAACAGCCAACAAGGAATGGGAGTGTAGCTCCGGTGGTTGTGGAGGAAACTGGGAAAGGGCACAGGCCGGATGGGCATTCAGAGGAAGACCCAGGCCCATCCCCTCATCCTAGGGCACGCAGGGAGGTGCGGATAAGGGAAAAACGTGAGTGGCGTGGTCTACGGGGGAGGAAGGGGCCCTGATCCCTTCATGGGCTGTAGTTGGGAGGATTGTTTAAAAGGACAAACTGTGCATGGCAAAGCTGCTGGAAGCAAAGCGTGCATTCTAGTCGGAGCTTATGTGTGTTTTGGCTTTCTCCCCACTGTGATTGCTGCGTTATCTGGTAGAAGTCTGCAATTAATCATCCTTGCCTGCCTGTAGTAATTCCTTCAGTGTGGTGTGTTGGGTTTTTTATTTCGAATTAACTTTACTTTGGGTGTGGACTGCATTTGCTCCCTCTGTAAACTATTTTCTTTAAGAGTTTGATATGCAGCCCAGGATATTTGGACACTGGGGCAAAGTTGCAGGCATTAAAGGGACTTTCTTCTATTTTTTGTGATTTGGTTATTTTTGTGTCACGCCCGGGGTCCTCCCACGATCCATCCATCAGGAGGAAGCAAATCACCCATGTGCAAATTTGCCTGCCTGAAGTTAAACCAGTATTATCTATTGTTGTTATGGGCTGGATGATGGCTTGGGAACCAGTGGTGGTATTCTACCGGTTCTACCAAGCCGGTAGCGGCGATGAGCAGCAGAGACCGAACCGGTTCTCTCCGCCACTCTGCTGTTGGGCTCACCCGCCTGCCCGGGCTCCCATAGTCACCTTTATCCTCTTCTTTTGAAGCTCAGCTGCTTTGCGCAGCTGCTGAAGCGACCGGGAGAGTGCAGGTTTGCAGGATGCGCAAAGTGTGTGTTTGGCGCATGCGTGCATGCACGCACGCAAAGCACGCCCACCAAGCCATGCCCACTGAACCAGTGGTAAAACCTTTTGAATCCCACCACTGCTTGGGAACCTAAAAGAAGGAAAGGTTAAAAAGAAATACGTGTCAATAAAGGACTTGTTAGTCCTGAAGTAAAATATAAGTAAAAGGAAGAGATCAGATTGAGAGGAGATTCGGGGTCTGTATAATTATACTACAGGTGTATTTTTTCAGTTATTCACTGAATAACTTTGACATCCAAACGGCACTGAAAACAGGTGATTGATGACCGTTTTTCACACGTATGACCTTTGCAGCATCCCCACAGTCACATGATCAAAATTTGGGCGCTTGGCAATTGGCATGCATTTACAACAGATAACAGATAATTAGAACTGGAAGGGGCCTTGTAGGTCATCTAGTCCAACCTCCCGCCCAAGCGGGAGACCCTAAACTATTTCTGACAAATGGCAGTCCAGCCTCTTCTTGAATGGTTGCCATGCCCCAGGGTCATGGGATCACCATTTGTAACCTTCCAAATGGCCAAAAAAAACATCCACCGGTTGTAAAACGGGGTAAAATTCACTTAACAACTAACCGCCTTGCTTAGCAATGAAAACTTCTGGTTCAATTGTGACCGTAAGTCAAGGACTAGCTGTGCCACCCTTTCTTCCACTTCCCAATGTTTTTCTTTCTTTCTGTCCTTCTAAGATATAGCAATGCTCTTCAAAAAAAAGGAAGCATGTTTATAAGAACAAAATAAATACAGGACATGTTATCCCTTGTAAAGTGGCAGACAAGAATATCAACATTTTGCATTGATACCTAATGGGGGAAATGCATCCTATATTCACCTTGAAATATTTTTTAAAATTGCACTTTGGAAAACAAAAAACAAAAACAAAACCCATCTACAAATGAGTTGATGCATTCAAGATGACATTAAATCTGCTTTCCAAACACGCAGCACCATTAAATTTAAGCTGTCTGTATCTACTTATTGGAAATCTTGATTTGAGCAATCTCTACCAAGAAGAGGGGACATTTTTTGTGGTTTTGTGTTTTGTGGGATTTTATCACAGAAACTTTTTTTTTTTTATAAACACAATGCAGATTAGAATGCAAGCTTGAAGGTAGAAGTTAACCCATACACAATTTTTGTAAAATCTCATAGAAGCCTTTTGGGGGTGGGCGGGGGGAGGTGGGAACTTAAAAAATTTTTTGGTTTAGAGAAAGCTAAAGCCATAGCAAAAGAGAGAGAGAGATCTTCAGCTGCTGTTCTTCCCTACTAGTTTTGGCCTTCAGTATAAAAACGATAAGAAAATACAGTTGCAAAGAAAGAATGCTGAACCAGCTGCCTCCTTCTCACCATCCCCTATTCCAGGTAATCCTCAACCATTGCTGATTGCAGTTTCATCCAGTGCTTAAAATGCTAGGAAGAGGTGAATTCTAGTCCTGCCTTAGACATGAAAACCATCTAGCTGACTTTGGGTCAATCACCAGGAGATGGTGAGTTCTAGTCCTGCCTTAGTTGTGAAAGCTGGCTAAGTGACTTTGGGCCATTCACTCTCTCTCAGTCCAACTTATCTCAAAGGGTTGTTTTTATCAGGAAAACAGGAGGAAGACGTACACGTAGTCCTCGACTTACAACAGTTCATTTAGCGACTGTACAAAGTTACAACTACTACACAGTTACACTGAAAAAAGTGACTTATGACGATTTTTCACACTTTTGACTGTTGCAGCATCCCCACAGTCACAGGATTTACATTCAGATGCTTGACCTCTGACTCACATTTATGATAGTTGCAGTGTCCTGGGGTTTTGGGAATCCCCTTTTGCGACCTTCTGACAAGCAAAGTCAACGGGGAAGCCAGGTTCACTTAGCAACCGGGTGCCTAACTTAGCAATGGAAGTGATTCACTTAACAATCGTGGCAAGAGAGGTCGTAAAATGGAAAACAACTCCCTTAACAAATGCCTCACTTAGCAACAGAAATTTGGAGCTCAATTGTGGTCGTAAGTCGCGGACTACCTGTACACAAAGACTTTGGAAGATCGGCCAAGCAACCTTGTGGATTCAGTTTTAGAAAATTTGAAACCTTCCAACGTTCGCTTCCTGTTTTGGTTTTTTTTGGACTGTCCTACGTTTACTTATAGTTTTATTTTATTCTAAACTGGAGTTTTAGTGCTAAAAATATTATGCTCTGGAAAATGACCTGAAGACTTTTGTTTGTTTTTTTTTTACTTTTAAGATAACTGTAATTACTTTTACTGTAATTTGGTCCCTTCCCTTTCTGTTTCAGAGTCAGGGTTATTGCCTTGTACTTTCTGTTTGTTTGCTTTGTGCTGATCATTGACCAAATAAAAAATAAATTTCTTATCACCAAATGCAACCCCACCTGCAGCACAATCTGTACTTGCTGTCTGCCACATAGAAGTGTTTGCTGGATGGAAAGGTTGTTTGTTAACATGCACTGGACAGCTCATCAAACTTCCGGGCTGGGAAAGTGTACTTGCACAGTTCTTTCAAGTCCTCCCTCACCTTTCCCGATAAATCATGAGTTTTCACGCCTTATCACCAGCTGCAGAAACACAATTTGTCCATTTGGAAGATGCTAGAGAAGATAAAGAGATTTTAGAGTTTCTGACTTAGTTGCAGCCTTTTCACCAAAAAGGGGGAGGGAAGTACTCTCAACTACCCCCAGCCCTATATTTATTTGGATAAAGATAAGACAATTTGAAAATGAAACACTAGAGGGAACTAAAGATTTTAGTTAATGGAAATAATATATACCAGCCTGATTTACAGTTAAAGAACTAGGACATATAAAAACGGCACAAAACATGAAAACACTGAAGGGAGCTAGTGAAAAATAGTATCGGAAGTCAATATCCACTAGATCAATAGTGATGTTTGTTTCTATGGTTAGAATTATTGAGTCTGTCATCTGCACCTCTATAACTGTCTGGTTTGGTTCTACAACCCAACAGGACAGACACAGACTCCAGAGAGTAATTAGGACTGCAGAAAAAACAATTGTTACCAACCTGCCTTCCATGGAGGACCTGCATGAGTCAAAAAGAGAGCTGTGAAAATATTTACAGACCCCTCATATCCCGGATATAAATTGTTTCAACTCCTATCCTCAAAACGATACTATAAAGCACTGCACACCAGAACGAGACACAAGGATGGTTTTTCCCGGAACGCCATCAACTCTGCTAAACAAATAATTCCCTCAATACTGTCCAACTATTTACAAAGTCTGCACCACTATTACTATTAATCTTATCATCCGTACCCTATGACTATTATTAAGTGTTGGACCTGATGATTCTTGACGAATGTATCTTTTCTTTTATGTACACTGAGAGCATTTACACAAAGACAAATTCCTTGGGTGTCCAATCACACTTGGCCAATAAAGTATTCTATTCTATTCTATTCTATTCTATTCTATTCTATTCTACTGTGTCCAAAAGATATTATGGAAGAAATGGCAGATGAGGAATATGTTTTATTTGAGAAGATCAAGATGGCATCAAAAGTAGATCTACAAATGACAGCTACGAGAAGGACATGGAAATGGATGTCTCCATGGTTCATATTTTAAAAGCAAAGGGAAATACAAATACAGGTAATCCTCAGTGTTAAGCCATTCATTTAACCATCATTTGAAGTTACAACAGCACTGAAAATAATGACTTACAATTGTCAACCCACTTCGTACAACCATGTGTTCAAAATCTGAGGGCCTAACAACAGGCATGTAACAGGATCATGTAATTGCCCTTTCCAACAATGAAGCCAATGGGGGAAGCTGGATTTGGTTAACTACTGCATGATTCGCTTAACAACAGTGGCAAAAAAAAATTGTAAAATTAAATGAGAGTCACCTAACTACCACCTTGCTTAGCAGTCAAAATTCTGCTCCCAACTGTGGTCATAAGTCAAGGACTACCTGTAATAAACTAAGAGAGTAAAGATAAAGGTTCCCCTTGCACATCCGTGCTAGTCGTTTCCGGCTCTAGGGGGCGCTGCTCATCTCCGTTACAAAGCCGAAGAGCCAACGCTGTCCGAAAACGTCTCCATGGTCATGTGGCCGGCATGACTAAAGCCGAAGGCGCATGGAATGCTGTTCCCTTCCCTCCAAAGGGGTCCCTATTTTTCTACTTGCATTTTTTACATGCTTTTGAATTGCTAGGTTGGCAGAAACCGGGACAAGGAATGGGAGCTCACTCTGTTACCCGGTACTAGGGATTTGAACCGCCGAACTGCCGACCTTTCTAATCTTAGCCACTGAGCCACCGTGTCCCTTTCTTTGCATTGGATTTACAAAAGAGTGTGTTGAACCTCTGAAGAATCACGCGAGAAGGGAACAAAGAAGAAATGAAATCAAAGTCTACATTATTTGAATAGGTTAAAGATTAAGACTGATGGAAGTGAAAGGCAGGAGTACATAGTAGATTTATTTGATCAAATTTTTAAGAAAATTCTGAAAACTTTTCGTGGATTTTCTGACGACACTACAACTGAAAAGATGCTTCAATGGATTTGTTATAAAGAGATGGGATACAGGATGAACAGATCATTGGCGGTAAACTAAGAGGATGAAGAATTATAAAAAATTGTCTATACTTGTGATGGAGGTTGGACGTCAATTCATTATGCGTTTGTCTTTACTATCTTTTCTTTTTTTGCTTTTTATCTCCTTTGCAGCTTTCACTTTCTATTTTTAGCTTGCATAAGATTTTATCGTAATTAAAATCCTTTATATATACACACACACAATGCCCCCTTTTTATATAAGGATGTTCTTGACACCTGAATACGTTTTTTCGCTATGATTAAAAGGTACCGTATATTAGCAGAGAACCAAAGAGTGTTTGTCGATTTTTTCAAGTCCTTGTGATCACCAAATGTTGGGTTGAATATTCCCAAAATTCCCAATTCTATCCCACTGAATTCAGGGACTTCAGTCTCATCGTAACTGACGACTGGATTCAGTTCATTGAAAAATGAAGCCAAGCTCAATCCTCTTCTTTGAAAAAAGCAACAATTCTATGGCTTAATGTTAAGTATCAAGAACCCATGAAAAGACCAGATTGTTATTCGATTGAAATATGGTGTTGTTTAAAAGGTATTCATTAAAAAATAATATTCTACTCTAATCTTAACCCGATTAACATCCGCAGCTTCTAACATTTCATTGAGATGGTTTAGCTTCCTTTTTCCAATCCAGTTCC
Organism: Bungarus multicinctus; assembly: GCA_023653725.1. NCBI lineage: Eukaryota > Metazoa > Chordata > Lepidosauria > Squamata > Elapidae > Bungarus > Bungarus multicinctus. The sequence goes on from CM042837.1 coordinate 5,933,622, forward strand.
CAAGGACACTTTAGTTGGAAATGGGGCACAGGTTTTTCTGCATAAAAAATGGACTTTATCACTCAGTTATGACGCCAAAAACATAGTGACCTAGCTAGATGAGGCAATGTATTTTGGAGAAGGAGACAACGGTCCTTTTCCAGCCAGCTGCTGGGTCATTCGCCAAAACCTTCACAATCTATTTTAGGTTGGCTCCACAGATCTCTATCTCTGCCCTGCAGCGGGGCCTAGAAAACTGTGTGTAAAAAAAAAAAAAAAGAGGTTTTGAAATCCAACCAGAGGACATAAAAACCTGCATTTCGTGGTTCCCTAAGTTCCAGAATTCTTTTTAATGATCACGCCAAAAAGTGATTTCAGGTAGTCACACTGAAAAATATTAAGACTAAGCTTAATCCTTAATCCAGAGTTGCTTGGTAGAGGGATATAAATCTTAATAAATAAAAATCCTCTATTACCTATTTGAAAACTTTCATTCACAAATAATTCATTTAAGTTCAGCAGGCATACGTATTCCCAAAGCTGCAACAAATTCAATGGGGAATCAATAGATTTAAGGGAAGAAGTCTGGGATGAGAGTGACTTCAGCTTTTAAATATCTACTTTATTGAGAAATATACAAGTACAGTATTGGGAGACACAAAGAGGCAAGAACTATATAGGGCAGCAGATACTCCCTTCATCTAAAATCCTGCAGTGAAACTCCTTTTCTAGGAACCTCTCAGACAACATGCAGCTGATCTTTTTTCCTAAAAGAAAGTAGAAACTGTTTTCCTTCCATGGGCCCAGTTTCATAATTGAACACTTCATTTGGTAGACTTGGACAAAGTACATCAAAGCAGAATTGGATAATAAAGATGAAAAACCGTATCAGGAGATTTCAATGCTGGCAGAGAAGGGTAAATTATTAACAGACAAAGAACTATAGTTCTAGATACCAATATCAGGGAAACTAGGTAAGTATGTTCTAATCTAGAAAAGGTTATGTATTCCGGGTTGCTCTTCTGCCTTGGCCACATTTGTGTGTTGAATGCACAAGGTCACCATATTTAGAACAGAATCTCAATGACTGGCTCAGCGAATAGCAGTTGAATTGACTGTAATCTATGGTTTCCATTTACATAAGAGCTTTTTTTTTTCAAGAAAATAATATTATGCAATAGCAAAACCATTATATGAAAATAGACTTGACTCTGCAAATTATAGACCTATTACTTTATCTAACACAATAAATACACTTTATGGCAAATTTTATACCTTAAATTAGTGGGTTGGGCACCAAATAGAAATATATCATTGCTGAAGAACAGGCAGGGTTTAGAAAGGAAAAATCAATATTGGAACATTATTGGGTTTTTCGCCACTTGGTGGAAAAATTTTCCTTGTCTCCTTAGGGCTCCCTTTTGGCAACCTTTGTTGATTTTTAAGCCAGCTTTTGACCTAATACCAAGTGAGGGATTGGGGGAAAGTCTGAGACATTTCCCTATTGTCCAAAGGCTACCTGTGCTTATTCAGTGTGAGAGGTAACTCGACATATTGCATCCCTTAAAGTCAGAGGTCTCCAAACTTGGCAACTTTAAGACTTGTGGACTTCAATTCCCAGAATTCCTCAGCCAGCACAGTTTCAGAGCAAAAGTTGGCATTCTATGAGCTTTTTGTTCCACTCCTAATTTAAGGTAAAGGTTCCCCTCGCACATACATGTTAGTCGTTTCCGGCTCTAGGGGGGTGCTGCTCATCTCCGCTACAAAAGCCGAAGAGCCAGCGCTGTCCGAAGACGTCTCCGTAGTCATGTGGCCGGCAGGACTAAACGCTGAAGGCGCACGGAACGGTGTTACCTTCCCACCAAAGGGGTCCCTATTTTTCTACTTGCACTTTTTACATGCTTTCGAACTGCTCGGTTGGCAGAAGCTGGGACAAGTAACGGGGGCTCACTCCGTTACGCGGCACTAGGGATTCGAACCTATTTAACCTATTTAACCTAAGACATGACCAAGCAAAACAACTGCTGAAAAAGAACAAAATCATTTCGCATATATTAATATATTGTAAAACTCTAAGGGACATCACGTCTGCATATATTCTGCCCTTAATAAGTAAATTTATACTTTAAGTCCCACAGAGTCACTTTGAAACAAGGTGAGTGTCAAATAAATTTAATAAAATAAAATAAAAATTTCCAGGGAGTCCAGACACTTTCTGTATGAACCATGTTCTACAAATTGGAAACCCGTTGTCACCTATGCAACAGCCAAGTTCTATGTTGCTGCAATGAAAATAAGGCATAACTGGTTTATGGAAATATTTTTGTTTTATTTACCATTTTAGATTTAACACATACTGGCTTATCTTATTTATAAATGGTATTTATTTTACTGCCCTGCGATAGAGGTCCACTTGTACAAGGAATTAATGTACTGTTAGAGCAGTCACAGTTGTATCCTGTGTTTGCTTCACCTTTTCCATTTTACTATGGTGCTGTAATTTCTAAAAAACTTTTTTTCTGGTCATTGACCAAAGAAACATTATTATAAAACAGAGTCTCCAGTTGAAGGGGCGGAGGGAGAGTGATCTGAAACCGGGAAGGGCTGGAACAGGACAATACTTTCTCAGTTCCTGCTCTCTCTTTGAAGGCAGCCCGCTGCAGAAGCTACAGGAAGAAGAGGGTCTCACACAGCTCGTTTGATGGTTCGTGGTGGAGAATGTGCCCTGAATGAAAAGCCACCTTATGTGCGTATTTGCACGGGGCGGGCACCCGGATAGTTCCTGGCCAATTCCAGTAGAGGTGGCAAAGTTTGAAAGTCAGCCTATTAAAAAAACAGGAATGCGAGAAGGAAATTCCTGATTAGAATGCCTGCTTCTATAACCTGGATCCATAATGTATTTCTCTTATGGGTTGGCAAAATCCCTGAGCTCCAATATAGTCTAATCAGAATCCGTTCTTAAATGCTGCAAGGGAAAAACGGATTGATTCCCCTTCATTTATTTTACCCTCTTGCCATGGAAATGCCTCACTTCATCCAGAAAGAAAATGATATATAAACACCTTCGTCCTGCTTCAAGCTTGAGAAGAAAAATATTTAACAGAATGAGAGTTGGAAGGGGCCTTGGAAGTCTTCTAGTCCAACCCCCTGCTCAAGCAAGAAACTCTATAGCATTTCAGACACATGGTTGTCCGATCTCTTCTTAAAAACCTCCAGTGTTTGAATCAACTGCAAAACTGTGTCTTGGCCAAACAGCTGCAATGGAAGCCCCAGGAAATTAGACAACTAGCAGACAGTTTTGGGCCACCCCATCATCTTGCAAAGGAAGGCACAATGCAAGTGGAGGATTGCCTCCCAGGCAATTGCTTTTGAAAGCAAGAAAGTCCTAATTTCTCTCTCTTTTCATTCAGGTTGCTGTACTGAGTATGAAGCAAAGCTATACACACCACTTTCTAAGAAAATATTTTAAAAACCAATGAAACAAAATCCTAACTTTCATAATTACAATTCCCTCCCACGTCCTTTTGCTGTATTCAGCACTTCCTGGTTGGTTTATATGTTCATTAGATTCATATTCCGCCTCCTGTACAATGAGAAAGCAAAATACTTTCACCTACATAACACTCACCTCTGCATGTGATCAGGAGTGAGATTGGCTGTATTCCTTACACAGATATAGTGAGTAGGGATGCCGCAACCTTGTGGCGAGTAGTGGGCTATCAAGTAAAAATCCACCCTAACAAGAAGGAAGCAAAAGGAAAAAGAGCAGAGTTGCACCTTCTATCAATTCAGAGAAAGAATTAAGTCTGATTCTTTATCACCTTCATAACGGAGGCCTGGAACAAAAGAAAATACCTGTGGTTGCTATTTAGATTGGCAAAGCCAAGATATGGGAACAGCTCTGAACAATCCAGATGGGAATTGCAATAGTTTGGGATAATTTTTAATGCTGGGCCACTGCTTCCCATGTCATACTTGGGGAGAGAAAGAAGAATGATTACGCCACTGAGTACCAGCCATCAATTCTATTCAACTCTGGGGAGACTGTCAGAATACAAAACCCAAGAGAACCAACACAACCATACTGGTCTCTAGGCAACACACACATGAGCACTGAAAGGCTAGCTCTTAAACTGCTCACTACTCCCCTCTTCCCCAGTTCTGCTACAGCTCTTACTACTGCTCTTCCACTGCTACTCCTTATTACTGCTGTAGAAGAGTATCTTACTATTTGCCTTAGGCTGCTTCTGGTTTATTTCCATAAAAGCACACAAACCGCCTTCCCTCTCACTTGAATACACGCACACACACGTACCCCAGCTGCCTCTCTGTTCAGCTTTTATTGCCACTAGTCATTGTGTTGACTTGGGAGAGGTTTTAAAGGGACGAGGGCAACAGCAGCCCAACAGGGGCTGGCCATTTTGCAAGCAGCCTGCCCTATCACATTGACAGATGACTGTCTCGGTTCTGGAAACATCCCACGTGGGTGTGTGTTTAGCGTACGGTATAGAAAAGACTAAAGATAAAACAAAGCTGACCAAAGGGCTGTGGCCATGATTGATTTTGATCACCTGGAAATAAGCTATTTTTAAGTTGAAGGGGAAATTCCCAGAGACCCATTTAAACAGAGTAACGGAGTTGGAAGGGACCTTGGAGGTCTTCTAGTCCAACCCCCTGCTCAAGCAGGAAATTCTATAGCCTATCAAAGCATGTCATATTAAAAGCCTCCAGCGTTTGCATTAACTGCAAAGCTGTGTCTATAGGGGGAAAAAAAACAGTATTTTTTTTTTATCATGGAAGAAAGGAAAAAATGCAAAGATTTTAAATGTATATGGAGATAATCCCAAAAGTGCTTTTTTTTTTGGTTTTTTTTTTTTTCCTATAGGCAACTGGACTTTCTGGTTTTTCTGGAAGATGCTTCGTTTCTCAGGTCAAAAGCACCTTTGGGTTTAAACTCCCCTTCCCAGCAGCGGTTTCCAGAAGGCACTGGGAGATCTGGGGAGAGGGAGTGCTGGGTGAAAAGCTTTTTCACTCACCAGTCTCGAGAGGTGGCTGTGTGGTCCAACACCGTCCCTGGAGGAGGCGATGAAAGTTGCTGAGCAGCTGATGAATAGATGTTGGTGCTGATTTGTTTCTGAACCACAAACACCACCATTTTAGGGTTGTAATTATTAAAAGCTTCAAAACATTTCTCCAGCTGGGGGATTTCGTAGCTTTCTACTATTTTCAGCTGGCCATCTGAAACCCCGTCTCTATAAATCACTATCTTCTCCGGGAGATGATGGTTGACCTTTGAGAGAACAAACACCCAACAATCAGAAAGAGCTAAACGTTGCTATCTAGATTTGATCCACAATCACGACGATTTCTTGCTCAAAAAGAAAATGGTTCTCTCTTTTCTTCTGCCTGACCTATAGCAAAAGGCAGGGGGAGGGGGGGGAAATCTAAACTACAGGGAGTCTTCAACTTTCGGTCACAATGGAGTCCAACATTTCTGTTGCTAAATGAAACAGTTGTTAAGTGAGTTTCCCCCCCCCCCACTTTGCAACCTTTCTTGGGACTCAAGACAACCAACAAAGTTACCCTCCCTGTCTCTCTCCCTGTCTCTCTCTCTCTCTCCCTCCTTCTCTCTCATGTGCTCTTTTTGCCCAGGTCTTGCTATCCACCATTAAACCATCTTTCCAAGCAGTTTCCATGTTTCCAATGTCTTTCTTCCCACTTGGAATTGAATCCAGAAGGATAATTCTTCCAACATCTGTGTCCCAGGGTCATGGGACCTCGCCCCCCTTTTCCAAGCAAAGTCAATGGGGAAGCCGCACTCACTTAATGACCAGGTTACTAACTTATCAACTGCAATGGTTCTCTTAACAACTGTCGCAAAGAAAGTGTCATGCCCCTGTTAGAATCTGATTCCGAGGGAGAGGAGGAACAGCCGACAGGGAGTGAGAGTGTGGGAGATTGTGGAGGAAACAGGGGAAGGGCACAGGCCAGATGGGCATTCAGAGGAAGACCCAGGCCCATCCCCTCTTCATCTTAGGACACACAGGGAGGAGCGGATAAGGGAGAAACGTGAATGGCGTGGCCTATGGGGGAGGAAAGAGCCTTGATCCCCTTCATGGGCTGCAGCTGTGAGGACTGTTTAAAAGGATAAACTGCGCATGGGCCAGTGCTGGAAGCAAAGTGTGAAAATATTTCTAGTCTGTCAGTTCTTGTCTGAGTTTGGTGTCCTTCCCAGTGTGTATTTCGAAATCTGTGGACGTTTTCAAGCCCTTATCCTGCCTTGTCTCATTAATTGGTTCAGTGTGGTTTGTGTTTTTTTTTCTATTTATAATTCATATGTATTTTGAGTTTGAACGGAAGTTCTTCCTTTTCGCAACTGTTTGTGAGGGAGTTTTTTCTCCAGTCAATGATAATTGGACCTTTGAAGCCAAGTTGAAGGAATTCAAGGGACTTCACCTGTTTTTGTGATTTTGTTGCTTTTGTATCCCACCCTGGGCCATCACAGAAAGTCATAAAATGGGGTGAAACACACTTAACTAATGTCTCACTTAACAGAAATTTTGGGCTTAATTGTCATCATAAGTTGAGGACTACTAGTAAAGACAGCACAATGAAACAAACATATCTTCCTCAAAAAAATATGCAAAACAGTTAATCTGGACATGCTTCTCTATAAATTCCAGAGAACTGGAAAGTAATAGTTTGTTTCTCACCTCGTGGAATTTCTGCAAAGCAGCTACTAAACAGACCTTTAGGCTGTCTATTATTTCTTGATGAGGCGTCTGGAATATAACCTTAGAATACCATCGTGTCACAATTCTGGTGGCAGAAAAGGAGATGATATTAATCATGTTAACTCAAAGCATAAAGCCTCATGATTCCCCTGTTAACTTTTCAGCGCCATCATAGCCTTGGAATCTTTTTAACACTGCCACACTTAAAGATTAGATTAGTGATGGCTAAATATTGGGGACAAAATTGGGATATTCAAAGAAATGAGTGGTATAATGAAATTTGCAGTATGACAACAAATGATAAATTAACAACAAATTAAATTTTAAACAAGGGATGATTAAAGTAAACAATCGTAATGTAATATGGGGAGATTTTATAACAATAGTGTTGGTGGAAGGCAAAGAGAATAAACCTACTCAAGAATATATGCTGTTTTAAACAGGATAAGGACACAATTGGAATATATTGTATATCATTTAATTGTTATGGAAGGAGAAATATAAGGAAACAAAAAGGTCTCAGGGAGGTGCACTGTAATATTTCTATTTTTTTCCTTTTTTATATTTAGTTATATATATGATGTTTGTATTATTTGTATTCAAAATAAAAAAATATTACAAAAAACCCCCAGTAACACTTAAATAATAATTTGAGTCAATCTAGAGGGATACAGAAATTTAAAAAAAAAAACAAGCTGTGAAAGGATTCCAAGCAATTCTACTTGGAAACAATGGAAAAGCAAGAAAAAAGTCTGAATTTTTCTGCCGCTCGTTTTAAAAGTAGGCCAAGGTCTCCCTTACTCCCTTCATCCAATATGGTCCTCAATCCCTTTTTGCTCGTTATGTGTCATTAGAGTCCATATGTAGATCTTTTCCATCAGCATCTCTCTTGCAGGTTTCCCAACGGTGCCCTCATCGCCAGAGTAACGGTCCATCCACCTTGCTGTCCATCCTCTTCTTGTCTTTCCTTCCACGTTTCCCAACATCAGGGTCTTTTCCAGAGAGCTGGATCTTTACATCATGTGTCCACAGTAGGATAAATTTGAGCTTGGTCATTTGTGTCTCGAGTGAGAACTCTGTTGACTCTACTGATTTGTTCAACGGCCTATCAGTTTCTTTTCTTTGCTGACCATGATATTCTCAGCAGTTTCCCCCAACATCAAACTTCAAAAGCATCGTAACTGCTGCTATCCTGCTTCTTGAAAAATCCCATTTTCATTTCCATAGAGTGTCAAAGGAAATATCATGGCTTGCACGACTCTGGTCTTTACAGGTATAGAGACATCATGGCTGCCTTAACTGATTGCTTATTCCTGTGATGTTGATGATAGATCCTTAAAGGCAGAAATTATCCACCATTGCAATACCTTCATTGTCAGTTCTAAGGCTGGTTGCTCTACCTGTCATTATTGGTCTTCTTTAAATTGGTGCTCTTCTAATTTTAACGTTAGTCCCAAATTTTTCACTGTGCTCTTTGTCTTTTAGTACTTGCAAATGCTTTGCATTTTCCACCCGGCCTCTTATTAAATCTCCTCCACAGCGAAACAAAAAAGGAAGAAAAGAAAATTCTCCCCAACCCCACGCAGTCAGTGGCTCCTGGGAAACGAATATTTGGAAATCAGCCTTTCAGAGCTGAAGGAGCTTCTTGGATGAGCAGCAAAATGTCGTCAAAAGAAAAAAACAAGACAGTCCAGTTGCTTCTTGAAAAAAGTACCTTTGGGACAACCATTTATTTATTTATTTATTTTATTTTGTTTGTCAATTGCTTACAAAATAATAGGTACAAGTAAAAACATAGTTATGAATACATGGATACATACAAGAAAAATAAAAAAATAAAAGAAACAATAGGGCAGGGATGGTAGGCATGGTGGTGCGCTTATGCACGCCCCCTACAGACCTCTCAGGAAAGGGGTAAGGTCAATAGTAGACAGTCTAAGGTTAAAGTTTTTGGGGTTTGGGGCAGAGGTGGTATTCTGCAGGTTCTGACCAGTTCTGGAGAACCGGTAACGGAAATTTTTAGTAGTTTAGAGAACCAGCAAACATCACCTCTGACTGGAGATTTTACAGTATCCTTCCCCTGCCACACCCACCAAGCCACGCCCACAGAACCGGTAGTAAAAAAATTTGAATCCCACCACTGGTTTAGGGAAGAAACCACAGAGTCAGGTAGAGTATTCCAGACATTGACCACTCTGTTGCTGAAGTCGTATTTCCTGCAATCAAGTTTGGTGCGATTAACCTTGAGTTTGTATCTATTGTTTGCTCTTGTATTGTTATGGTTGAAGCTGAAGTATTCACTGACAGGTAGGACATTGCAATGTATGATTTTATATACTATACTTAGATCAGATTGAAGATGGCATAATTCAAGGTTTTCTAGGTCTAGAATATCAAGTCTGATGGCATAAGGTATTCTGCAATGAGTAGAGGAGTGGAGAACTTGTGAAATATTTCTGGACTTTCTCAACTGTGTTAATATCAAATACGTAATGTGGGTTCCAGACTGATGAGCTGTATTCGAGTATTGGTCTAGCAAATGTTTTATATGCTGTAGTTATTAGTATAATATTACCAGAGAAAAAGCTACATAAGATTAGGTTAACAACTCTTAACGCCTTTTTGGCTATGTAGTTACAGTGAGCTCTAGCACTTAGATCATTAGAATGAGTACTCCAAAATCCTTGACAGAGTTTGGATCATCAACAAGTCTTGACTATTCAGCCTGTATTTTATTTTCTGATTTTTTTTGCCAATATATTTTTGCCAATTTATTTGTTGAGATTTGAAGTTGCCATTTGTTTGACCATTCTAATACATAGTCAAGATCTTTTTGAAGGGTAGCAGTATTGTCTGTGGTGTTGAATACCTTTACATCATCAGCGAAGAGAACACAGTTCTCTTAATATGATCACGGAGGTCATTTATGTAGAGTATGAAAAGAGTTGGTCCTAGAACACTGCCTTGGGGGACACCACTGTTGACAGGTACAGGATTTGATAGGACGCTCCCAATTTTGACCATTTGTTGTTTGTTTGACAGGAATGCTTCTCTCCAGTTATGCAGGTGTCCAGAGATACCGTAAGATTTTAGTTTTAGGAGTAGTTTGTCGTGTTATGGATAGTTTGTTTTTTTCTGGTTTTGGGAGTTGTTATTGGTACATATAGTTTGATGACTCTTTTGACTTTCAAGTAAAAATAAGTAAAAAATACCATGACCTGGAGGACTGAGAATCTCCACAGCCATTCAGCAACGACCTCAGTCCTAGAACAGACCCATAGATCTGAATGCCAAAAAGTTTTTTTTTTAAAGAGGACACTTACGGACTAGTACTTGCCACAAAGCCCACCATTGAGCGCTTCCCCCTGGTGGGATCATGATACACATCTATGCCAATCACCATCAGCTGTTTCTGGAAGGAAGAACAAGATGTTATTCTCCACATGCACAGCTGCAAGAAGGGATATCCAGCTAGACAGGCAGACAGACAGACAGATGCGCTTAAAGACTTCCTGCCCGTTTGTTTTATTTATACCTGCATTTATGTATTTTTTATAAACAACTCAAGGCAGTGGACATACATCTCACTCCTTCTTCTTTCCCCACAACAACAACCCTGTGAGGTAAGTTGGACTGAGACTGAGGGACCTGTCCAAAGTCACCCAGCTGGCTTTTGTGTCTAAGGCAGGACTAGAACTCACCGTCTCCTGATCTCTAAGCCTGGTGTTTTAATCATTAAACATAAAAGTGCCTTTTCAAAAGGCAACTGGACTTTGGGTTGTTTTTTTTTTCCTTCCTTCAAAACATTTTGCTTCTCATCCAAGAAGCATCTTCAGTTCTTGGATGAGAAGTGAAATGTTTTCAAAAAAAACCAAAAAAACGAAGTCCAACTACCTCTTGAAAAAGCACCTTTGAGGCAACCATGACCTGCATGATTGAGAATCTCTGTAGACATTTTAACTACTAAACTGGCTCATTTCATCAAAGTGTGCTTGAAAAAAACACAAAGTATAGAGGCCTTACAGGCAGGGCTCTGAGCACTCAATGTTTGGTGAGTTCCCTCCTCAAAATTGGTATTTCTGCCAATTAAAAGTTCCCTAAATTTGCAGGTGGCTCCCTCTGGTGCATCCAACTTGAGAATGCAAGCAGAGAAAACAGTAAGCAAGCAAGTTGGCATGTCATTCCTAATCTTAACCTTAAAACAACAATCTCTCTCCCCTACTTCACTACTTTTGAGCCTCTGATCTCTACACAACACTGAGCATTTATCTTTATAGCATGGGAGTTTCCCATGGCTCAGCCATAATTCAAGTTAATCTTGACTCCTGGGAACTAAAATAAGAGTGCACCTCCCTTTGTTATCATCTTCCATAAAAGGACCGTGAGAAGGTATTTTCACAGCTGAAATTTTTGGTATGTTTTACAACAAATCGTGATAAATAACTTTTTCTCTACTCAAATACATTAATGTATTATCCATTTTGTTAAGTATAAGCACTTCAGGAAGCAAACATTGCCAAAGATAGTAACATTTCTACTTTTAGCATTCCAAGAGAAAGCTCGCTTCTTGTAATAGCAATAGCACTGAGACTTATGTATATACCGCTTCACAAGTGCTTTACAGCCCTCTCTCTAAGTGGTTTACAGAGTCAGCCTCTGGCCCCCAACAATCTGGGTCCTCATTTTACCCACCTCAGAAGGATGGAAGGCTGAGTCAACCTTGAACTTGGTGAACCTTGAGTGTTCTAGGACCCACACTCTTTGTACTCTATATAAATGACCTTTGCGATCACCTTTAAGCAACTGTGTCCTCTTTGCGGATGACGTAAAACTATTCAACACCACTGACAATGCTACTGTCCTTCAAAGCGACTTTGATTATGTGTCTGAATGGTCAAACAATTGGCAACTCCAAATCTCCACTAACAAATGCTCTGTCCTACACATTGGTAAAAAAAATCAGTACACCAAATACAAACTAGGCGGATATGACCTCGTTGATGACCCTCACTCTGTCAAGGACCTTGGAGTTCTCATACCAAATGACCTAAGCACCAGAGTTCACTGTAACAGCATTGCCAAAAAGGCATTAAGAGTTGTAAATCTAATCTTACAAAGCTTCTCCTCCAGAAATATCAAATTGCTAACTAGAGCATACAAAACTTTTGCTAGACCAATACTCAAATACAGCACCTCAGTCTGGAATCCGCACTGTATATCAGACATTAATACAATCGAGCGAATCCAGAAGTATTTCACGAGAAGAGTACTACACTCCTCTACTCGCAACAGAATACCCTATATCACCAGGCTTGAGATTTTGGGCTTGAACAACCTTGAACTGCACTGCCTAGTTAGACTTAAGCGTAGCGCACAAAATTATCTATTACAATGTCCTACCAGTCAATGACTACTTCAGCTTCAACCACAACAATGCAAGAGCACACAACAGATACAAACTCAATGTAAACCACTTCAAACTCGATTGCAGAAAGTACAACTTTAGCAACAGAGCGGTCAATGCCTGGAATGCACTACCTGACTCTGTGGTTACATCCTCTAATCCCCACTCCTTTAACCTCAAACTAACCACTATTGACCTCACCCCATTCCTAAGAGGTCTGTAAGGGGCGTGCATAAGTGCACCATCGTGCCTACCGTCCCTGCCCTATTGTCCCCATTTATTCATACCTATTTCCTGTATTCTTACTCATGTTTATATTTATACCTATTATCTTTTAAGCGATTGACAAATAAATAAATAAAAATAAATAAAATAGAATCAAATTGCTGGCAGTGGGCAGTTAGCCTGCAATATTGCATTCTAAGCACTGCACCACCATTGCTTAACCCAGAAAAGATTCCCAGTTCCAATTTTTCATCAAATTCTTATACTGTTCATTGTATTAGAAGGGGCAATCCAAGCCATCCCATTTTGTACAGAAATTGGAGTCTTAAGAATCTTTTCTATAACCTAGCTTAATCCACAGACAACGTATTTCTACTCTACAAAAAAAGGATGATGAATCTGATCATTTGGAAAATGTTGTGTAACTGGCTAATGGATTATGGGCTTCTGGCTGATGCTCACATTAGAAATGTGGCAATTGTTGCCATTGTGCTTACACATTCTTGATGCGTAAGTAATTATTCTTACAAATACTACTGGCAGTAGTGGATGACAGGATTAAGGTTGATAGTAATGTGTCTTAAACGTATCAGCTGAGTTCTTCAGTGGGATGTTGTATATATCTTCACTTTTCTCTTTTTGAAACAGCATCTTATCTACGCAAACTGTAAGAGGACAGAAATGACCCTTGACCACTGTTCTCCACTTGAGATTGTAATGTATTATTTTCAAGGCTCCCAACTTTCAGCAGGTCATAATTAAGTAAAGGGGGGGCATCCAGGGAAGTGAAAGGAAAGGAAAAAGATGGATATTAATAGTGTCACTTAAAGAACATAAAATATGCAATATTACTTTAGAGAATTATTATTTTTACTGAATTAAGCTTCACTGAAGAGAAATAATGTCAGTATTACTTACCAATGGAATGTCCACACTCCACAGCTCTCCACCTAACTTACAATTAATTTGCAACAGAATCTTCTGGGCTATACTTCTCAGTTTAGCATATTGAGTTGTAATGGTTCGAGCATTAATAACCTGTAGCAATTAATAATTAGAATTAGTAAATGCCTGGGCAAGAAACAAATGTTTATCTTTCAACAATTCTCAGTTTGGTTATTGCATAAAATGTTTTAAACCATTCTACTTTGAGCTTAATTTCATCAGGAGTACCTTAATGCAGAGCTGTCAAACTCCCGGCTCGTGGGCCGGATACATCACCCACTGGCCATGCCCACGCCCAGTTTAGCGAAGGGGGAAAAAGTCCTGATACGTCACGTTATGCCGCTGTGATGTGTTTGACACCCCTGCCCTAATGCTTTCCTGACTTCATCAGAAGGCTTCTAACTTCAAAATACCCCCCTTTTGAATATGAAACACTTCCACTAAAATCAGAAGGGCATTGAAATATTTCTTATGAAGTTAGAAATAGCCCTTTCAAAAGTCAAAATGGTTGAATTTCCATATTTTCCACATCTAACTCTAACCTGTGAGTTTTAATATATTTGCAAGGCAATAAGGTTATTAGTGCTTAAAGTAAACACCGTCTTGTTTCTCCCTCACAATAAATTAAGCCTCCATTCAGCAAAATATATTTAACATATTTATTAACCCTTAAGTTATTAAATATGTTTATTTAATATACCTTATTATTACATATATTAGTTAATATTTAACAATGTCATCTTTGGACAGCACTGGCTCTTCTGCTTTGTAACAGAGATGAGCACCGCCCCCTAGAGCTGGAAACTACTAGGACATATGCGCGAGGGGAATCTTTACCTTTAAGTTATTAAAAATACAGGTTTGACCAATACAGGTTTTCCCCATATTCTAAAAAAATCTGATTTTAAAGATCCATTTATTAAATGACTGAATTCTCAATTCACAATTAAAAGTTAAACATTGTTGACATTCGTTATAAACATAAAACTCTAAATCATTAGAACACAAAACTGTTCAAAGCTCATGTATGAACTATGTATATATAAACAGTATAAACTGTTTCCTGTTACACATAATGTTGGGCCTCAAAGACACATCAGAGGCTCTTCCTAAAAACACAGGTGATCAAACAAGTAGTATCACCATCAGCAATGTCCATTCAAGCATTTATACAGGCTCAAGGAACAGACAACTATTTGACATACCTGGGAAGGAACTGGGTTCTGTACATTGCACAGTCTTTTAATGGCCCTGTACAAATCATCTTTAGTTCCTGTGATAATACAAACGACTAATTGTATTGATCCCTTAATAAAGAGAAAGGACAGTAAGTAACCAATTTGCAATAAGATCATTAAATACCAGTTTACCACTATGAGTTAGGCATATTGGGAGGTGGAACTAATGTCATTTATTAATTTACATCCTGCTTTTATTTTATGCAATTCAAGGCAGCATAACTTATGCTTCATCCTTGCAATTTCCCCACAAGAACTCTAATAAAAGGGCTGGGTTAAGAGCCCAAAATCTCCCAACCCAGAGTCTCCGAGTCTCCTGATTTCTAGACTAACACCTTAGCCACTACACCAAATTGGCTCTCGGCCATTACTTTATGATCGCAAAAACATTTCAAGCCTGAATGCCAAACAACAGTGGTATCTTGGTTCTCAACTACTTTGAAACTCATCGAATGTGATAATCAACACATTTTGACATGAACATTTTGTCCTTGTACTTATCGTTTGTTTAGTACTCAACACACAAGCTAGAACTTGGCGGTGTTGACTGCCTTGTGACTAGCTACATTATTTCTTAAGGGAAATACCTGTTTGGTACTCATCATTTTTGTTACTCATTGCGTCTCCCGGAACCAATTAATGATGAGTACCAAGGTACCACTGTATACGTTTGTTCATATTTCAACAAAATATGAATCCATTGGAAGGCAAACTATTGAAGCTCAGTAGCTCTTTCCCAGGAAAGTTTTACCAAGATCAGATTCCAGATGTTTGCTCTATCCATCCCAACTATACACTCCTCTTCCTTCTCCCTTGCTGTCTTAATATTCTGTATCTCAGTATATTTTATCTGAAAGCAAGATAAAGCTGCAAGAGGAGAGAGGAAAAAAAATCAAACAGGAAATCACCACTGTAAAATCACAAACCCATAAACTCACACCTCACTACTTAGCAATGATTTGATAGCTCTGGCGTAAGTCTCTATTCGGTCATCTTTCAATTCTTTCCAAATAGGTGCAGCTAATGGGATTTCAAGTGGTCCTGAGATTTTTTGCAGCATGCTGACTAGTTCATGAGCTTGCTCCATCGTGTGCTTTGGGTAAAAGAGTGCCCAGAAATGAATTGGAATCTAAGAAATAAAAGAAAAGTCAACATACTTTTGACACTTGCAATAGACACCTGCTAAAATGCATGGCTTCCCAGGGATTTGAGGATAGTAATATAATTTTTACTACAGAGAGTCCTTGACTCACAACTATTTGTTCCAGAATTAGTCCCTGATACTTCTATACTGCAATAATGGAGTGCTTCCATTTCCTTGTACCAATAATGTAGTCTATTTTTATTTTTGTGTCTTTCATCTGGTGATCTCCATGTATACAACTTTAAGAGGTCTGGGCAATAAAATAATGATTAGATTGGCAGCAAGTAATTCTCCTGTTTCATTTCTGTTTCCTAGACCATAAATCCAATTATGTCTTTCTTAATACTATTTCGGCATTCCAATCTCTCACCACAAGCAGCATTATCTTGATTTCACATTGGGTCAATTTCAGATTAAATTTGATACAAAACTGGTCAACTTCCTCCTCTTTTATTTCAATGGAACACAAAGAGGAAGAAACAAAGACAAGAAAGAATCCTAGTTCATACATCTTAACAACTATAGGTGACTTACGGCCATAATTTGACATAAAATTATACACCACCGACAATGCTGCTGCCCTACAAAGCAACCTTGACTATGTATCAGAATGGTTGCGCAATTGGCAACTCCAAATTTCAACTAATAAATGCTCTGTCCTACACACTGGCAATAAAAATCAGAACACCAAATACAAGTTGGGCAGAAATGATCTCGTAGACGACCCTCACTCTGTCAAGGACCTAGGAGTCCTCATCTCAAACGATCTAAGCCCCAGAGCTCACTGTAACAGCATTGCCAAAAAGACATTAAGAGTTGTTAACCTTATTTTGCGAAGCTTCTTCTCCTATAACATTGAAATGCTAACTAGGGCATACAAAACCTTTGCCAGACCAATTCTCCGCCTGGAACCCGCACTGTATATCGGACATTAACACGACTGAACGGGTTCAAAGCTATTTCTCAAGAAGAGTACTCCACTCCTCTACTCACAATAGTATTCCCTATGCTTCCAGGCTCAAAATTTTGGGACAATCTTGAACTACGGTCCGATCTAAGCATCGTTCACAAAATTGTCTGCTGTAACATCTTGCCTGTCAACAACTTCTTCAGCTTCAACCGCAATAATATACGGGCAAACAACCAATACAACTCAAGGTAAACCGCTCCAAACTCGATTACAGAAAATACAATTTCATCAACAGAGTGGTCACGCCCTACCCGACTCCGTGGTTACAGCCTCAAACCCCTCACAGCTTCAACCTCAAACTGTCTACCGTGGACCTCACCCCATTCCTAAAAGGTCCCTAAAGGAGGCGTGCATAAGTGCACCAGCGTGCCTACCATCCCTGTCTTATGGTCCTCTTCGTTCATGTTTATGTTCATACCTATACTCGTTATCTTGTACATGTTTGACAAACAAACAAATAAAATAAACAGTTGAGCCCCAAATTTTTATTGCTAAATGAGACATTTGTTAAGTGAGTTTTGCCCCATTTTACGACTTTATGTCAAGCGTTCAAAGTAAGCACCCATGGAAAGCAGAACTCAAAGGCAGGCAGATTTTCCTGAAAGAACAATTTATTGGATACATCATATTGGCACAACAGATGAAAACCGACTCTGAAAGTTCCCGTGGTTTTCACCTAATTAAAAAGTGAAAGGTCCCCCTTCCTTCAAGTCATTAGTCACATTGTCCAATAGAGGTGCTGGCCGGTTGCTTGGTTACTCTGCTCCTCCTCTCCCGGCCTTGCCTTGCCATAGTTGTTAAGTGAATCATTGTTATGTTGGTAACATGGTTGTTAAGTGAATCTGACTTCCCCATTGACTTTGCTTGTCAGAAGGTCGCAAAAAAGGGATCACATGACCTCTGGACACTGCAACCGTCATAAAGGTGAGTCGGTTGTCAAGCATCTGAATATAAATCACGTGACCATGGGGATACTGCAGCTGTCATTAAGTGTGAAAAACAGTAACAAGTCACATTCTTCAGTGCAGTTATAACTTTGAAGAGTCACTAAATGAACCGGTGGTAAGTCGAGGACTACCTGTCTATATTGAAGAGAATGCTGAGTCAATTGTTACACCCCACAGAAGACTGCCCCACATCCAAAATTAAGCTTACTGCAGAGATGCAGGCTTCTCTGCTGATTTCTTTAGTCCAGTTTAGGCCTTCCGAGGTAGTGAAGGACGATTTCTTCAGGTTTATTCTTTCCACGGGAAGGATGCGCCCGGTGGTCTGAAACAGGCCAACGAGACGAAAATAAGGCTGCATACAAGGCTAAACCTGGGACAGCCCTTGGCCCATTTTAAATCCAGAGCTCAGGACCAAATATGCCTTAAAGTAGCGGACCCCAACCTTTCCAACTTGGCGGCCAGGTGTGTGTGTGTCAGAGGTGGTATTCAACAGGTTCTGACCTGTTCTGGAAAACCGGTAGCAGAAATGTTGAGTAGTTCGGAGAACCAGCAAATCCCACCTCTGACTGACCCCGCCCCCATCTCTTCTCCGCCTCCCATTGAGTCCCAGCTGATTGGCTGGGTCTTCTTTGGTTGCCCTGCACAGGAGAACGGAGCTGGAAAGCAGGTTAGTGGGGTGGGGAGGGAAGGGGGATTTTGCAGTAACCTTTCCCTGCCACCTTCATCAAGCCACGCCGTGCTCACCAAGCCATGCCCACAGAACCGGTAGTAAAAAAATTTGAATCCTACCACTGGACTGTGTGTGTGTGTAGCAGTTGCGCGCACAGCTCCATTTGTGCAAGCATCAGGCACACATACCCTCCGTGTGCGCAAATGGAGCTTTGTGCCATAACAGAGGGCGCTTGCACACGTGTGGGAAGCTCCACTCACACGAGGGACTATTTCAGAGATTTAAAACAGCAAAAGCGGTGCTATGATTTTCAATATCTACAAAGCAGAACTTCAGGACTGGGAATTTGTTAATGTGCCCCCCCGCCCCGCCCTCCATCTCATAAGAAGCGATTCTGGGCATCATATAGCAAAATCAGCAGAAAACAATAAACGCATTAAACACTGACATATTTTTTAAAAATGAAATAATAAGGGCAATGAAGCCACTTCAAGATCTCACCGGTCCCCGGAGACACCCAGGCTTAGTGACAAAAACCAGATCTTTATGGACTTTCAGAAAATAAAGAGGGATGGAGGTTATCTCATTTTGGAAGGGGAGGGATGTGGGCGCCACAGTAGAAAAGACTCACCTGCTTGGGCCCATCAAGTGCAGTTCCCTGGAGGGGGAACCTATAGGATGTCTCTCTTGCCAGAGCTGACGGGAGGAGCTGGTGTAATTGGGGAAATGTGGTTGCTCAAATAAATCAATCTGTGTCATGAAAGGCATTAAAGGCCCTAGACAGAAGGAGTGCTGCTGAACCTTGTCAGGTTTTTTTTTTTTTTTAAAAGGAACAATTCTCTCCCCAATGCGACTCCCTCAAAATTTAAAACTGAAATTCAATGTGTACTGTAGTACATAACATCTGCATGAAGCCTGCAGTTTTCCGAGCAGACAGACATGGAGAAGTTGGTGGACCAAGATTACAGGTAGAAAAAGGAAACAAAAATAAGCTTTAAATTTGAGTAGTCATAGGAGGAGGAGAAAAACCTTCTCACTTTTTGTGAGGTGTAACTTTTAGAAGATATTTAATTTTTCAATTCTGTTCCCGAGCTTCTAATCACCAGGCCTAAAATTATTGCCCAAGTAGATACAATGCTATCCACCAGCTCAAGGCAGGAACGAAGTAACAAATGCGGAGATCAATCTTACACAACTTTCTGATCAGGGCCAAAAATGTACTACCTTTGGGTAAAATACTCTCGGGACTTTGCAGAAGTGAACGACCTATTTATTTCTGTTATTAACGGTTGCCCTAGATGCTGAAAAATAATCACAAAATAAAGGGAAAAGGTTATATAGATTAGCCGTTTACTTTCTACATCATAGTTAGCAGAAGAAGAAGAAGAAGAAAAGCAGGGGATAATAGGGTGACCAATCTCTTCTTGGTCAAACCTTTTTTTTTTCATAAAATAGGCAGGATCCCATCTGGCAAAGCTTAAAGCACTGGCAAAGCTAACACAGAGTTTCCTTACCCTGTAAACATCCTCATCCAAGAAAAGCCCCCACCGGGACAATTCCTTATGGGCACTCTCATTCTTCTCAATTCTGCTCAGAAGTTGGAGCAGAGCGGCATGATGCTGTCCGGGACTCATGTTGACTTTCTGCGTAAGGTCCTGAGGCAAAGTAGACACAGAGAAGGGGATGGGGGTAAGGCACGTCAGCTTGTATTTTTAAAAAAAGGAAGTATACATTGACAGCAAAGCAGCAGTTTGAAGAAGCAATTTCTCCAGTGACTTGCTTTTAAAATTCACAATGAACAGAAACCAGGAGGGGAAATGGCACATTAAAAAAAAAAACAGGGTTCTATTATTAATATTATTATCTTGCTCTATTATTGCACACCATCTTGAGGTTTTTTTTTTAAATTACATCCTATAGACACCTCTGAACAGAATCCTCTCTATAGGTGGTCCTTGGCTTAGTTCAGTTTAGCTTAGTTTATTGTCCCTGCACCTCGTACAACACAATCAAATACCATCTTCAGGGGACATCAGGGCCATGAAAATAAACACAAACACACATCCTTCACACCCCACACACTGAATTGAAAATCGACACCGCATCAACACTGCACTGTACAGGAGAATTCAACGGAGTTCCTGCCCTGGGATAGAAGCTGTTTTTCAGCCTATTTGTCCTTGTTTTTATTATCGTGTACCGTCTGCCAGATGGTAATAGTTCAAAAAAAGGCTTCTCAGGATGAGATGGATCTTTGAGGATGTTTTGAATTTTCTTAAGGCAGCGGGCAGCTATAAAGCTCTTCAAAAGAGGGGAGAGGGCAGCCAATGATCCTTTGGGCAATGACATTAACCCTCTGGAGTGCTGTCCTATCTGCCACTGTGCAACTTACAACCACAACTGAGCCCAACGTTTTGCTGCTAAATCAGACAGTTGCTGAGTAGGTTCTGTCCCATTTTCTTGCCACTGTTGTTAAGTGAATCAGTGCAGTTGTGAAGTTAGTAACACGGCTGTTAAGTGAATCTGGCATTCCCCCATTGGCTTTGCTTGTCGGGAGGTCACAAAAGGGGGATCACATGACAAAAGGGGACGCTGCAGCCATTATAAATCAGTTGTCAAGCGGCTGAATTTTGATCATGTGATCATGGACATGCTGCAACAGTTGTGGGAAAAAACGGTCATAAATCACAATTTATTCTCAATTCTAAAGCTGAAATGTTACCGGTTTTAGTTCTGCCAAACCAGAGCACAATCCCTTTGAGTTGGGAATGGAAACCATGTTCCGTTTTGTGCACAAACCCTACAATCCAAGCAGGAGCCACTTCAGCAACCAAGGTGTCTCCCTCTTAAGCCACTGCAAGAAATGGCAGGGATCCATAAGATTCATTCTCCCAAAGTTTCAAAAGGAAGAGAATGAGATTTACTGCTTTTTAAACTTAGCTATTACATGTACAGTACATCCTACCATTTTATCCTATACAATTGAAAGTAACTACATTATTCTTCCAGCTTCTATATTCCCCACAACATACAGGTGAGGTGGGCTGGGTTGTACTGAGAAAGAGGGACTGGCCTATAGTCAATCACCTGACCTAAGGAAGGACTAGGACTCATGGCCTCCCAGAAACTATCTTCTAGCACAGGGGTCCCCAAACTTGGCAACTTTAAGACTTGTGGACTTCAACTCCCAGAATTCCTCAGCCAGCCACCGCTAGTATTCTTATCTACATTCATAGATCAGACTGGTCATGTCCCAAAAGATTGGGGGCTGGAAATAATAATCCCAATTTATTAAAAAGTCAGTAAGAACAAGGGTCTTTTTTGAGCGTTATCAGCAAATTGCTAGGCATGCTAAATTTCAAGCTCCAGGACTGGATAAAGACAAAAGGCATAAGCCAAGACAAGCAGGCATGGTCATTGGTTTAGAACTGAATTTAGAGAAGGGAGGCCAGCAACAGGCTAGAGTTTGGCGCTCCATCATGTTGTACAAAAATATGCTCCATCAAAAGAAACCCTCCTCCTTCATGAGATAAAATCTTTGTAGATTTTAAACATGGCTTTGACTCAATTTCCAGGAATGCGAAAAATGAACTCCACAAGTCTTAAAGCTGCCACATTTGAAAACCTCTGTTTTAGCACTTTAACCATTAGAGTTTTGGAGACCTATGTTCTAGCACTTTAACCACTATATGTATGTATGTATGTATGTGTGTGTGTGTATGTATGTATATATATATGGATCTTTGGTTCTTCGGGTTTTCTCCCGCGTAGAATTGGAAGTATCTAGGCGACGTTTCGAGGCCAAAGACGCAAGCCTGAAGATGATGAATGAGACTTCATCGAAACGTCGCCTAGATACTTCCAATTCTACGCGGGAGAAAACCCGAAGAACCAAAGATCCACATACACCCACACACACATACACACACACACACACACATACATACATAGCTAAGTAGCTCGAAATAGATCTATACTAGTCTCCCTTGTTTAATTATCAGCTCAAAACCTCACACACACACACAGGTTAAAGTGCTAGAACAGAGGTCTCCAAACTTGGCAACTTTAAGACGTGTATATTTATAATAAAACTTCATATATATAAAAGTTAAATAATGTCTTTACAAGAAAAATACCATTAGTGTCTTGTGATCTGAGTAGAAGGAATAAATCATTAGTGATTAATGACTACAACTTTTGGGTGTTTAGACAAGCTCAAAATGCCAGCCATCATCATGTCACCATGTGAGATCTCTGGGAGGCCAAGGGAACCCTTCTTCAAGCAGAGCGCGACTAGAAGGCTTCAGATGCTATTGAACCAACAAAACCAGGGTTCTGAATGGCTAGCTATGACTTAAAAGGCTGGTGAGAGGCCAAATATTTGATGTAGTAAGAGGTTGAGGATTTTATAAACAAATTCCAATTCTGTATAAAACATATAGTTCAAGCACCTTCATAATTCTAAAATCTTGTCTCATCTTCTCAGGAATGCCTGTCAAGAAGGAAAGTTCTGGCACTAGCAGGATTTCACCTTCCTGAAGCTGCAGGAAAATCAAATACAAAACCTATTAGCACACATCACATACAGAAATAAATCATTTAATATCAGCTGGGTTGATGTATGCCAAATACACATTAGATGGGAAGGAAGTAAAGGAAAAGCTGACAGTGACAAGAAAACCCAATAAATGGTATGCGATTGATTTTTTTTTAATTGTCACAATTTTCTCTCCAAACCCTGTGAATAAATGTTATGGTAGTTGGAATAGTCCAGGGCTAGCATAGCTAACACAAGAGCGAATGGCTTATGACTAACACTCAGAGTTGTCTTTGCTTAGCACTAATAAGATAGAACATAGAATAACAGAATTGGGAGGGAGCTTGGAGGTCATCTAGTTCAACCTCCAACTTCAGCAGGAGATCCTATACCATTTCATGCAAATGGCTGTCCAGTCTCTTCTTGAAAGCCCCCAGTGTTACAACCATTTTCTCTTCCTGTTTGTTGCTGGAGTTAATCTGGAAGACTGAAGTGCTTGAAATGGCAAATTTCAGCAATGGCCAATTTCCAATACTATGCCAGCTGAAAGCTTGTATTCATACAAGGCTTAAACTATAAGAGTGAGGGGCATCACAGCCTAAAGCTTCCCTCTAAACTGGCTAGTCTATTAAAATACACACACACACACACACACAAAACCTTATGGTTGGAAACATCTGGGGAGGCTGATGGTGGGAGAAATCAAAGCCACACCCACCATGACACCTGTTCCATAGTAATTCCTACACTCCTCTGTAATAGCTCGAAAGTGTTTCCAGAAACGTCACCCAAGACAAGTCACACAAATCAAGCCATTCTAGTGATGCCTGCATTACAAACACCAGCAATTGGTTGCTTCTAAATGCAACTGCTCAAATTCTCACCTTTCCTGGAGGATTTTTTCTTTTTTCAACTCTGTAAATCAACAGTGGCTGGTCAAGCTCTCTAATGGTAATCCCATAATTTTTACTGGAAAAAGAATGTTATATGAATTCTAGGAAGAAAACAAAACTCACTTGATAATTTTAAATGTCAATAGCTAAAAGACTAATTAATAAAAATCCAATTAAACCAAAGTACTTAATTACTTTGATAATGGCCGACACTTCAACAAAACTTAAGCAAGATACTGAATGTCTTATTCCCATTAATTATTTTCTTTTTTCGCATTTTATCTCGACATCGTAGAAACACCGAATCATAATCTTTTACCTGTAATACTCTAGAAAAGTGATTTCCTTCCCATCCGACATGGTGAAACTGTTCTGTGGTGTCTTGTTCCAATCAATGTCATCAATTCGGTAATTTTTATTGTTGTAACGGGTAAGTATAATGTTGCCAATAAGTTGCTTTGTACATTCATCTTGGAAATTTTCCCGACTCTGTTGATAAATTCTATGCCTTTATGAAAACAAACGCTTAGTTAAAAACCAGGAAGGCACAAATTGTAGTCTCACCTTGAGTTTACCAGCTGACTTTAAGAAGTCTGTTTACCCCACTGGCAGCATCCCGTCTGCCAAATTCACTCGTCTTACCCTAACTTTGCAATGCTTTGTAGTTCTTGGTGCTCTCTGGCCTTGGTTGTTTGCTTATAGAAGTTTCATTAGCCAACTAGGTAACGTCTCCAGTGCAAGTGAAAGCAGGGTTGGCTGCCTGTTTCTATTCAGGAGTTTTCCCTGTCAGTTTTGGTGGAAGAATAATTTCCTACTTGGTGATTCCTTGATTAGAATATTGTTTTCTGTCTGATGTTGATCCCTGCTTATCTAATGTTGGTTGCTGGAAAGGATGGGTTGTAGCTTTTTTGTTTTGGTTTTTTTATTCTCTTTTTAATAATTTAATGGTGTGGAATGGTCTTACACAACCAAAAGATACTTGGCATATTTGATAGCTCAATAAACTTATTCTGAGAACTCTGCACTCTACAGCACACAGAATCAACATCATCTTATGATTCTCTGTCATGGCACCAGCTCTCTGAAACACCATCATCGTGAAGTTCCAAAGTCCTCCAAGCCCAACTTTTTCTTCAGTCTTGGGATAAGATAGATGTTGAGATCTTGTCAATATGATGTGTGTGTGTGTGTTCCTGGATATATACATTTACTTTTTAAACTGTAAGCCAGCTAAAGTATTTAGAATCAGATGGCCACTAAATGTTAAAATATAATTAAAATACATTATAACAGAAAAAAATGTGCTAAACAGCTTGAAATAGATCTATACCAGTCTCCCCTTATTTCTTCATCAGTACAACATAAATTTAACCCAACAGGAAAAAATGATATGCAGTTATAAATAACAAATTAGACATCATAAAAGATACAAAGCAATATTTTGCTAGAAATGCATAAGCCGGGGAGATCTAAAATGGGATTCTCTATAGTGGGAGCTTTGTCTATAACGGGGTGGATAACTATGGCACTTCAATGACTTGTGGACTTCAACTCCTAGAATATCTGCGTCTCTATGGAGATTCTCAATCCTCCAGGTCATGGTTGTCCCAAAGGTACTTTTTCAAAAGGCAACTGGACTTTGTTTTTCCTTGAAGACATTTCGCTTTTCATCCAAGAAGCTTCCTTCAGTTTTGACTGAATGGTGGAGGATGGAAGGATTTATATTCTTTGCAGCCATCTGGTCATTAGCACTCTTTCTGAGAATTGTTGAGGTCACTTGGAGGTTTATCTGTGCCCTCAGGGTTACCTGAACAGTGCAAATGGGTGTGGAATTCCTGAACCTTATCTGTAAACTCTCATCATGAAAAATTCCCTTTTTAGATCTCCTCAGTTTGCATATAGACTTTTTTTGCATTAAAAAATGGGACAGATCTAGTATACAGATCACGACCAGCACATCTCTCTCATTGGAAGGGAGCACATTTCATCTCACATTACCAAGCGCAAGGCTCATACACACATCTTGCTATTAGTTCCACTCTAACGAATTTCCAGAGAAACTATCTTCTTTCTAAAAGCTATTTTACACTACTTCCAAAATCAATTCCTACACAAATTCTGAGACTCACACCCAAACGAAGTAAACTTCAGGAGCTATCTTGGTTAGGCACTGGTTTTGTTATACCACAACAAAATAACGGCCACCATATTCCTAATGGTCTTTGAAACATTTTCTGTAAGTATTTCAGTTATCGGCATTTTTTACTCACATCACATTCAGGACTGAATCATTCCGAATAACCTTATGAACAGCATCAACCAACAAAAACAGCCCACCATCTGTCCTTCGGATACTGGCTGCATAGCCAGGCCATATTTGCAACCTTTTCACAAAAATAAACAAAGAGGCTAATTTTTTTAGTATCAAAGGGAAACTGCTTAATTAAAAGATACAATCAAATTGATTTTGTAGTCATAATTAGTAATTGCTACTGTCTGTTTTCACCATTTAAAATTCCCACAAGTTGTCATGTGCAACTGATGGAATATTAAATATACTATCATAGGACAAACACGCTGATGAAATAATCGAATTTATTATGATGAAATCGCAGTCTAATTTATTGCTATATATTATTTATTATCAATATCCCTAGACCACCCAGAGCTCACTAGGATTGAGGCACAAATAAATGAATAAAGTAATCCACCAAAAATATGTCACTGTATTCCAGAGACTCAAGGCAGCTAGTTTTGGTATATATTGCAATTAGCTAAAGTAACTCAATTTGCACCTAGTGAGTTTTTGCCAGAGAATATGCAAAAACAGAACAGCACAAACATATATTTTAAAAGAATATTAATTCTATTGCACAGCATATATTTCAAATAATCAAATACTAAAACACTGCAATGCACAAAGCAATATACCAACCTGTACTGCTGAAGTACAGTAGCATTAGTAGGATCATAGAAATTTCTCCCAACAAGTTTCATATCTAAAATCCTCATCACTCTAGAATAACATGTAAAAAAATACAAGATTAATAGGACATTGGGAAATGAGATTGCTATGTAAAGCATGAACTCAGGGTGCAAAAAAATCCCCATTATTTTGCCCGTCCTGTTACCAAAGGAGGCCAGAAGAACTTAGGTCATCTCCCACAAGATTTCAAACATCTCCAGATCAGACCTAGAGTTAAAGACTTGCATCTCTTTCTCCAATTCTTAAACAATGATGGACTTCCTGCCACTTGTTTTTGGTCCTCGATGTGAAGGATACCCACACTGTATTTCTGGCAAATAACCATCTCTGGTGTTAAGTCTCTTTGCTTCTCTTTCTCCATTTCAGGATTTCGAGATGAATTCCCAAGCACAACCCACAATCCAAGTGCATTCCAGCATCCAACAGTGCAGCAAATGCGAAACGGCCTCGTTCTACTTTTCATCTCAAGAGCGAATCTAAATGCAGGCTCCATTCTTTTAAGTAATAACAACTCCCATTTTTTTTTTCTCTAGCTTGATGTACAAGAGCTAAGAATCTAAAGTGTTCCTGATCCTGGGCTCTTTGGTTAAACTAGAGATTGATCCAAAGACCAATGGTTTTTTTCTTCCTCCCTTAAAACATTACTGTATATAATCCTATACTGTACTTGCTATGTTGCCAGAGATGTTACCCCAAACTCAATCTATCTTAAATGCAAGTTGATTAGATCAGGTTGCAGTAAAGTGTACAGATAGTTCTCGACTTATGGACAGAACATTTAAAGTTAAAACAGCACTGAAAAGAGTTATGACCATAAATGGTTGCAGCATCCCCAGGGTCACATGATCAAAATTCAGGTCCTTGGTAACTGACTCATATTTACGACGGTTGCATTTTCCCAGGGTCGGGTAAATCAGGAGTCGCCAACCTTTTGGACCTCAGGGACCACCAAACTCATAATTTTAAATCCCAGGGACCACTAACCGGTTCTGTGGGCTTGACCTAATTTGTGGGTGTGGCTTGATGGTCATGTGACTGGCTGGACATGGCTTGTATGTAAATATTATAAATATTTATGTAAATATTGATTTTTTAAAAAATAAAAAAGCAACTTTTACCCAAAATCAGGCAAAGCAGGTAGGCAGATTGAGTTGCTCACAGAATCATAAATTCATTCAGAGATCTATCTATCTGCCATCGGCTACCTGAATCTGTCATCTAAAATTTGCTTGCCGTGAGTCTGCACGGAATAGAATCTTCAGTTCTAAGGAAGGTTTGGCTGTGCGACTGTGCTTAAAAACAGAGCCGAAGATCTAAATCCAACCATTTCCTGTTTCCTAGCTAATCTAAATCTCCCAGCACAGCAGAACAGCTGGTGGTCAGAAAAATAGCAATTTAGAAGGCAGGTTTGCTGAGTAAGAAGTGAGTGGACAGGGAGGGTTCCCGTGGGCCACGTGGGCAGCGCAGCCTTGGGTTTCTGCATAACCTGGATTGCTTTGTGGGGGTGCTCTAGGGTGAGATTTCTCTGCGGCCCACCAAAATTTTCTTGCGGCCCACCAGTGGGCCATGGCCCACCAGTTTGGCGACCGCTGAGGTAAATCACCTTTTGAAACTTTTTGACAAAGTCAATGGGGAAGCCCAATTCACTTAACAACCATGTCCATAACTTAACTGCAGTGATTCACTTAACAATGGTGGCAAGTAAGGTTGTAAAATAGGGTAAAATTCATTTAACAAATGTCTCACTTAGCAACAGAAATGTTGGGCTCAATTGTGGTTGTAAGTCAAGGACTACCTGTATTGCTGATAAAAGAACACTGGTTGTACCCTCTTTCATGAATGACGTATGTAGATTAATTGAGATTAAGGTAATTTCAAGCACCAAGGAAAAGAACCAATCAAAATAATTGATAATCACTTCTTTTATCTATACTAAAATGCTATGCATGCCGATTGGTCACTACAACATATATCTATTTAAAAATAGAGCTTTGCAACCATTTATATTTTATGTAATAATCATGTACTTGTTTAAAAATCTAAATCCCATCCTTTTTCTGTACAGTACATCTATTTGTATAAAACTCCAGTAGTAAAATTAACCCACTACCTTAAATTGGACACTTACATTCATTATATAAGGTGCACCCTTGCCATCTGAGATTCATGACTTAAAAATTATAATGCTATATGTTAAAATGGTCTGGCTTTAAAATAAACATGAGTATTATATTTGAACTATTAATTGTGCAAAGCTTTTCTAGGTTTGGTCTATCAAGCTTTTGTTCTGACATGCGAAATAAAAATGCTCATATTCATTCAATCACACAGATTAGAAGTGCTAAGAGATACTAGCATGTTAACCATAGTTAATATTCAGTCAATTTTGATAAAATTCTGTTAAAAGAAAACAGATCTAAGCATTTTAACATTGATAATTTGTATATAATGTTCATTTATTTTAAGAATGGCTGTACTTATGGGATGCTTTAAGTCCAGATGTGAGTCAGCAGAAATTACGCACTTTCTGAAAATAACATTGTAAAACGGGATGCACAACTCTGAACTAGGTTCCAGAATTTTGGTCATCTGAATCTTTAAATTGACTTCCGTTCCATCTGTCTTTCTTTCACACTTCAGGTTAATATTCTAAAGTAGAAGAAACACAGTTTATCAGAACTCAAATACAGGTCAGTAAGACAGGCTAAGAATTCCAAAATAATTTTGTTTACAAAATAAATTACAAAATAATCAGTTCCAATTCTTGCCAATAAGTAAATATTGCAGTAAAAATACGCCATGTATAACTTAGTCATCTCAAGCTAACAAGAATAACATTTCAGAGTGCTTTGTTTCAGAATTAGTCTATCAACACAAAATGTGAATGTATCAAGACAAAATGAAACGTAAATGAAAAATGAAACAAACCATTGTTTATAACTATGTCTTCTTATTTTGCTGCTGCTGAAATTGCATATTGTACTAATATACATTACTTATTTTTTTGCTATATTGCCAATTCTTATCTTTTCTGTTAAGAAAACCCCTTGAAACATGAAGGCTGGACAACTTTTTCCCCCCGTTGTTGTGTAGAGATGCTTTGAAGAAAACCCTTGAAAGCAGGCTTATGCTTAATATAATATTAACAGAATAATAGAGTTGGAAGAGACCTTGGAGGTCTTCTAGTCCAACCCCCTGCTCAAGGAGACCTAAATCCATTTCAGACAAATGGCCGTCCAATCTCTTCTTAAAAACCAAGTGTTGGAGCACCCACAACTTCTGGAGGCAAGTGGTTCCACTAATAAATTGTTCCCACTGTCAGGAAATTTCTCCTTAGTTTTAGGTTGGTTCTCTCCTTCATTTGTTTCCATCCGCTGCTTCTTGTTTTGCATTCAGTAGCTTTGGAGAATAGATTGACCCCCTCTTCCTGTGTGACAGCCCCTGAGATATTGAACCACTGCTATCATGTCACCCCTAGTCCTTCTTTTCATGTTCCCTTTTAAGAAAATGTTAGCAAACAAATCCATCAATTTTAAATCTTCAATATTTTCAAGGTTACATTGATGAAAAGGTTAAGTTGGGATCAGGATAACATTTGTTCAAGTCCCGCCTAAAATACAACAAACTGGATGACTCTGGAGTAATCTCTCTCAGTTCAGCCTATCTCATGGGAGTCCCAAAGATGCTTTTTCAAGAGGCAACTGGACCTTTCTGGGGGGGTTTTGAAGACGTTTCACTTCTCTGAAGAAGCTTCCTGGATACAAAGCAAAATGTCTTCAAACAAAAAACAGAAAGTCTAGTTGCCTCTTGAAAAAGCACCTTTGGGACATCCATGACCTGGATGAGAATCTCCACCAATATTTCCTATATGATTCTCATGGGATAATTTGTGAAGGATGACATAGGAGGGGATCTCATCCGAGGCACCATAGGACAGATACATCATAACGTAATTGTGACCAACAAGTATCTGGAGCACAAAGCTCTCCACTAACACAATGGCCATAGTCACAGCTAAACTGTAGAGTCCTTTGAGGAATTCAGATATACTGTCATTTATTGCTATTGGAGAAATCACAAAATAATCTGGAAAAGGGAGAAGGGAACGGACTCCTTTGGTTCATTTTACAAGGAGCATTTCAATATTATCAGGTATACTTCAGTTGCAGTATAATTCAGAAGAATAAATTAACATGACACAATTCAATTCCAACCTCACGGAAGACTAGGAAAACATTCGGATGTTAGAAACAAAATCACTGTTTCAATTCATATTTTTAAAAAGTATTTATGATCCTTTTCCCCCGAACGCCATCACTTTGCTAAACGAATAATTCCCTCAACACTGTCCAACTATTTACAAAGTCTGCACTACTATTACTATTCATCTTCTCATCACTCCTTATCGCCCATCCCCTCCCACTTGTGACCGTAACTTTGTCGCTTGTATCCTTACAATTTATATTGACTGTTTCCTAGTAGGATTTGATTGCTTATTGTACCCTGTGACTATTAAGTGTTGTACCTGATGGTTCTTGATGAATGTATCTTTTCTTTTATGCACACTGAAAGCATATGCACCAAGACAAATTCCTTGTGTATCCAATCACACTTGGCCAATAAAGAATTCTATTCTATTCTGTTCTATTCTATCATGAAGTAAAACTCAGTATCAGCTTGGTTATTCTTATAAGACAGAAAAATTTCAGGTAGTGCTCCATTCAAATAGACTGGGGGTTGCTCAACTAACAAAATAAGGATTTGGAATTAAACGCCCGTGTCAGATAAAATTATTGTAGCAAACTCTTCCGTTTCTTTCCTCGATCTTACCTGAGGCAACTTGATGGGTAAATAGAGAAGAAAGCCATCAAACGCGGAAATGTCTCCTATCACCGACTGATGTTCCTTCAGCATCCTAAGGCGCATGCTTTTATATTCTATGTTTGGGCTGGAAGACAAGAGGAAAATCAAGGAAAAAAGGGGTGGTACATTTTTATTAGGGGAAAAAAAAGAATTTGCATTTCTGTTCATTTTGCTTAAGAGAGAAATACCCACACAGGAAAACTACCACAATTCTTTCCTTAGCATTGTCATTAGAAAGGCAACTTCTACATTCTGGTTGGCTATACTATTTCACTAAAAAGACAGCATCAAGGGACAGCTTTAACCATTTTCTTTTTCAGTCTTGGCTTCAAAGAAGATGCATAGCCTTTAGGCTGCATTTCTACAAGAAAATGTTCAGATTCCCTACAGTTTTACATTATCGAGTGAAATATATCAATGGACAGACAATTTGGAAGTCTCTCCAAAAAACGTTAACACGGTAGCATCCATAGTCAAACTAGTTACCATATTTTTCAGACTATAAGATGCACCGCACCATAAAACACACCTAGGTTTAGACAAGGAAAACAAGAAAAAAAATAGTGTTAGACCTCCACGCGTTCCATTTTTGACCCCACGAGTCCCGTTTTTGCTCTTCCTGGCATCCAGCATTCCGCAAGCCAAAAATGTGCCCGTTTTTGGCCTCCCAAACTCTCGTGTCCCATTTTCAGCCCCCCAACCCCGCGGAGGCCTCCAGAGGAGAGGGGATTGCGTTTTATAGTCAGAAAAATACAGTAGCTAAAATTGCTGCCCT
This sequence comes from Bungarus multicinctus, assembly GCA_023653725.1. Taxonomy (NCBI): domain Eukaryota; kingdom Metazoa; phylum Chordata; class Lepidosauria; order Squamata; family Elapidae; genus Bungarus; species Bungarus multicinctus. Next base: position 5,965,932 of record CM042837.1, read on the forward strand.
TGAATGCAATAAATATTTGGATTGAAACTAACCATCTGGACAGGTGCTTTCTTAGCTCATAAAGCCAGCAACTGGTATTTCAAAAGCCCCTGATCAAGACAGTCTCGGAGTTTAGAAAGTATGAAAGGTTTTCCACATAGCTTCAAAGGCTAGAAAACATGATTTATATTTCTTTAAATTTTAGCATATAAAATGTGGGAAGAAGCATCAATTGGGTTGCAACTTAAGAGAACAATTTGAATAAAAGATGCTGGATCTTCTGCCCTCATTCAGTTACTGAAGCCATGACAGATCCTAAAGCAACTGCCTTCACCTGTGGAAGGAAGAGTCAGATTCAAGAACCGTTACCTGAATGTCACGTGGTACTGATAAACAGCTTCATTTTTACAGTGTATTTGAATCAGATTCAGTGCCAAAGGGATCGTTACTCCTTTTGACCCTTGCTTCTTAAGTGGTTCTCTGGAAGGATGAAAGTGTAATTGTAATAATTTCTTTGCTTTGTTTAAGAGAAAGACAGTAAGGAAGCTAAACCTCGTGAATACTGGGCTATATCTGATTCAATAGTGCTTATTTTCCACTGATCGAACAATTAGAAGAGCAATAACTTGGAACCATTTTTGGATGGAAGGTTTTGCTAAAATTTGGAATTAACAATTTATATCTTTACATAAACAAATACAATTCAGTGTATACAATAAAAAAATGATGCATCTGTCAGGAACATCTATTCTTAGATATATTTTTTCACCTCCATCCCTTTGACCAAAACAGAAGTATTGTTCTAGAAGCAATCTGTATATGCTTGGCTTCTTGGACATACTTCTATCCCATAGCCCTACTCCAAGCCCAATTTTTTACTTTTTTTCTGAGCAAGCTGGGGAAAAAAATCATAGCTTATCTCTTCTAAAGACCTGCACAGATCAGAAGTTCATCAGAGGTTGCTACATTCAGAAAACTCAAAGGAAAAAAAAACCAAACATTTCCTTTGCTTAAGCTATTGATTTTCTGTTTGTATCTATTCCAAACTGAGCGCATGTATAGCCAAAGGCTTTTGAGTTATAGCTATCTGAGATAAAGTGTTTTTCCGATGAGACCAACCTATCAGGGCAACCTGGTCTATCCATTTATGGGATGAGGCACACCGCTTCCGCTTTCACCTTTCAGCCCCAATCCAGGAGCCTTCGCACGCAGTCGCTTTCATGACAAACTATTTTTGTGTTGAATTTATGTTTATCAACAAAGAAATAAAGACAGACTGCACAATTATTTCAAGCTATTTAGCTCTCATCAGCTAGCCATGCCCTTCTGGGATTCAAACTTGGGCTACTTGCATATTAGATAGACGTATTAACCAGGGGTGGGTTTCTCCCGGTTCTGTCCATTTCTGTAGAACCGGTAGCTCTGAAGAGCAGCAGACATAGAACCGGTTCTATGTCTGCTGATGTTTTTGCCCACCTGCCTGCCCGGGCTCTTACTTGACCTTTATTTCCTGCTTTTTCAACTGCCATGCGAGGCACAGCTGCAGTTAAAAAAGCAGGAAAAAAGTACTTTTTCAAAGGCTGCTTCTCGGCACGCAGTGCTGCTCAAGCTATCCAGGCACGAGGCTGATGGACGATGTATGGGCCACGTGGGCAGCGGGCAGGGAAGCACATCGTAAATCACCGAACCTCATAAATCACCGAACCGATAGTTAACCCTGTTGGATCCCACCCCACCTTTTCCAACAGGCCGGTCTGGCGTAACGTTATGAGTAGGGTTTTTAATTTGATTTTAATCTTTTATGGGTTTTATTGGTCTTAGCCATCTATTTAATTGATTTTTAAACTCTTTTTAACTTTTCTATTTGTATGTTTTTATTGTGGCTGTTCACCGCCCCGAGTCCCTTTTTGGGAGAGGGGGCGGTATACAAATCAAAATAATAATAATAACAACAACCCCTAAGCCAAAGGCTCTCCTTGCTTTGTTGACTATATGAGGGAAGAGATTATGGTATAGGCGACAAAGCGAGGAGAGCCCATGTCTTAGAGATTAAGTCTCTAAGGTTAAGCCTTCATGTACTCCAGAGTCAACCTTCGTTGCTTATCTCTTCCCTTCTCCTGACAGCTCTATGCATGCATTCATAGGGAACAGGCTCCAGCTGTTCTTCTGCCCCACTGATCTCCGACTCTGAATGCAGCTGATAACTGTCAGACAGCCCTGGCTCTATCTCTGCCTCCGACGCAGAGCACTCATCAGAGCCTTCCCCAGATTCCGGGGCTGGCCCATATTTCTCCCCAATCTCCTCACTGTACGGGTCTGTCACCAACTCCGCTCATCATTTACTAGACTTACAGGAGTTTGGTTTTGTTACCTTCTTCATACCGTTTCTCACTTACTTTTTATCCACAGGGTCATCAGAAACTACAGGAGGAGCACTAGGCTTGATTGATGGTGCTGGAAGAAGACTTTCCACTGCCGAAGTGAAGGGGCCTGGGTAGGGTCGGCCACGCCCCAAGATGCTTGTTTTGTCAAGCCTCAAAAATGGATTTTCACTTTCCACATACCTGGGGAATATTTAAAAGGGGAACAAAAAAGATGTCTAAAACCCACAAAGCTAAATTTTCTGCATTGTTTTTATGCTTTTAAAGCAGAGGTGGGGGGGGGGGCGATGGCCCTTTTATGACTCGTGGACTTTAATTCCCTGAATTCCTGAACCAGTTTTAAAGCAACATTTTGATTTGTATCCCAGTTTTACTTACGCATTTCAAGGTGGCATGCATAAATACCTTTTCCTCCTCCTATTTTCCCCATAGTCACTACCCTATGGTGTGTGGATTGGACTGAGAGGGACTGGCTGGAGGTCAGCTAGCGGCCTTCTGTGTCTAAGTGAGGACTTCCAGTTCCCAGCCCAATTCCTTAAACACTTAAACACTCTCCTAAAGGAGGGGGGAAAACACCTAAGGCAGATCTGGAGGGGGAGAGAGAGACTGCCAAGGTGAGAGCCAAAGTCAATTCATATCAGAATTCATTTATTCCATTTATTTTCTTAGCCTAGGAGAGACAAGTATTTCAGAGGGCATTATGTATTCCTATGCATACAAACTTCCTAACAGTGAGGACAATTGACCAATGGAACAGCTTGCCTTCAGAAGGCGTAGGGGCTTCATCACTGGAGTTTTTTTTAAAAAAAAGACTGGACAGCCAACTTGGCTGAAATGGTATAGGGTCTCCTGCTTGAGCAGGGGGTTGGACTAGTAGACCTCCAAGGTCCCTCCCAGTTCTATCCTGATTGATATAAATATTACAAAAAGTGCAGATCCGAGTGCAATGTTCATGTTAAATAAATTTCACTAATATATCTTCATGACTTTCGCTACTTAAAATAATCTATCTTTATAATTTTAAATAAATTCAGAAAATAGGCAGTTTTGTTGTTTTGTTTCCAAAAGCAGCAATTTTTCAGAACAGAAAGTTGAAGCTATGCAGTGAGACCCAAATTATGAGCATTAGCTGGGACTGGGCGTTCTGTAATTATTTATGCACAACCGTCAAAATGCCTTTCTGCTTAAAATAAAGGCAGCCTTTTTTTATCATTAAACCTTAAATCAGAAAAACAGATAAACAGAAAACTAAGCTGACATCATGCTTAGTTGTCCAAAAACTATACCAATCAAAGTAACCGAATAACAGGATGTGTAATGCAGCTTGCCATTTTTACTAACCACCTTGACCCCACGATGGGTTAACTCACTTGCCGCGGCCGGGAAGCCCCTGTTCCACCTTGCTGTCTTCAGCTGGTCCTGCTCTCAACCCTGCATACATCTGCTGTCCCAGGATATCTGCGCTGGGCTTTATGATCATGTCACCCATTCCTCTCCCTGCAATGCCTCGGCCTGAAAAGACTGCTTGAAAAACAAAGTCAAGGTAGAACACAAGTTCTTCTTACATTTCCAAAAAGAATCAACTGAGATATAAGACAAAAAGATCCTAAATAGCAAGAGAGCTTACCCGAAGGAGGCCTAGGAGCAGTCTCAAGGCTAAGTCCCTGAACCATGGACGACAATGTTGGAACAGTCACACCAGGCTCCTGAATTAAGAGAGAACAGACAGATTTTTACTATGCACTAGTACAAAGCCTTAGTTAAGTTGAAAATTAAGAGAAACAAAACATGGCAGGTAAAGATCTGCAGCTCTCTAAAGCAGTGAGAATTCTTCCGTGCCTACCGGTACAATCTTTCAAATAATCTCTACAAGAAATACAGGTAGCCCTCAACTTACAACAGTTCGTTTAGTGACCATTTGAAATTATATCAGCACTGAAAAAAGTGACTTATACAACCATGTTACTAACTTAACAACTGCAATGATTTAAGAACTGTAGCAAGAAAGGTTGTAAAATGGGACAAATGTCTCGGTTAGCAACAGAAATTTGGAGCTCAATTGAGGTTGTAAATCAAGGATTACCTGTAGGTTGTTTCGTCAATTTTCTTTTGTTAATGACTAAAATAAAAATCAAATCAAATTTAGAGAGCCTCGATGGTGCAGTGGTGAGAGTGCGGAACTGCAAGCTACTTCTGCTCCCTGCCGGCTGCCTGCAATTTGGCAGTTCGATTCCCACCTGGCTCAAGGTTGACTCAGCCTTCCATCCTTCCGAGATGGGTAAAATAAATACCCAGATTGTTGGGGGCAAGAGATTGACTCTGTAAACCGCTTAGAGAAAGGGCCGGAAAGCACTATAAAACGGTATATAAGACTAAGTGCTATTGCTATTATTACAATCCTTAAGGCTAGATACAAACAAAATACTGAACAATTATATAGAAGTACCACATCCTTATATATATATTCTGCATATATGTATGTACTAGACAGAAACAATAAGTACAGTGGAGTCTGAAAATAATTAAGAGTGCAACAAATCGAAATACAATTATTACAAGAAATTCCAATCTTAAGCACTGGTAGCACAGAACTACGTAACTTGAGAGGTTATTTTTCAAGTCCTTGTCTGACAATAGTTGCATTAAATAGAAACTGCACTCCCTACATGGAAATTTTATTCAAGACAGGATACATGATCTAGAGCAGAGGTCTCCAACCTTGGCAACCTTAAGACTTGTGGACTTCAACTCCCAGAATTCACCAGCTGCCTGGGACCGCCTGCTGCCATCAACAGCCTCCCACCACCCAGTGCGCTCCCACAGGGTTGCCCTCCTCAGGGTTCCACCGCCTGATCGTTGCTGGTTGGCGACCCCAAGGGTGCGGGCCTTCTCTGTGGGGGCCCCCTCCCTGTGGAATGATCTGCCCCCGGAGATACGGGCCATTACCGACATCCAGACCTTCCGGCGCGCAGTAAAGACCCTGTTCTTTCAACAGGCCGGCCTGGCCCAGTAAACGGTTTTTTGGGGTTTTTAAATTAACTAGGTTTTAAATTTTAATATAATTCTTAAATTTTAAATTTATTAGTTATATTTTTGTATTTAAATGGGATTTCGGCCGGATTAATTTGTTTAATCTGTTTTTAATTGTATATATTGTTCGTTTTTAGTAGGCTGTATACCGCCCTGAGTTCCTTTTTGGGAAAGGGGGCGGTATAAAAATTCAATAAATAAATAAATAAATAAATAAATAAATAAATATTAGTAAATTCATCTAAGTATCAGATTAGTCTCACAGATTATTTACTTCCCTATGCCCACGGACAGGGGGGTAGGTGCGATGTTAATATAAATTAACAAGTAAGATTGAGCATTGTTTAAATCCGAGTAAAAGGTTAAAGCCACATTTAAACAGGATAAGTACTGAAACAATTAGTTTAATAGAAACAAATTAGAAGACAAGTCTCCTAAAGGTTTGCCTTTTTTTGAACTGGGTACTGCATTTAGAGTGAAGGGAACACAATCCAGGTATTGCTTGTTCCTCCATAGCCCATCTTTCTCGGAACAAGAGAATACCAAAAGAAATATATCCCAGAAGTGAAACCCCTGTCATCTTTGCTTTCCAGTCTTCAACATTCCAGGACAGAGTAGGGGTCTCCAACCTTGGCCACTTTAAACTTTGCTGGCTGGGGAATTCTCGGAGTAGAAGTCCCCCAGGCTTAAAGTGGCCAAGGTTGGTGACCCCTGGGATAGAGACCCTGGACAGGAATGCTAGAAAATCTGGGTCAGCTGGTTTTGGGGCCCATCCAGCTATGTTCCAAAGGATTTTTTGGGGGAGGGGGTGAGAACATTAGCAGGATGTGGTTGTCAGTTGGCCAATTTTCTTGGGTGAGACTGAACTAGCCAATGGCAGATAGATCTCTGAATGAATCTATGATTCTGTGAGCAACTCAATTTGCCTGCCTGCTTTGCCTGATTTTGGGTAAAAAGTGCTCTTTTTCTTATAAAAAAAATTCAATATTTATGACCACCAAGCCACACTCACAAATTAGGCCCCGCCCACAGAACCGGTTAATGGTCCTTGGGATTTAAAATTATGAGTTTGGTGGTCCCTGAGTTCCAAAAGTTTGGTGATCCCTGCTCCAAGGCATGCAGGAAATGGTAACAAGGAACCATAAGCAGATAAAAGAACTGATACAGGATATAATTACAAGACCAGAAAACCAGGACCAAAAAACATTAAACAATAAACAGGAAACAGGAAATAAAATAGAAAGAACAGAAGAAAGGACAGGGGCGGAAAAACAATAAATGATACAAAAAGATAAACAAAGATAGTTAAAGCGGAAACAGAAATGGTGAATTATAATTTGAGAGACCAAAAGCCAGAAGGCGATACACTGAAAAGACGTACCCGAAGTAAGGAAAAAAACCACTGAAAGAGATATTGAGGGTACAAAACAGTGAAGAAATGATATAGAAGAAATATTTAGATTAAAGATGAAAGAGACAAGAAGATACAAGAGCCCGTGGAAGGAGTATGGGAGACATGTCAAGGAAGCAGTAAGAGTTGAGATACGAAGATGGACAAGAGATGAGGGATAAATGGAGAACACTATATCACAGGAGTTACACTGTCAAGAACTAGTATGAAGATAAAAATTAGAAACAGGGAGAGGACCACTTTTTTGAATTGGAGCACTATTCTTTTAACAGGTAGTAGCAGATGTTAGAAATCTAAACATGTAAACGAAGAGGTATAATAGAATAATGAATAGCTTATAATTAGGATAAATAAATTTTGGGGTTATTTGGAGGTTTATTGGCTGTAAATGTGATGTCTATTGGATGTTTATAGATGATGGATATTAAAGGACTATGGATAAAACCTAACTAAACAATGTACAACTTATAAAGGATAAGCGAAGAGATAGATGAATAGGTAGTGAGAATAATAATTATAACTACGGTTTGCATAAGACTTATCGGTATTTAGTAAAAAATGTACCCAGATGGTATACTGCTACTGTAAATATAGAAGTCCTATACACAACCAAGAAAACTGTACAATGTGATGTACAATGTATAATGTGTTAACAATGGAAAATGTACAATAAAAATAATTGGGGGGAAAAAATGTTCACTGAAGGGAGTGCAAGATGGCTAAAAGCCAATATTATTCTCTCAAAATGTTTCCATCTAGGAAGCCAAGACTTTTGAATGAGTTTGGTGGAAGCTACTCTGGGGTGAAGCTGATGTGAGAGGGACTTGTAAAACTCATCTATTTTTCATCTATCTTTATTGAGAGGATAAATTGCAATCTGCAGCAAAATCCTGTATCCTGCAAGATAGTTCTTGGAAATTCCAAATTCTTGGAAATTCCATACATGTAAAGTTTTGTGCACATATGTTCTGAAGCAACTGAGTTGGTAACACAAGTATAGTTACATGTTTTTCCATCATAGCCTTTAACTTTTTGAATTACATCTTGTAGCTGACCAAAAATTGCAACTGCTTTTGCAGTCAGAAGGCAATTCTTAGCAACCAAGTCCACGTAGATTTAAATTATTGGTGGTTTTAAAAGTGTGCCCCCCCCCTTTATCTCCTATAAAAGCCTCATCTTTGGAGGAAGGGAAACCATCCACTTTCCAAATAGGGAATATGATTTATTGGTGGAGATTTGGGGGGAGGGGAGGACGAGACTTCATACTATGTTCCTGGGCTGAAATATCATTTAATTTCAACTGTCTCTTCAGTTTCAGAAAAACTGCATTTTATGAAACCAACTGCCTATATATTATTCCAGCCAAATGAATAAAATACCATATTTTCAATAGATTTCAGGTTCAATCTAATTCCTTTTTAGCAGAAATTTATGTGGCATCAACTTCTACTGCAAAAATCATCTATTCACCTTTGGGACACCTCTTGGTGATGGGTGTGTTCTTTCTGCTGTGACTGTTGAAGAAAAGGTTTTGCCCCAAATTTCTGCAGCCCCTCTAGCTTCAGCCGCCTGTGGCTGAGATTCTGGCCTTTGCCCATGCAGAGATATCTGAAACATGGCTCCACCCCGAAACACTGGCCTTGTGGGGTACATGGTCCTGCTTGGAAGAAAACATGCATTTCAGGGATATATATAGAGTACAAGCATTTGCAGAAGCAAAAGGCACGCAGAGCAAACCAGATTACCTAAGTAGCAACAAGGCCGCATATGAGCATCCTATAGAACAGGGGTCGCCAACCTTTTGGACCTCAGGGACCACCAAACTCATAATTTTAGATCCCAGGGCCCACTAACTGGTTCTGTGGGTGTGACCTAATTTGTGGGTGTGGCTTGGTGGTCATGTGACTGGCTGGGCATGGCTTGTATGTAAATATTATAAATATTTATATAAATATTGAATTGTTTTATAAAAAAAGAGCAACTTTTACCCAAAATCGGGCAAAGCAGGCAGACTGAGTTGCTCACAGAATCATTCAGTGATCTATCTATCTGCCATCAGCTAGCTCAGTCTCTCAAATGTGCTTGCCGTGAGTCTGCACTGAATTTGCTTGCAAGCAAACCTTCAGTCCTAAGAGAGGTTCGGCTGTGCTGAGCCGAAGATCTAAAGACTAGCTCGAAAGCAAGAAATCCAACCATTTCCTGCTTCCTAGCTAATCTAAATCTCCTGGCACAGCAGAACAGATGATGGTTGGAAAAAGGAAAAATAGCAATTTAGCAGGCAAGTTTACCGGGTAAAGAGTGAGTGGGTGGGGAGGGTTCCCGCGGGCCATGTGGGCGGCACAGCCTTGTGTTTCTGCACAGCCTGGATTAATTGCTTTGGGGGGGGTGCTTTGAGGGTGAGATTTCTCTGCGGCCCACCAAAATTTTCTCACGGCCCACCGGTTGGCAATCGCCGCTCCCCTAGCCAACTCTGCTTGCCCAGCCAATCTAGAACATGTAGTAAATAACAGAGGTGGAAGGGGCCTTGGAGGTCTTCTAGTCCAATCTCCTGCTCAGGCAGGAAACCCTATACCATTTCAGATGAATGACTGTCCAATCTCTTCTTAAAATACCTCTAGTATTGGAGCACCCACAATTTCCGGAGGCAAGTCATTCTATTAATTGTTCTAACTATCAGGAAATTTCTCCTTAGTTCTAGGTCGCATCTTTCCTTGACTAGTTTCCAAAATAACATAGACCAGGGGTGTCAAACTCACGTCCTCACAGCATCTTCACATGATGTATCGAAACTTTTCCTTTTTGCTAAACTGGCTGTAGGCGTGGCCAGCATGTGACGCATCTGGCCTGCAGGCCGCAACTTTGACATCCCTTTCATAGACTAATAAGATTGGAAGGTATCTTGAGGGTCATCTAGTCCAACTCCCTGCTCAACCTTTATACCAGGGGTGTCCAAACGTGGCAACTTTTAAGACCTGTGGACTTCAACTTCCAGAGTTTCCCAGCCAAGATTTGAAGTCCACAAGTGTTAAAAGTTGCCAAGGTTGGACACACCTGCCTTATGCCATTCCAGTTAAAGGGCTGTCCAATCTCTTTTAATTTTTAACTTTATAACTTTTTTTTTTTACTGCGAGCATACCCGCCCCCATTAAAAATGAAAATCTGTTGCCTGCTTTGAAAGAGAATGTGTATATCTATCCAAACACGTATATCCACATGCTATACATATGCGTACATATTACAAATTATTCTAAAAACATGAGTTCCAGGTAAAACTATGGAAAAAAGAGATAGACATCCCAGTCTCTGGAACTAAACATTTATATTGTTCACTAAGCTTTCGTTAGCTTTTGCTAACATCGTCAGTGTAAAACTACCATTAAGGAGATAGGTGCCTTTATATAACCTTAACCAATGGCCATTGTGCATATGACTTTGACAGCATTCTCTCTAGTTCCCTCCCTCATCTTAACAGACTTCCATCTTAAAGGCCCCTTTGGTTTGTCCCCTAGATTTATTTGTTGCTTTGCTTGTGATGGGAGGCAGTCTCTGCTCTTCTTGCAGGATTTTTCTTGGCGCTTCAATGCTTGGTAGGCCGGTAGCAGTTCGATAAGTCTATTGATGGAATTGTTGGAAAACCAGGCTTGTTTCAGTAAGCATTCCCCTTTGGTTGCATCACGGGCAACAACTTCGGCCTCTTGAAAATTAAATATGTGATTGTGTTCCTTCATATGTGTCCAGATCTGGGAGTGCTGCTATATATATATAGCATATATCCCATATATACATATATATATACCTAGGCACACACACATATACACTGTAGGGGGCATGCATAAGCACACCAAAACGTGCCTACCGTCCCTGTCCTATTGTTTCTTTTTTCTTCTTCATATCCATTTCATGTATTTATAACCATGTTTATACTTATACCTCTTATCTAATAATTGTTTGACAAAATAAATATATGCACATATGTACATATATACACATACATACATGCACACACATATATATATACATACACAAATATACATACACACATATACTGTATATATATATATATATACACATACATACATACATACATATACATACATACACACACGCATATAAATACACATACACACGTATACACACATACAGACAGGCACACACATCAACCCTTGTCCATTTTGAATAATTTAGCGGAAAGAGGAAACTTGAGAGTTCACAAGGTTGGAACGAAACTGCGACCTAATCTGGGTGTCTGGAGACCACGAATTCTCTTCTGGAACCCCTCCAGCCAGGCACCCGCCACTTACCTGGGCGTTGCCTCCTCCAGCGGGGCTGACTTCCGAGTAGACCCGCGAAAGAGCCCCCCCCCCCTCCCCCCACGAGGCCTCCTCCCCCTCAGAGGAACCCAGCCGCCGCCTTCAGTCCTCAAGCCTGGCGCGAGACCCACCCAACTGCCGCTCGGCCACGATAAGAGACCCCCGCTAACCTCCCCAACTCACGCCTCGCCTCGAGCCCCGCCGGAAGCGCGAGCCGCACCTTCACGCCTCTCCTCCAGGCGCTCATTAGGTGCGGCCCCCGCCACTCCACTGTCCCGTCCTGCTATTGGCGGAGATCTCGCGTTCGGCGCCTGCCTCCCTTTTGGAGCTTTCCAAGTCTGATCACAGCGTGGCGGTGCGGGGGGGGGGAGGGAAGGTCAGGCGAAATAATCCTACTCGAAGTAGCTGAGCCTCCCCGCCGTGGGAGAAAGTTTTTTTTTTTTTTTAATTTCCGAGGATTTATTTTAGTAAGGATGCGCGACTAATCCAACCCCCATTAGCCTGTCTTTTCCCGATTCCCTCTTTAGTGGTACGGTCCAATCACGAGAGGAAGGAAAGCGCAAAAGCGTGCCCGCGGAGTGCGGCCGTTGTTCAAAACAGGCGCTTTTTTTTAATCCGTGGTGGCTGTTCTGAGCATGCGCTGGGTTTCCGGTTGGGGAGGGGAAGGAATGAAACCCATTGCTTGCATTCATCTTGTTGAGGGCAGTTGGGTTGTTTGAAGTGACCAAGGCTGTGACAGTTACTCTTCTACAACAGGGATCCATAAACTTGGCAACTTTAAGACTTGTGGACTTCAACTCCCATTCCTGGGGAATTCTGGGAGTTGAAGTCCACAAGTCTCAAAGTTGCCAAGTTTAGAGATCCCTGCCTATGATAAGTGAATGTTTTCAATGCAAGTGGGATGGATTTGTTTGCATGGCTGCAGCTACTTTTGAAAAAATGCACACAGCAACTCCAACTTCACACCAACACATTTTAAAACCAATGACACTCACAGCGAGAAAGCGAAGCTCTCCCAGGAAAGAAGGGGTGGTGGCAACAGGTATCTGATTCAAGAAAAAAAGGGACAAATATTTGATGCCATTCCATATGTGGCACCGGTAAGGCATCTTTTTAACTTGCTATGGATGGCATTGCAAAGAAATAACTTATCGCACTGAAAGTCACCCAAGTTCAAGAATCAATTATTCTAGAGTAATTTAATTTCTTAGGCCAGGGTGATTATGAATCTGAATTACTCAACTGCCAATTGTATGATGGTGTAAGCAGAAATGCTGACAGCAAACTCAAAAAACAACAGCAGCAAAAAACTGGTGCAAAGTCAGATTGCAAAAACTCAGGCAATTATTAAGTAGCACATTCAAAAAATACTCTCACATTTCCACTATTTAGTCATCTGGATTCTTGCAACTCAGATCTGATAGCTCCCAAAAAGAAGGTAAGGAACTGTTATGTCTGAAGAAATGTACTTCATCTCAAAGCATTCTCTTGGCATGTAGCCTTCCTCCCTACAGGGTCTCAAATTGATCTGCAAGATATTATCAACTGAAATAATGTGCTCACTTAAATTCTGTTTCATTCAGTGACACATATTCTCAGGTAAATAAAAGTTCAACCTTCACAGCTTATCTGTATCAATACAGATAGGATTCTCTTTGTGATACCTGCCTACAAAAGTCTCACTGAACTTGATAAAGTTACTTCAGAATGAAATGTTCCTCAACTAAGATATCTTTAGGGAAGAACTTGGGAATAAATCCTATTGATTTCTGTTCTTCTTCCTTCTGAATTAACATAAATGGACATGCCTTGTTAGGGGCTTCCCATGCACCAGGGCTCTTCAAACTTGACAGCTTTAAGACTTTTGGACTTCAACTCCCAGAATTCCTCCTCCAAGTCATGTTAGCTCAGGAATTCTGGGAGTTGAAGTCCACAAGTCTTAAACCTGCCAAGTTTGAAGACCCTTGCCATACACCCTACATTACAGACCTTTTCTACACAAGGGCAGTCACATAAGCAGTCCACAGAGGGAGATTGAAATCTCTGGGCTGAATTTCGATTTTTAGCCAATGACATTTTATTTCTTAAAACCGGGGTGTCTTGTTAAAACCCCAAAGCCAAACTCAGCTCTCAGCCTTACCCAAGTTGTTCCATTCACGGGCGGCCAGCCGCTTGAGTTCAAGCGTGAGTTCATCATGCGCAGAAGTCGAGAGCTGTGAAGTAGGAAGGATTTTTTTCCCCCCCACGGCTCTTGTTTCTACGCGAGGAGAGGCGGCGAGAGCAACGGATGGGTGAGTCTCGTTCCCTTTTCCTTTTTTGGGGGGGGCCGCTGCGCGCTGCGGCCTCGTCTCGGCGGGTTTTTTTTTTTTTTTTCAGCACCATGGTCAGCAACAGAAGCCCCACCATGCTCCTGCAGATACGGGGTGTGTGTTGTGTTACAATCTTGTTGCGAACTGGGAGGGACAAATTAAGGCCAATAATAATCTTGGGGACCAAAAACAGCAGGTCCCTGGCATGGTCGGCCTTAAAGCTGTCCCTCCCGGTTCGCACACTCACGCACGCACACACACACAAAAACACGACATCTCAATTAAAACAGGATGTCTTGTCTTCGAATCCTCCCTTCCATCTTCCGAGGATAGCCCTGTTTTGGAGGCCACCTGGGGAAGCATCCCGTTAATACCGCTTAGGTGGATTCTCCGACTATGCTAAACCACTGTCTGTCTGTGTGTGTATGTGTGTGTGTGTTTAAATTAACATAAACCCACAAGTAGCTTCTCTATTTATTGCAAAAGAGTAAGCCCTGATTTTGCAAGCTTCGGTTCCAGCAAGACCCTTAAAACCAATGCCACAACATAGCTTAGGGAATAGCACAAGTTTCCTGGAAATTTATTTATTTTATTTTATTTTTACTTTATTTAATAATTTATGTAATAAGTTATGTAATAATTTCATTTATTTTATAATTTTATAATTTATTTGTATTCTGCCTTTATTATTTTTACAAATAACTCAAGCTGGTGAACATATCCAACACGCCCCACCCCCTGCCTTTCCCCCTAAAACAGGGGTTCCCAAACTTGGCAACTTTAAGACTTGCGGACTTCAATTCCCAGAATTCTCCAGCCAGCTGGCTGGGGAATTCTGGGAATTGAAGTCCACAAATCTTACAGTTGCCAAATTTGGAGACCTCTGCCCTAAAACAACAACCCTGTGGAGTGGGTTGGGCTGAAATTATCCCCAGCTTTTTTAAGCTACCTTTTGATAAAATAAATTCAAAGATGGATAGCACAGTGGGGGCAGTCAGTTACAAAATCAGAGAACAGAGAGTACTCATATCCCAATTTAAGACAGGGCTTGTCAAGTATCCAGCCTTGGCTGGCTCAGGTTTGAAGTGCAATTATAAAAAATTTATACGTATCATTTCTATGTTCAAAAGTGTTCCCAATATAGTATTAATCTTATTCATTTAAATCAGTATTTATATTTCTTGAGCCAAAAGTCCATGCTTGATGTTTAATGCTTGATGGAGATCAGATTCCCCAGGCCCATTTTCTCTGGATTAATTGAAGTTTTCCTGAACCTCTGTGAGGAGAGCTATTTTAGAATCTATACAGTATTTATATTATTTTAGCATAATATAAATAAACCAACATCTCCACATAGCATTGTGCTGAGAAAGCATGAGGACCCATAGATTGGATATGTCACAACTAACAATTATAATTTGGTTTGGATCCTTTAACATTGTGTTTCCATTCTTGTGGGCAATAGGCTGACTCTGTTAACTACTTCCAGAGGGCTGTAAAGCACTGTGAAGCGGTATATAAATCTAAGTGTTATTGCTATCCTTCCTCCCTCCCTCCTAATCCTTCCTGGTGGCACAGTGGTTAGAATGCAGTAATGCAGGGTGACTCTGCCCATAGCTTGAGGTTCAATCCTGACTGGCTCAAGGTTGAATCCTCAGCCTTCCATCCTTCCAAGGTGAGTAAAATGAGGACCCAGATTGTTGGGGCAATAGGCTGATTGTCAGGATTCCAGCAGTTACCCCAATTAAATTATGAGTCTCAAGCCAAACTTCCAAAACTTCAAAAGGATTTATTGGGAGTTAATGTGTCTGGCACTGCCTGGGTGTAGCTGACTCATAATTCATTGTCACATAATTCATTGTCACCCTTGACCCTCTGGGTATATCATAATTCATAATTCATAATTTCCCTCATCCTCTGGGTATATCATAATTCATATTCTCCAATGGAACACATCCATAGCCAAGAATCCTCAATCATGCTCTCCAGTTAGATCTTTGCATGGCAGAAACTTCACTCACCTAGTTACTAACTTTGAAAACTGTTTATGGAATGCACTTTTGATTTTGAAGCTGCTCCCCCCTCCCTTTCTGTTGGCAACTCTAAAAAGACCATAGAAATATTTTATGAGTTGACACTGACTCTGTAAACCGCCTAGAGCTGTAAAGCACTGTGAAGCGGTATATAAGTCTAAATGCTATTGCTATGTGTATTTGTTTACTCATTTCATCTGTAGACTGCTGAGAGTCCTTAAGGATTCAGCACACTATAAGATGGTGATGGTGATGGTGATGGTGATGATGATGATGGTATAATCTTTACATAATCATAATTAGAAATGTAAACTGATTCAACATATTAAGCTGGAATATGGCTGGCTATTTTGTGGCTTAGTATTTCTTACATATCAAACCAACATTGTTACTTTGGAGAATTGTAAGAACCCAAGCAGTTGGGACTGCCTTACATGGAGCAAACTATATCTATTTTAGTGACTGACTACAACCCTGCAAGCTTTTAGACAGGAAATCCAAATCAGATTTGGAAGTTCTAAGAGTGTAATCTTGGATTTTTTTTCCAGATACAGTAACATACACACTTTACCGGTGAGCTGCTATTCATTTTCCTGATATTACAGAATGAGACTAAGTGAATGATTGGCAAAGATATAATGGAAGGATCTATATTGAATGATCCAAAGTACTCTAGTCCTGCACTCATTTTATAGTGGACAGATTTTTATTCCATTTATATATATAAAAGTAAAATACCATTCACTCATCATCACAAAATCTCCAGAACCGTAAAGCTTACAAACTTGAAATTTGGCACGTATGTTCCTCTTGGTTTCTAGGTGCTCACTAAGAAAGGATTTTTCAAAATGACCATCAGAACATTAGTATTTTGTGTGATATTATTATTATTATTAACATGCTCTGATGCTAAGGACTCCCCCTCCCCACCTAAGAAAAATCTGTTCCAAAGGCAAAACACAAGCAGAGGAGTTTCAGTTTCCCAGCACCAAGCAGCTTTAGTACAGAACAGTTGAGCTAAGCCACGCCCAGGTTCCTTGCTGTCTTCTTGCTCACACAGCAAATACTGTTCCACTTTCCAAATAGCCCTCAACTCTCACACATTGACAGTATGCTAGCCAGATGAATACTAATGGATGCTGGTAGGCAGAGGCACAATTTTTTCCCCTTATTTTCCTCCCCAAAAACTAAGCCCGATCACGTAGTTTCGTAGCGAAGCACAGGTATCGAGCTAGTAATTTAATAATTTAACAGCAGCACTAAATGCTAGTGCAATGGCTTCAGGAGTTTATATGCTAACCTCTCTTATCTCCATACCATTTTGCAATTTCAATTTAGGTTCCAGTTTGGGAGCTAGGAACACTCTGGAGATCTTGCTGGGGGAACTGTCCAAGGACTTCTTGACTCGCCCCCTAACACGGAATGAAGCCTGTCTTGTTCTACTCCGTGTGGCCGTCTTTGGTGCCACCACCTACTTCAGTATAAAGTGGGTCTCAGATGCCCTAGACCCTGCCCAGAAGCAACGAATGCAGTTGAAGAAAAGAGTATGTACTACAAGTATCTTTGTGGCTGGGTTCCCATGGTGAAATTAAAGCCACTGTTTAATCATGATTTGTCTTAATATTTTTGACAAGTTCTAACGGACGTGGTGGCTCAGGGGCTAAGACGCTGAGCTTGTCAATCAGAAAAGGTCGGCAGTTCGACGGTTCAAATCCATAGCGCCACATCACAGAGTGAGCTCCTGTTACTTGTCCCAGCTTCTGCCAACCTAGCAGTTCGAAAGCATGTTAAAAATGCAAGTAGAAAAATACTTTGGTGGAAAGGTAACAGCGTCCCGTGCGCCTTATCAATGTTTAGTCATGCTGGCCACATGACCACGGAGACGTCGTTGGACAACGCTGGTTCTTCGGCTTTGTAATGGAGATGAACACCGCCCCCTAGAGCCGAAAATGACTAGCAGATATATGCAAGGGGAACCTTTACCTAACAGAATCACTGGTGCTTCTTAACTCTTTTTTGTTTGCTGTGCCCTAAGTTGCATTTCTATATTGTTATGCAATATCTCACAGCATCCCTACAGTTCTAGCTCGGACAAAGCTAAATATGTCCCACCATTCGCTGTTCCCATACATACCAAGCTCCCACCTTTCAACTGAACTTCATCTCAGCTGTCACCACCTGTGACTCAATGTAGACCATAATAGTTGAGTTGGTCCAATTCACTGGTCTTCAGTAGGTTGTTTAGACCAGGGGTCTCCAAGAGTTGAAGTCCACAAGTCTTAAAGTTGCCAAGGTTGAGGACCCCTGCTTTGCTGGCTGAGGAACTCTGGGAGTTGAAGTCCACAACTCTTAAAGTTGCCGAGGTTGGCAACTCTAGAGCAACTATTACGGTCTACATTGAGTCATAGGTAGTGACAGCTGAGATGAAGCTCAGTTGAAAAGGTGGGAGCTTGGTATGTACGGTATGGGAACAGAGAAGGGTCATATTTAGCTTTGTTCAAGCCAGAACCATAGAGATGATGTGAGATATTGCATAACAATATAGGGAATTACCAACCATTCCAAGATCTAGCAAAAGAATCGGCTTCAGAAATTAATGGATAGTCTGCTAGGAGATAACATTTGTTTTGAACATCTCTGATATGGGCATCCTTCATTTGTGTTATACAGTACTGGATGTGGTGATAAAACACAACAGAACATTTGCCTCCAGGAAATAATTATCACAGCCTTCCTGCTATGCATGTAAGCTTTTTATAATAGCCTCCCCCAGACTGATCTATTTAGAAGTGTTGAGCTTACAGTTCCACAAATTTCCAGGCAATTTGGCTAGAAGCAAATTAGGTCAAGGTGAGGAAAACTCATTTTTACGGAATGTGTATGGTACAAACTAAAAAGAAAACAAGTTGGACTCTCTCCCCCTTCCTCTCTTTCCATATATATAAGCATATGCCTATTTAAAGAAAATTGTAACAAGATAAGAATAAAATCTTGCAAGTCTTGCACAAATTTCCTGCCTCCACTTTTAAATGCTCGCTTCAATAGGGAAGATCCTTTCTAAGTTTTTTTTTCTGACCATTAAGGGACTGTGATGTCTGATTGTTTCCTTGATTCTTCCCCTCTTTCCCCAAGGTCATTCATACATTTTATTATGTGGACTTGCTTTCCTGTTGTAGATCTTACATTGTATCTTGTAAATTGTATTCTAGAAGGAAAACCATCAAGTCAGAGAACATCAAGAATACAGCAGGTCAATTCAGAGCTACATATATTCTCCACTATACAGGGGTGGGATTCAAATTTTTGAGCAACCAGTTCTGTGGGCGTGGCTTAGTTGGTGGGCGTGGCTTGGTGGTCATGTGACTGGGTGGACATGACTTGGTGGTCATGTTATTGGCTGGGCGTGGCCAACTCAACATCACTCACATCGAGGCACGCATCTCCTCGCCTGGCCTCTTGTGACTGTGGGGATGCTGCAACAGTCGTAAGCATGAAAAATGGTCATAAGTCACTTTTTTCAGTGCCATTGTAACTTTGAATGGTCACTCCACATAAGCAAAGTACCAGCAAAGGAGGGGAAAAAAACTCCAGAGAAGTTCCTGAGACAGGAAGTCTAGTCCTGCCAAGAATGTAATAAGGGTTAACGGAGAGGCAATTTCTGTAAGCAACACCAGAATGTTTCCTTCCTGCCTTCCTTACAGGATTAGACCAGGAATTTCTTCTAACAACCGGTTCTCCGAACTGCTTAGAATGTTAACAACCGGTTCTAGCGAATAGGTGCGAACTGGTAAAATCTCACCCCTGCCACTATATAGAGAACCAAACCAAATGTTGTGCGTGGAATTCCTCATTCTTTCATTACAGTTTTTCTTTATATGTTCATGCCCACACATTTATGAGTCATCAATGAAACATGATTGCTGGCTTATAATAAAATTAAAGTTTAGGAAACACCATAAAGTGGTTGAAAATAGAAAACACCCTAAAAAAAAGTAATGCAAGAGTTTAGAACCAAATATATATATATATATGAAGATACATCAGGCAGAGGGGGTATTCAGCAGGTTCTGACCAGTTCTGGAGAACCGGTAGTGGAAATTTTGAGTAGTTTGGAGAACCGGCAAATACCACCTCTGACTGGAGATTTTACAGTATCCTTCCCCTGCCACGCCCACCAAGCCACGCCCACAGAACCGGTAGTAAAAAATTTTTGAATCCCACTACTGACGTCAGGTTAAATTCCAGTTTCTGTAAACAGTGAATAGCTAAGAAACAAAATAAGAAAAAAATCAGAAAAATTACAAAGAGGCTTCTGATCTTTTTGACAGCAGCTAGAAGTACTATAAGTGGGATAATTTCCTCAAAATAATTGTGCTCGGTTCTCTTTGCCTGTTCGATGCGGCTGAAAAAGCCGCTGCTTGCTTTTCAGTGACTGTGTAGAATTGACTAAACCGGTTTCAAATCACATCTCTTTTGTGCTCATTATTATGAAGACTCACAGTCCTTTTCTGAAGCTGTATTGGGCACCTGTGCTGAATATAGTAAGTACCAGTCAGCAGCTATAGCTCATTAAAACGAAAGTGCCCCGTCAAGCTAAACAGCAGGTTTCAATCTTGAAATTATACCTGAATTTAGTCCCCGCTTTTTTAGAGGTGTCAAACTCAATTTCATTGAGGGACACATCAGGGTTGTATTTGACCTCAGGAGGCGGGGAGGCAGGAAAGCATGGCCAGGGTGAACGTGGCCAGCTCGATGTCACCCGAATGTTCTGCCAACGAAAATGGGCTCCCGAGCTCCGTTTTCTGCTGCGACAGCCTCCTGCAGCCCTCGGCCAGTGGAAACGGAGCCCAGGTGGGCTGCGATCCTCCCGAGCTCCATTTTCGCTGGTAGAGGCACTGCAGGCCAGTCCTTTGCTGTTTCCAGGGTGGCTGCACAGGCCAGATCTAAGTACCCCTACGAGCCTGGAGTTTGACACCCCTGCTCTTTTTGATCTCTTCGGACAGGCAGAAGACCTGATGAAGCAGATTGGAATAGAAAAGCTGAAGCTGACAGAGCACGAGATGAACATCGTTGCTCATTTGGTGGTTCCCAGGGACATAAAGGTAAGAGGGAGAGCTGCTGCTTCCCTTGTCCCAGCCTCAACTGTGGCTTGTGATTCTCTCTGCACTAAGCTGGACTCTTAGCCGTGGTTCTGTGAATCCTGGGTAAGAAATTGCAAACAGATAGGCTTGCATTCTTTTTTCTTCTTATTGCTCCTAGTACAGTAACCGGCAAGCACAATTAAGCTGAACAAGGTTAGCACTGAAATCAATCATCTTTCAGTGTAATTTATCCCTTCACTCCACCCACCAAATCACCTGTCTATCTCCGCCCTGCACTCATGTCCCAATTACCCTATTAACACTATAATTCTATGATCTACATCGCATACTAACTAAGCCACGATTCCCAACTACCCCTTACTCCTCCCGTTCCTGCAGTTGCTCTCTCTTGATTTATTTACCCTCCCTGCCAAAAGCTGTCTTTATGAATTTACTAGTATGATGTTCCTCTTCGTTAATGCTGCATTGCTGATTGTGGGTATGTAATGAAGTATATGCATTCCCCCCCCGCCTTATCAATCTAAACTACAGACGTCATCCGGTAACAATGTTTGTTTTCATTTCATCTCCTTCAAGCCCTTAATCTTCCAATGCTGTCGAGCGAGTTGTTTCACGAAGCCCAACAGGGACAACTGGGAAGAGCAATTTTGGCCCTGGGTTGGCCGTTGAGCAAACTCAAAAGAGATGGTGGCAACAGCGTGAAAAGTCTGCTTAAAGGAGATCAACAGATTGACAGAGTTGGAAAGGACCTTGTAGGTCATCTAGTCCGGGGGTATCAAACTCGAAGGCCCACGGGTCAGATTTGGCCCATGGGGTACTTATATCTGGCCCGCGGGGTCAGCCTGGAAATAGCAAAGGACCAGCCAGTGGTATGTCTGGCAGCCAAAATGGGGCAGGAGGGAGGATGCACATGGCCTCCCCATACCTCGTTTTCAGCCTGCCTCCTGCAGCACTCTGCTGGGCAACATAGGGCCGTGCACAGCCCCTCATGCCCCATTTTGGCCCACGGGGTGCTGCTGGGGGGATCCATCTCCCCCCCCCCCCAGCCAGCCCATTGGGAACTACAATGTTGATTTCTTCAAGAAATCCAGTTTGACACCCCCTGATCTAGTCCAACCGCCCAAGCAGGAGACCCCACATCATTTCAAGTCACCACCTAGTCTCTTCTTGAAAGCCTCCAGTGATGAAGCTCCAACAATTTCTGTTCCATGAGTTGATTGTTGTCTTTGTCAGAAAATTCCTCCTTATTTCCAAGTTGAATCTCTCCTTGGTCAGTTTCCATCCATGGTTCCTTGTCTGGCCTTCGGGTGCCAGAGACAAAGGAAGATTCTATCCATGCTGGATTTAGATTGCATTGGCACCCAGTATGCAGGTCTTGGTGGTACAGTAGGACCCAGTCAGATCAGAGACCAGAGTCCCAAATGGTGACCTGAAGAGAGCTGGTGGTCCTGACAGTAGCACATTGACCTGATACCCATGTCTAAAGTGATGTGGGAAAGGCAGAATTTCCTTGACTGTCACCCATCTCTCTCGCTTCCAGGGGTGTCCAGAGAATGTGGAGGAAAATCAAATCAAGATGGCTGAATCATGACTGTATGATCAAAACTCCCGTAGCACTGTGGAGCATTGACAGCATGGTTGTGGACATCATTTTTACTTTTTAAACCTATCCTGTGGATGCCTCTGATTTCATCTTATTTTTTAAAAGAGTGTTCTGACCTAGGCTTCTCAAAATCACGAAGCAGACTCCTTGTCCCGACAAAACCCCTTTTATTTAGGTTAATGTGAATTCCTATCATTCACATTCAGCAAAGTCCCGGCAAACAGTTTTTCAAGAGATTTCCCAACTACTTGGAGAGTTGTCAGGCTGATAGCTTCCAAACGCCACTCTGTAGCAGACACTACTTGGCAAGGAATCAGGATCAGATCTTCACCCTAATGCATTGAACTAATTGTCTCCTGCAAACACCACTTCCCTTTTGCTCCTCTTTATTCCCTAAGAGAGGGGCCATTCACCATTCACCTGTACCTTTACTCCCGAGTCGGCCCTTGTTCCTTAGCTGTTCCCTTCTCCTGGCAGCTTTGTGCATGCACACACTGGCAACAGGCTCCAGCTGTTCTTCTGCCTCACTGATCTCAGACTCTGAATGCAGCTGATAACTGTCGGACGGCCCTGGCCCCATCTTTGCCTCTGACGCAGACCCCTTGTCAGAGTCTTCCCCAGACTCCAGGACTGGCCCATGCTCCTCCCCAACCTCCTTACTGTCTGTCTGCCACCAGCTCCACTGGCCATTGGTGGGCCACAACAAAAAGGGTGACTATGGGGTAGAACAATCCAACCTATTGTTCAGAGAGTGTATGAATACTGTATCTATCAAACGGAAAGTGACTTGAAGAGTAATTAATTATTATCAACAATAAGATTACCTCTACTTACTCCAAACCAGACTTTCCCGTTAAGGTAGCCCTCAACTCAGATTTAAATATTCAGGGGGAGAAAAAGTCAAAGACTGAGGGAGTCCAAAATTTGGACTTGGCCAGATTTGGAAGCCAGCTGCTCTTACTAAGTGGTTCAGAACCTCTTTCTTATTTCAGCCCTCCCAAAAATTTGTCTCATTTCCAGGTCACTTGGAACGATGTTGCAGGCTTAGATGAGCTGGTCAGTGAACTTCGAGATGCCGTAATCTTACCTTTGCAACAGACACGCTTGTTCGAGCACTCCAAGCTCTGCCAGCCCCCAAAAGGTATCCTTGGCATGCCTTCCATTTTAGAATCGAGGCAAGCAAGTCATTTCAGGCCCCAGCCTCCAGCTTCTGCCTCACTTTATCCCATGTCAATGTAAATTTTATTTTGTGGTCTATTGATGTCAACAGCCAAATATACAGTCATAAAAGTAGGTAAAGTCCCTTTAATGCCTCCAACTTGGTCCCCGATGTCCAGTTATCATCAGCTGGAGAAAAAACTCTCCCAAGAACAGTCTTTAAAGGGAAGAAATTCAGTCCAAACCCAAAGTACGTATAGATAATTAAAAAAAAACCAACACAAACATACTGCAGCAATTTACGAGACAGGGCAGGATAAGGAATTGCAGAACTCAAAGGATAATGAAACACATACAGTTGGGAGGACACTAGAATCCAGATAGGACTTGACAAACAAAGATAATGCACACTTTGCTTCCAGCAACTTTGCTGTGCGTAGTTTGCCTTTTTAAACAGTTTTCCCAGCTGCAGCTAATGAAGGGGATCAGGGCCGTTTCCTCCCCCGTAAACCATGTAATTCACGTTGCTCCCTTCTCCGTTTCTCCCTGCGTGCCCTAGGATGAAGAGGGGGTGGGCCTGGGTCTTCCTCTGAATGCCCAGCTGGACTGTACCCTTCCCCTGTTTCTTCAAAGCCACTGGAACAACACTCCCATTCCCTGTCAGCTGCTCAATCTCCCCCTCAGAAACAGATTCCAATAGGGGCATGACATAGCCCCTGAACTTAAAACCCAAACTGAGCCCAACATTTCAGTTGCTAAGCAAGGCGGTTCTTAATTTAACCATTGCCCCATTTTATGACCGTTTGCCATAGTTGTTAACTGAATCATGAGATCATGAAGCACATCCGGCTTCCCCCATTGTTTCCTGTTCATCAGATGCTCCCTAGGAAGGTTGCAAATGGCAATCCAACCCAATCCCAGGATGCTGTAACCATCATAAATACAGGCTGATTGACAAGCACCTGAAGTTTTGATCATGTGACTGTGGGGATGCTGCAGTGGCCATAAGTAGGAGAGCCGGTCATAAGTCACTCTTTGCAGTACTGTGGTAACTTTGAACGTTGATTAAACGAATGGCTGTAAGTTGTCAATTAGCGCTAGTGAAATACTTCCATATTTCATTTTGTGTGTTGACTGATTGGTCCTGAGGCATTGAATATAAAGTGTTGATCCATCTGATTATTTCAAATACCGAGTGACGGAACAGAATAACAGCTGGAAGGCACCTTAGAGGTCTTCTAGTCCAACCTTCTGCTCAAGCAGGGCTCCGGTATTCACCATTTAAATCATGAGTCTCTAGCCAAATCTTTCAGAGCTTAAAGATGATTTATTGGGAGTTAACATGCCAGCACTGCCTGGGTGTAGCCAACTCTGAGACACATCATTCATTGTCACCCTTGACTCTGGTTTTCCCCCCCCACCCCTGGATAATTCATATTCTCCAATGGGACACATCCATAGCCAAGAGTCATCCATCATGCTCCCCAGTTAGAATTTTGCACGGCGGAAATTTCGGTCGCCTAGAAATTATCTATGAAAACATTTAAGGAATGCACTACTTCCCCCACTCCCTTTCTGCTGGCAACTCTTAAAAGACCAGAGAAATATTTTATGAGTTGACACATATACCATTTTGGACAAATGCCTGTCATCTTGAAGACCTCCACTGTTGAAGCACTCACACCACTGATTTAATTGTTCTCACTGTCAGGGAAATTTCTCCTTAGTTCTAAGTTGCTTCTCTCCTTGATTAGTTTCCATTTGTTGCTTCTTGTTCTGCCCTCAGGGGCTTTGAAGAATAACTTGACTCACTGTTCTGTGTGGCAGCCCGAGATACTGGAACACTGCTATCATGTCTCCCCTTGTCCTTCTTTTCATTTGACCATTTCAAATGGGCCCCCATCCAAATATCAAGCTTGGGACAATTGTTCCCCTGAACCAGGAAAATCTAAAACAGGGGCCTTCAAACTTGGCAGCTTGAAGACGTGTGGACTTCAACTCCCAGAATTCCTCCTCCAGTCATGTCAGCTCAAGAATTCTGGGAGTTGGAAGTCCACAAGTCTTAAACCTGCCAAGTTTGAAGGCCTTGGATCTAAAGGCAGGGTCCCACTCTTTTCCTGAATCAGAATAAGGGCTCTTCCCTTTGATTCATTAGGAGGCAGGTGGTAGGAGGGCCACCTGAATATGGGCTGATGGCTTTCCTTTTTATTTAGGTGTCTTACTATATGGACCTCCAGGATGTGGCAAGACTCTTCTTGCCAAAGCAATGGCCCAGGCATCCAACTGCAGGTTCATTAACCTTCAAGCACCCACCTTGATGGACAAATGGTATGGAGAGTCACAGAAACTCACAGCAGCCGTTTTTTCTCTGGCCATCAAAATCCAGCCCTGCATCATTTTCATTGATGAAATAGGTAAGAGCCCAGGCCGTGGTTCTTGTGTACCACATACTGTATCTGAATGTTCTTTCCTCATTATCGGCTTTGATTTTAAAAACTTACCCTGATTTTAAAAACTTACCCTTTGGGGTACTGCATGGAATCAACAGTTTTCTGCTTAGGTCCTTTCACACATCTTTCCATTAAACAGCATTTTATTAGAACACTTCAATTGAAAAGAAGTGATACGGAGCATTGGTGGGTAGGGAATCAGACTTTTAATAAACACTTGGATGAATCACTTGCATTTTAGCAATGCTCGTTTGCCATTTTTTTATGATTGGCCATCCTATTGCTTGTGCCATTGTGTAATATATCCATGATATTCTATTAAAATTCTATTTTTTTCCATTCTTCCTGAAAGATCCCAAAGGGGGCGGGGGGTAGGGTGAATTTTTAAATCATAAGATTTAAAAAACCTGTGGATTATTTTATCTCCTGTTATCCTCGGTGTCATCGCCCTTTAAAAGAAGGTAGAATATGATCATAATGTAAGAAACAATGGTCCAGTCTTTGGGAAAAAAACCAATTTCCACTGAAAGTCTGGAGACTCTCCATCATCCAGGTTATGGTTGCCCCAAAGATGTTTTTCCAGGAGGCAACTGGACTTCCTTGTTTTTCTTTGAAGACGTTTCACTTCTTATCCAGGAAGCTTCGTCAGCTCTGACTGGATGGTGGAGAAATTGAAGGATTTCTACTCCTTGCAGACAGCTGGTCATTTGCATCCTTTTAGAGGGTTGCTGAGGCCACTTGGAGGTTTATCTGTGTCCTCAGGGTCACCTGAGTGGTGCAAATGGCTGAGGATGTTTTTTCTTGGCTGCAGGATGTTCTTCTACCCTGTGTCCCTTCACAGTTGAAGACGGGCGCAGGCTTGTGGGGACGAGTCTGTGTTGTTGTCTGAATCTCAAACTGAAGTGCAAATGGTTCCTGTAATTTGCAATTTTCTCTAAGAAGGCTCCACAGCCATTTGCACCACTCAGGTGACCCTGAGGACACAGATAAACCTCCAAGTGGCCTCAACGACCCTCTCAAAGGATGCAAAGGACCAGCTGTCTGCAAGGAGTAGAAATCCTTCCATTTCCCCTCATGCAATCAGAGTTGAAGAAGCTCCTTGGAGGAGAAGCAAAAAGGCTTCAAAAGAAAAAAGCCAGAAAGTCCAGTTGCCTCCTGAAAAAAGCACCTTGGGGACTAATTTCCACTGCATTTTGCTATTGCTTTAGAATGAGATGAAAGAGAAAGCATGTTGCCGAACAAAACAGACCGATATCTCGAGAAAAGCAGTAATTCAAACTTTATCCAACTATTATTTTAATATTCTACCCATTTCTGATAGATGCCTTCCTTAGGAACCGTTCCAGAACTGACCATGAAGCCACAGCTATGATGAAAGCAGAATTCATGAGCCTTTGGGATGGGCTGCAGACGGCGTCTGACTGCCAGGTAAGCCTTGGCACCTGGAATCATTCATGCAAATTGAGTCCAAGCCAGCATTAAAAATAGGGATCATTTGTTCTTTCATCAGAGCCTGTGCATTTCCCTGGTTTGCGCACTGTGCTCATCCCACATACTGAAAAAAAGAAAACGTTAAAACATCACAAATAAAACAATGGGGTCACTTGAAGGTTAACAGTGCCAGAGGTGATATTCAGCCAGTTCTGACCAGTTCTGGAGAACCAGTAGCGGAAATTTTGAGTAGTTCGGAGAACTGGCCAATACCACCTCTGACTGGTCCCGCCCCTATCTATTCACTGCCTCCCGAGTCCCAGCTGATCGGCTGGATCTTCTTTGGTTGCCCTGCACAGGAGAACGGAGCTGGAAAGCAGGTTAGTGGGGTGAGGAGGGAATGGGGATTTTGCAGTCTATCCTTCCCCTGCCGTGCCCACCAAGCCACAACTACAGAACCAGTAGTAAAAAAAAATTGAATCCCACCACAGGTTAACACATGGTGATGTGGTGACTAGTTTTGGTCACCACACTATAAAAAAGATGTTGAGACTCTAAGGAGTCCAGAGAAGAGCAACCAGGATGATTAGGGGACTGGAGGCTGAAACATACGATGAACAGTTGCAGGAATTGGGCCTGGCTAGTCTAGGGAAGAGAAGGACCAGGGGAGACAGGATAGCAGCCTTCCAATATTTGAGGGGCTGCCCCAGAGAGGGGGGGGGGGGGGTCAAGCTATTTTCCAAGGCACCCAAAGGCCAGACAAGGAACAATGGATGGAAACTGAACAAGGAGAGATTCAACCTGGAAATAAGGAGAAACTTCCTGACAGTGAGAACAATCAACCCATGGAACAGAAGTTGTCTTCAGAAGTTGTAGGAGCTTCATCACTGGAAGCTTTTAAGAAGAGACTGGACTGCCAGCTGTCAGAAATGGTGTAAGGCAAGGGTCTTCAAACTTGGCAACTTTAAGAGTTGTGGACTTCAACTCCCAGAATTCCTGAGCTAACATGACTGGAGGAGGAATTCTGGGAGTTGAAATTCACAAGTCTTAAAGCTGTCAAGTTTAAAGACTCCTGGTGTAGGGTCTCCTGCTTGGGTGGGTGGGTGGGGGTTATATTGGACTAGATGACCTACACTAGGTCCCTTCCAACTGTTAATCTACCTACTTCAGGTAATGGTGCTGGGAGCCACCAACAGGCCTCAAGATGTGGACCCAGCCATCCTGAGGAGAATGCCAACCACTTTTCATATTGCACTTCCTGTGAGTAGACCTGACTTCTCTCCCCACAAACCCTGTTTCCCATCCATCCACACTGTTGGATGGTAAGACCTCACATCCAATATGGACTTTGCAAGATCCAGTCAGTCAAACCATTAGGTTCTTTGCAGAGAATGAACTTGAAATCAGAAAGTTTTTGGCAGGGAGGCCTAGATTCCCCCCACCCTCCAAAAAAAATAATAATAATTGCAGAATCACAGAAAACAACGTATAGAACATTTCATATTTAAATGCCTCCAACACAGATAAGAAGGTAGGAAAAAGAGGGAGACGGCCAGGTTAGTGCAATGGTGGTTTAGGCAACAAAGCCAGCTGGCTGACTTGAGCCAGTCCTTCTGTCCCAGCCCCAGGTAGGGGGCAATGGTAAACCACTTCTGAAATATTGATAAGAAAATGGCAGGGACCTATCCAGGCAGTTACCAAGAGTCAAGACGAGGGGTCCCCAAATTTGGCAACTTTAAGACTTCTGGACTTCAACTCCCAGAATTCCTCAGCCAGCATAGTTGAAGACCACAAGTCTTAAAGTTGCCAAGTTTGGGGATCTCTGGTCAAGACTGATTCAAAGGTATCCAATTTCTCTCTCTCTCTCTCCCCCTCCTCATTTCTGGCATCATGTTTTCAATCCCATTCTCTGCTCCGACAGACCCAAAGGCAAAGACAAGAAATCCTGAAGCTAATTCTGGCTGGAGAAAATGTAAGTTGCCTGCTTTCTTTGCCCATGTTTACAAATGAAATCTTTTTAAAGGAAAGAGCTGTGGGAAAAACTCCTTCAGGAATGTTAACAAGTCCATATAGTCAGCAATAGGTTTCACTCTAGAGCAGCAAGTTAAGCTTATTCGTGTAAACCTTTTCGGCAATAAAAACCCAAAACATTTGAAAATACAATGGATGCTCACAGATAATCCTCAGGCTGTATGTGGCTGCCCTGGGCTTACTTCTAAAAACTGATTCAAAACTCTCAATTCTAATCTATGGTGGGACCCATTAGATATTTTTTCCTATGTCCTTGCTCTGACTTAAGGTTTCCCCAACAGCATGAAGCCGACTCCTCGTCCTGACAAAACCCCTTTTATTTAGTTTAAAGTGAATTCCTCTCCAGCAAAATCCCGGCCAACTGTCTTTCAAGATATTTCACAATTACAGACCTTTATCAGGCTTGGAGAGTTGCCAGGCCGATATCTTTCAGATGCCACACTGTTGCAGACAATACTTGGCAAGAATGCAGGAACAGATCTTCACCCAAATAAACTAATTGTCTCCTACAAAATTGTCTCCTACATCTCTGGAGTTTCCTGAGGTGACAACAGGGACAAAATCGTTGAACAAACTCAGTTTCTCATTTACTGGGGATTTTTCCTCAGATGAGCAACGCCGTGAGTCTGAAGGAGCTGGCAGAGAAAACACGCGGCTACTCGGGCAGTGACCTGTGGGAATTGTGCCGGGACGCAGCCACGTATCGCGTGCGCGATTACGTCCGAAAACAACACATGAGGCAGATTGCCCACCTGCTCCACCGCAGAGGGAGTGTGGAAGAGACGTAAGTAATGACTCATTTCTGCCCCTTCGCCCCTGAACGGACCATGGGTTCGGTTGCCGGAAGAGGCTGCGTTCCAGCAACGTTAGAACATTTTATAGAATACAGCCCAGGCGGTCCTCAACTTACGACAGTTCATTTAGTGACCGTATAGTATAATCTCTGCTGGGCCCTTTGGACCAGTGATGCAATGTGAGGTCAGGTCCTCTTTTAGGGTAACACCCAGAAACTTAAAACTCTGGCCAAGACGGGAAGGAAATTCTGACAGCATTTGGAGCTTTCCAACCAGAAATAATTCATCAGGATTCATTTATAGAAGAAACTTCTTTATCTCTATATAAAATCGAAAGACCCCTCACGCATCATCACAAAATCTCCAGAACAGGAAAGTCTACTTGAAATTTGGCACGTATGTTCCTCTTGGCTTCTAGGTGCTCACTAAGAAAGGATTTTTCGAAATGACCACCAGAACAGTAGTATTTCGTATATTATTATTATTAACACGCTCTGATGCTAAAGAGTTCAACTCCCCCTCCCCATCTGGAAAAGAAATTTGTTCCAAATGCAAAACACAAGCAGAGGAGTTTCAGTTTCACAGCACCAAGCAGCTTTAGTACAGATCAGTTGAGCTAAGCCATGCCCAGGCTCCTTGCTGTCTCCTTGCTCACACAGCAAATACTGTTTCAGTTTCCAAACAGCCCTCAACTCTCTCACACACTGATAGGATGCTAGCCAGATGAATACCGATGGATGCTGGTAGGCAGAGGCAGAATTTTTTCCCCTTAATTTCCTCCCCAAAAACTAAGCCTGACCACACAGTTTTGTAGTAAAGCACAGGTATCGAGCTAGTATAAAATAATATAAAGTATGATGCATGTATTCAATACCCATGCAGCAGAAGCGTGTGTGTATGTATACAAATCAGTCAAGCTAAGCTGTCTGACATGGCTCACAACAGATCCTGTTTCTTTGTCACCAAACATTAACCATTGGCTGACTTGTTATGGCTATCGCAGCTCATTATTTCTTATACACTGAGAAGGGTCTTGGAGCCATGGTGGCGCAATACTGCAGTACTGCAGGCTACTTCTGCTGCCTGCAAGTTGGCAGTTCGAGTCTCACTAGCTCAAGGTTGACTCAGCCTTCCATCCTTCTGAGGACGTTAGAATGGGGACAGATTGTTGGAGGCAAGAGGCTGACTCTGTAAACTGCTTAGAGAGGGCTGGAAAGTACTGTGAAGTGGTATATAAGTCTAAGTGCTATTACTATTGGGTGACTGGGATGGTATTGCTGGATGGAGGGAGTCCTTGCATCTATCCATCTAACAGCCTACTCTTGTTGTGCTTGGGTGAAGAATAAAAAAATTTAATTTCATGCGACAGCCTGGTGTTTTTAATCATCCCAACTGAGAACAAACTTGGAAAGGAATAAGAACATTTCAACAGTTATGAGCTAAAGTTCAGGGGTGGCAATGGAAAAGGAGTTCTAGAGGGGAAGAACTAACAAGAAAGCCTTTCCTTTCCTTCCTGCCCAGGGACTTGGAAGAAAATCCCTTGAGGCCACTTACTCAGCTTGACCTGCTGCTCGCCCTGGAAAAGATGAAGGAGTCCAGAGGAGCCACATCGGCAACCCTGACAGAGCCAACTTTGGACTGAGTGGATGGGATTCCTAGCCTGGAGAACAAAGATGAACCTCATCGCAATTGCTCTACTGCAGGGTTGTCCAACCTTGGCAACCTTGAAGGCTTGAGAACTTCAACTCCCAGAATTCCCCAGCCAGCCATGCTGGCCAGGTGAATTGTGGGAGTTGAAATCCACAGGTCTTAAAGAGTTGCTAAGGTTGGACATCCCTGTTGTACTGTAATGTTAAAGGGAAAGCTAAAAAGAATGGGTAGGAATGAAGACATTCTTAAGAAAACAAGTGGTGGGATAGTTCAACGAGGGGAAAAAAGAACATTATGCATGCAGGGTAGATTTTCCCCATCTGAAGGACACTCCAAAGACACCGGGGAGAGAAACTTCCAACATCTGGTGAGGCTGCCTGAGAATTATGGGAGTTATTGGGGTGCTGCAAAATTGGAGAAACATCCCTATAAAGAAAAAAGTCACAAGAATCAAGAGAGCCAAGAGTATCACTCATACAAATTATCAACCCATTAGGTTGAGATATAATTGTCTGAGGAGCAAAGCATTCTTTATGAAGCAGTGCAGCTACTAGCATTAAAATGGGCATAAACTAGCTGTTTTTTTTAATCTACTCCCTTCCCCATTTTCTCAGTCTGTCCTTCAACAAAAGATCATGCAACAAAGCTATAGCAAATTATGTTTCACAGCTGTCACAGCCACCCATTCAAGGTTTTTCACCAACGTATAAGTAAAACATTTAAGAACTTAAAATATGTCCTAGTTTTTTTTATTTGTCGTTATTTTATTTGTTTTCTCAATCTGTTGAGAGGGCTTTTAAATCATTCCTGAAAAAAAATACTCTTGTTCTAAGATCCCCACAGCTGAGGACTGATACACAGTAGTACCTTGGTACTCAACTGCTTTGAAATTAATTGAATTTGCTACTCAAATTTTTGCATTTTGATGCAAAAATTATGGCCTGGTACTCATTGTTTGTTTGGTATTAGATGCACAAGCTAGAACTTGTTGATGTCATCTGCCTTGTAATTCACTACAAAATTCCTTAAGGGAAAAAATTGGTTTGGTACTCCTTGATTTTAGTACTCAGCATGCCTCCCAGAACCAATTAACGATGGGTACTAAGATACTTCTTATCAGAATTTTAATTGGCAGCTTCTATACTCCGTTCTACATTTCCTGAAGCTGCTCTTTAAAACTCAGGCTGTTTTGGGCCACACATTCAAAGCACATTTATTCCTTTTCAGCCATAAAATAGATTTTATTTATTAAATTACTATATTGTCCATCCCCTAGAAGGAGACTGAATTAACTGTGCAATTGCCTGGCAAACAGCAACACCGAAAAGCTAAGATATAACAGAAACATCAGGGCAGATAAATCCTACTTCACTGAGAGGTGATTTCCAATTTAGCATCCTTCATATAAAAGCATTTGGAAAATTCATAATTTTTTCCTCTCTTTTATGGTGGTACAAATCTTAGCACATTGCATTGTTTTCCATACATTTAGATTTGTATATATGTAAAATTATTAAGTCTATGAAATAGCTTAGAATGTTGAGGGCAAAAGAGAAAAAGAAAAATATATTCTTTCAATGTTAATTACAGTTTAAGCTAGAAATGTTACTAACTTATTTTTTAAAACTTCTTAATCTGTACTTGGGTGTAACATTGAAAAAGGACTGCTACAACTCACATCAGAATAATTAGAGGTTTCGCTCTTAAGCCGATTACTTATTAAAGTTTCGTTTGTCCTGCGACTGCGTGTGCTTGTGTATGTGTACAAGGAGAATAATTTCAATTAATCTTAAAGTTTTTATTTCTGAGAGAATACCTCTTAAGTTTTGGAGAGTCCACTAAGCCTCAGTTAAATGTTCTAATCACTGTTTCTGCTTTTTCCCCAGCCAGAAACAGAATTTAACATAGCCCAAGTTTGTTTGTTTGTTTGTTTATTTATTTATTTAGTACATCTTACAATGCAGTATTTGAAAATTTTTCCACTTCAAAATGCAGGAAATCATGTGAAGCATTTTTTTAAAAGGGTGGTCAGAGATGGCTCTGGGAGAGCTCAGAAAAGAGGTTAAGTAGAGGTGCAGGTAACTTATTTGTTCTCAAGTAGGAGAAAATGAGAAGTTATGGATAACAAGGCTTTGGATGTTGTAAATGGAGTCTGGCCTAAATGTTTGGGGACAGATTTCCTTACAGCAAGGGTGTCCTGCCCGTCGGAATCTGACTCCGAGGGGGAGGCCTAGCAGCTGACAGGGAGTGAGAGTGTGGCTCCGTTGGCTGTGGAAGAAACTGGGGAAGGGCACAATCCGGCTGGGCAGAACAGGGGAGAGGTAGAGCAAGGCAGAGGGAATTCAGAGGAAGACCCA
Source organism: Bungarus multicinctus (assembly GCA_023653725.1). Classification (NCBI taxonomy): domain Eukaryota; kingdom Metazoa; phylum Chordata; class Lepidosauria; order Squamata; family Elapidae; genus Bungarus; species Bungarus multicinctus. The sequence continues at coordinate 5,999,961 of CM042837.1, forward strand.
GGCCTATCCCCTCTTCATCCTAGGGCACACAGGGAGGAACGGAGAAGGGAGCAATGTGAGATGTGTGGCTTATGGGGTAGGAAAGGGCCCTGATTCCCTTCTTTAGCTGCAGCTGGGAACACGAGTGTTTAAAAGGGAAGCTGTGCACAGCAACTTTGTTGGAAGAAAATTGTGAGTTATCCGTTATTGTCGAGGCTTATCTGGGTTTTGTGTGTGTTTTGCTGGCCTTTCAAGTCTGCAATTCCTTCTCCTGCCCTGTCCAGTTAATTGCTGCAGTGTAGTTTGCGTGGATTTCAACTTTCTGGGAGTTGAAATCCACAAGTCTTAAAAGTTGCCAAGGATGGAGACCCCTGCCTTACAGCACCTGTTGCCTTTTTTGCCTAAAATTCAGTCTGCCAAATACCAGATTTCTTCAGGATATAATGTCCCAGTGTGCTTGCAAATCTTACCTTAGGGCTTCAAAATGAGAAGGTGCAGTTCCTTTGGGGGCTTAAGCCCAAACCCTGTTAAAACCACCAAAATCCTCCCACTGAAACAGGAAGCAGGAACTAAAGACACCATCACAGAAGTTTGTGGAGATTCTCAGTCATCCAGGTCATTGTTGTCCCAAAGGTGCTTTTTCAAGAGGCAACTGGACTTGCTGGTTTTTTCTTTGAAGAAACTTCTTGGATGAGACATGAAACGTCTTTAAAAGAAAAAAACCAGCAAGTCCAAGTTGCCTTTTGGGACAACAATGATCTGGATGACTGAGAAGCTCCATAGACTTTTAGCTATACAATTTGGGATGAACAGCCTTGGAATGGAGTGGGAGTAGGAATGGAGTGGGAGTAGGAATGGATTTCCAGAGGAAAAAATTGCAGGCTACAGGAACCATTTGCACCACTCAGGTGACCCTGAGGACACAAATAAACCTCCAAGAGCTTCAACTACCCTCTAAAAGGATGCAAATGACCAACTGCCTGCAAGGAATATAAACCTTCCATTTCCCACCATCCTGTCAGAACTGAAGAAGCTTCTTGGATAAGAAGTAAAACATCTTCAAAGAAAAAACAAGTCCAGTTGCCTCCTGAAAAAGCCCCTTCGGGACCATCATAGAAGCAATCATAGATTCTAGATTAAGAAATTGGCTGAGAAACCTGCGGTTGTAACATACTGTAGGGTAGAACTCAGTCCAGAAAAAGGAGCTTTTAGAAATGCCTGCCTACCCAAATATTTATTTATTTATGAAACTTACAGGGTCACCCAACTTGAAGTATGCAACTCTGCATGGCCTATATTAAATAAAAATTGAACAATAAATCAACTTCAGTTAGAATCTCAATACTAGCAATTAATAGGCAATTGGGAACTTCGTAGCCTTGATGTGGGAGCCTCAATAATCACAATTCCAATACCCGTGAAGTGTATTTTGAGGAAACCAGTCTTGAGCCTAAGTCTTCCAATTCAAAAGGAGAATTCTGTAACTCATATACTAGCAGATGCAGACACAATCGAAGACTATGATTGTTAGTTAAAAGTATGATGGGATATGCACCCTTTCCTCCAGGAAAAAAAGCATTATGATATCACAGGAAACGTAGGTAGTGCTGTCAGGGTTCTAGAATGAACAGCTTGCAGCCTGTGAAAGAACGCTAAATAGTTGTATCCAAGACAACCCTGGGAAAAATCAAGTACCTGCTGAGCGGTTTTGGGTCCTAAAACTTGATTGCAAGTTATTTTTGGGATATGTCCATCAACATTGCATAGAATTAGATACAGTAAGCAGCCATTATCTTGTTTTAGCCTCAAATATTTCTTCATCTTAGGGGCTTCTTCATTATTGAGTGACAAAGAGAAAATAAGGTTTTCAACCAACCAACCAACCAACCCATCCACCCTTCAGATTCCAGAAGAGCCAAATTGGCCTACTCTGAAAAGAAGACCTGGGTTTTTCCAAAATAGTTACAAGCTGCCTTTAAATGCAACACTCCCCAAATCACCAAATGCCTTCTTGGCAAGGGTGTCTCAAAAATTTCATGAGAGATGGGCTGTGCTGTGATGCTGCAGTTATCTCTATAACACAACAGCAGGTCTTAAGAGCCCACCAAGGCGGCATCTTGTCCAGAATGACCAAACCAGAAATCCAAGCTCTCCTTGGTAGGAACAGAAACATACTCCTCACTCAGGGTTTGACTCTGGGTGGCCACAAATGTCTGGTCATACGAGACAATCTGTATACCGATGCCCAACAGCAAACCATGGACCTCCGAACCAAGGTCTACCATGGGGACAAGGACAACTGTACCCATGCCATCACTGTGGTCTTGGTTAATCCGGTCTGCCTAATCCTCATTGGTATGCAGGGAGTTCAAGGAGGGGCACTGAATCTGAAAGCCTTCCAGATAGCAAAGTGCATTGAAGAGCATTTACACCAATAAATACGCAACAAACTTCTACCATCATGTCAGCTATGGGCTTCTCTTTTACTAGTCCAGCTTGCAAAGGATGACATTTTTCTTTCCGTCTTGTTGAAGAGTGTACGGAGAAGTGGATCCTGATCACTTCTAAGAACGTCCATGTCCAGTGGGACTGATGTTTCAGACCTGATGATCTTGAACTTCATCTTTGAATGAGCACTTCAGAATAAGCTTCCACCTACAGCTCCTGGAGGCAATAGCAGCTCTCTGGAAGGTCCTACCAATGACTGGATCACATTTGAGTCTTTCCAAGAATGTCTCAAATCTGCTCACCTGTCATCCTCAACGATCCTGTTTCCTAGAAATCACCTTGGATTTACTCAACAGATTTTCCAGTCCTACCCATGTATAGTACACAAACACTTTTCAAATCCATTCCTGACTGCTTCGATTTCTATTCCTGATGCTGCCAGCTGTTTGATTAAGCTTTCTGAAAACATTTATAAAGAGATTCCCAAAAAATACTGTTATTTTGCAGCCTATAATCTTGCTTTACAATTTGTTTACTTCTACTCTGGATATCCGCTAAAGCTTATTGCTGATGGGAAATTTAAAATGGAAATAAATGGGCCTTTGTAAGGGGAAATAGCTTAATTCTACCGCTATGCTGGCAAGGCGGCTGTTACTTTACTGGATCTTTTCTCCTTGGCTTATTAATAAAGAGCAGTCCCTGTACACTGCCCTTTGAAGACGCTTCGCTCAAGGAAACTTGGACAAAGTTCTCATCGCCAAATATCAATGAAAATATCAGCAGAGGTGTAGAGGAACCCTGTAAAGGACATTGGTTTCTCTCTAAGCCATAATTGCTGAATTGATTGCAAAATGTGGTTTCCATTAAAGCAGTTTGGTTTGCTCCAGCTTTGTTAGATTCCAATGCCTTTTGTGTTTCATGGTGGTCTGTTGTGTTAATATTGCCTTCTGTAATCAAACTAAATAAGATATTTGTTGATTTAAAAAAAACTCATTCTGAAAGGTAGAGAAGAAAAATGTCCATATAAGGGATTTTTTTTAATAAGCAGCTAGAAGAGACAGGCACCGTTTAATTCTAACAGTTCCTGCTCCTATCTACAATTTTTTTCTTCTGGCTCCACTAATTATCTTCTTTTACCCCCTAATTATGACAAAATATCTGTGGCTCCATCGTCCAAAAGCTGCTTTTGTATTGAGCCCCACATTCTCTGTCATTTTCAATCAATTAATATTTGCACATGGTTAATGTGCTGCTTTATGTTGCCCATTTTATAAGGAATATTGTAGGTGGTGATCTGGCTGAGACTGAGAGAGGAGTCAAATGAAACATAAGTTACGAGTTCCTTTGTGTCCACAAGAGATCTAAGTCCAACCCAGCTTGAATTCTTATCTCCTGGTCATTTCCAATGACCGTTAGTTGGCCAGTATCTTATGGAGAGCTTAAGCTTGCAATAAACCTTTATACTCCTTTGAACTGCTTGTATCTCCTGGTTTCCCAGGTGCTTATTGCAAATCTTACTGTCCTGCCTGGGTGTCCACTGACAGGTGAGGTGAAAATATCTTTCCCATTTCCTTACCTTGTAGCTCCAAAGTGCAAATCTATTCAAATTCCTTGGACCGTACACACAGAATCATTCTAATGTCTGTTTTTATTTATAGATATACAGGTGATAAATAAATGCCAACAACTTGACCACAAAAGTTGTTGCTCTCTCTCCAATTTGATTAACCAAGAGGATCAAAAAGGTACCCAGTTGGAAAAAAAAAAAGACTTAACAGAGAAGTAATCTTTGTAGTCAATGATACCATCAGCTTTCTCAGCTTTATGATTTCCCAATTGCTGTTAAGGAACAAAAGCCCAAGGAGCATGAATACTTTAATTGCTGCTCTCTAAAAATATTTAAACACTTAATTGTCCTCTTTAGGAAAGCGTGAAAGATAACAAAGGTAAGCTTTATTGCCATCATGCCTGAGTCCAAGGCAGAATGAGAAAGAATAGTTTTAAAGCAGACTATTGAATTTAATAGGCGTGTGTGTGAGAGAGAGAGAGGGAGGGAGGGAGAAAGAGAGAGAAAGACAGACAGATGGAAATGTGGGGAGAGAGATTTTGGCTATAATGGTCAGAATATGCTTTTCTGATGACAAAATTGATTCCTTGTTCAGAAACAAGAGGAACTGCCATACAGGATTTTCTGTCCCCCCCCCTGCCACTGCAGGAATCTTTCACTTAGGACCATGGATCTGGCGATGCTTGGCTGCTTCAGACAAAGGGAATGAAAACCAGATTAAAAGCACGAGACCTTCCTCTTTGCCTTCTCCATTTATAAAAGAAGCCTGCTGCTGCTTTTATCACACATAGCATTATAAATACGAGACGTGGCAAAGCTTGTCACCTAGGTATTTTTTGTTTTCCTGGCTGTTCAGAGATAAGACGAAAGTAGCCTTAAGAAAAAAAACAAAACCTCACCAGATGCCTGATGAGCTGGTCTGGACCAGGGATCTCCAACCGTGGCAACTTTAAGCTTGGAGGACTTCAACTCCCAGAATTCCTCCAGGCTTAAAGTTGCCAAGGTTGGAGACCCCTGGTCTGGACAACAAGAGATATATGGGAGTAGCTCACTGCAAGAAGACACAGTCTAATCTCATGTGTTTTCCCAAACCTCTCACATCGTCACCTCTTTTTTTCCTACTGGTGTTGTATGGTAGTTAAGATCCAGAAGGCGAAAGAGAAAAAGGCCCGATCTCCTACAGATGCTTGGAATGGTGACTTTTTCTCCAGCATCTGCAGGAAACAGGTAACCTTGGCTCCAAGGCTCACACCTTTCCAATCTCCCTTTGGGATAAATATCACCACCGGGGAGTGTGCGCAATTAAGTCATTAAAAGTCATTACAAGGGGTCAAATCACGTCCTGTGTGCAACTGGGAGGAAGGAGGCAGCAAGCCCTTGGCTTTGGACCCTTTCCCCTACCTTCAGAGATTCTAGCGCTCCAGATAATCTCCGACAGTTAAGATGTCCGCCGGGCTCGTTCCCATAAATGCTTGCCCATCTCTTCTAGCAGAGTCTTCCGTCTTCGGCAGCTTAGGAACAGGCATTTTTGGAGAGCCCAAATCAGTCTTGTTCAGGCAGAACCACCAGCTACCAGGAGCTTTGCAGCGGCTCTTATCGATGCTTGTAGGCCAGCAAGGATTCGAAATCTGGAGCACAAACCAGCTTGTGCTTCACGTGGCCCAAGACGATCATCTCGCCACTCCGATTGTCCCCAATGCTGACTGACACCAGCTCCTTTGCGAGACCAAGAGAAAAGGACAATTACTCCCAAGCTTGTTTTCCTCCTCCCACCCAAAAAACGTAAAGCAAGCCAACAAGTCCTAATCAAGGAATCTTTGCAGGTTTGAGGAAGCAAACGGATTTTGGGAAACGGATTTCTGAGTGTCAGCATAAGCCACTCATTAGGCGGTCTCAGCCAGGTGCTCTACCTGCTGATTCCCCCACCCCCCCCGCCCCCACTGCAGAAGCCATTTAGAAGTGCAAAGAATTCCCTGTCATTTAAACGAGGCTGGAGCCAAACAAGAAAAAAACAAAATCTTGTTCTATGCTGAAAGATCAGGACTGATAATATCAGAGTATTAAAACAAAAACACAAGAGGAATACTTGCTTAACTCCTCACTCCTTTCCCGTACCAGTAAGACTTAATTATTTCTCAACCTAGACCAGAGGCCCCCAAATTCAGCAACTTTAAGACTTGTGGACTTCAACTCCCAGAATTCTCCAGCCAGCTATGCTCTTAAAAGTTGCCAAGGTTGGAAGCCACTGACTTAAAGAGATGCTCTGTGAAAAAACCTGCGGAGAAAGTCAGGGCTATCTGGTGCCAATTTGAAGAGCAGGGGACCAAACTGGGTGTATCCATTAAGATAATGGATGGAAACTGACCAAGGAGAGATTCAACCTAGAAATAAGGAGAAATTTTCTGACAGAGAGAACAATCAACCGATGGAACTGAAGTTGCCTTCAGAAGCTATAGGGGCTTCATCACTGGAGGCTTTCAAGAAGAGACTGGACTGCCATTTGTCAGAAACGGTGTAGGGTCTCCTGTTTGGGCGGGGGGTTGGTCTAGATGACCTGCAAGGTCCCTTCCAACTCTGTCAATCTAATGATATGCCCTGACAATACACTGTATTCTCCCATCAGTCAAAAGTCTATGCTAGGGTGCTAGGATATCCATGACCTAGATGACTGGGTACCTCCATAGACCTTTAGCTATGCCCTTTGGGATGAGCACCCTTTGAATCGTGTGGAAGTATAAACGGATTTCCCAAAAATTGCAGACTACCGGAAGCATTAGCACCACTCGGTGATTCTGAGGACACAGATAAACCTCCAAGCGGCCTCAACGACCCTCTAAGAGGATGCAAATGACCAGCTGTCTGCAAGGAGTAGAAATCCTTCCACCCCCCATCATCCAGTCAGAGCTGAAGAAGCTATTTGGACAAGAAGCAAAATGTCTTCCAAAGAAAAGAACAAGAGAGTCCAGTTGCCTCCTGAAAAAAGCACCTTGGGGGTCTCCCATCCGTCTTAACGGCTATAAAATCCCTAAGCCTAGACCCCACCCTAAGAACACGAATATTTCCAAATCATCTCAACAGCAGTTTGACGGCAGCATTTGGGACGAGCTGCCCGTTTCTTGCAACTGCTATTCCCAGACTGCGCAGCCTCTGACCACTTCGTGCTTGAAACGGCCTGTGAAGGGAGGCCACGTCCCCACAAGAACAAGGCGTACCTGAAGAAAGGAGCAGGGCGTTCCCGTGGTTACGTCTAGGGTCACCTGGCCGAGAACAAGTTGCACCTTTCCTGACTTGCGGATCAGCAACTTCCCCACTTGCCCCTCTGACAGGTCCCCCAGCGTGCAGGTATTCTCCGCTTCCTGGGTCTCCTGGGAAAGCAGAAGTGGGCAATTTTAAGAGCTGGGGAGAAATCAAGATGGGAGCATTTGCAAACTCCCTCTCTGCTCTCCCTTAAAACGTCACGACAATCCTGTTTTCTGGGGCCTGGAGAAGACGAGCTGAATGCCAAGATGCCTATAGAACAGGGGGGTCAAACTCAAGGCCCGAGGGCCGGATCTGGCCCATGGGGTGCTTAAATCTGTGGGGCCGGCCTGGAAATAGCAAAGGACCGGCCTGCGATGCCTCTGGTGGCCAAAATGGGGGCAGCCAAAAAACCCATGCCCATTTTGGCCAGCAGGGTGCTGCAAGAGGCACCTGTCCCTTCTTCCCCCGCCCACCCAGTGAAGGAGAACTACAATGCTGATCTGGTCCTCAAAGGAACCCAGTTTGACACCCCTGCTATAGCAGCAAAACAGCCAAAATCATTATTTTTGGAAGCTTCTTTACCTTCCACGAATTACAGGACAATTATGCCGATAAAGGTCGCTCAGTGGCTAAGACGCTGAGCTCGTTGATCAGAAAGGTCGGACAGTTTGGTGGTTCGACTCCCCAGCGTCGCGTCACGGAGCGAGCTCCCGTTACTTGTCCCAGCTTCTGCCAACCGAGCAGTTCGAAAGCAAATGCAAGTAGACAAATAGGGACCCCTTTGGTGGGAAAGGAACAGTGTTCCGTGCGTCTTCGAAGGCGTTGAGTCCTGCCGGCCACATGACCACGGAGACGTCTTCGGACAACGCTGGCTCTTCTTCAACTTTGTAATGGAGAGGAGCAGCGCCCCCTAGAGCCAGAAACGACTAGCATGTATGTACGAGGGGAACCTTTACCTTTATGCCGATAGAAACCCAACTCTGGGAAAACGTCTAGGTTCAAGCATTGCCATCCCAACTCAAAATATATGTAACCAACAGTTTGGTTGTTCTTTTTCTACAGAAATGCCAACATTCTGGCTTCTATCTGGTAGACTTCCAGATCTCCATTTGCAGCCACAAATACCACGCACATTGCAGTAGCACAGGGGTCTCCAACCTCGGCAACTTGAAGTCTTGTGGCCTCAATTCCCAGGAGTTAAAGGCCACAAGTCTTCAAGTTGCCGAGGTTGGAGACCCCTGCAGTAGCAGCTGCAGATTTCCGTTGCTTGTTTCAAGCAGAACTCGTACCTGGGTCTTCTCCTGTTTTATCACCATCATCTGCCCATCCTCGTTCTGCACTTCTGTTTTCAGCGGCTTGGTGTCCTGTGTGGGCGGCTGTCCCGGGAGAGTATCTGGCAGCTGCAGGAAGAGCAACTCTTCCTCCTTGGAGAGACTCAACCTTGGCAGCAGTTCCGCCAGGGAGACATCATGAGGGAAGGGAGGAGGGGTTTTGGTGGGCGTTGGAGCCTGGGCACATGCCGTCTCCTCTTCATCGTGGGGTTCTTCTTTCACTGGCAGAGAGAGAGAGAGAGAGTCAGGATGAGGTGTGGAGACAAAAACATACAAAGAACATTTGCCGGAATTGGGTATGGCCAGTCTCGAGAAAAACTAGGAGGGGGGACAGGATAGCAGTCTTCCAGTATTTGAGAGGTTGTCACAAGTGCATGCATGCCGCCAGGGAGCTGCTCTTCTGGTTTCTGGTGCTCCCCCACCTGCCCTCCCATTTCGGCACTCGGTGCCAAAAAGCTTTGCCAACACATGGCGAGTTGGCTGCGGCAAATTGTCACAGACCCTGACTGTGCTTTGGCACAGCAGTAGCAGCATGGCTGCTCTTTGCCTTGAGCAAGTAGAGCATGAGTCCAGCTGGTTCAACATCCCATTTTCTTTCTTTCTTTCTTTCTTTCTTTCTTTTTCTTTCTTTCTTTCTTTCTTTCTTTCTTTCTTTCTTTCTTTCTTTCTTTCTTTCTTTCTTTCTTTCTTTCTTTCTTTCTTTCTTTCTTTCTTTCTTTCTTTCTTTCTTTCTTTCTTTCTTTTGTTTTTGGATATTTTTTTTTATATTTATTCTTTAAACATCTCTTAAAGTGAACAATGTGATTCCAGGTTGTAGCATACATACTGTACATAATCGAAATTACATTTTCAGCTTTCTTATCCAGTTTCATATCATATCATTACCTATTCCATTTTTCTTTTAATATATTTTCACTTCGTGTTGTTTCATTCAATATTTCCAGGAAGAAAGAAAAACAATTTCATCCTAAGATATATTATCCAATATTTATCCCCTCTATTGTCAATTCTATCTTGCCACCTATTTTTATTTTATGTATTCTCCCCATTTTACTCTCTTAAACTCAATATATAACAAATAAAATAAAAAAACTAATATCAATATAGTTTTTAGTTACTGCCTCCTGTATTAACAATAATCTCCTATTTACTATTATATATGCATATATTTCTCCCCACCCCCCCAAATTGGGTTCCACATGGTATTCTTTCCTACTACACAATAAATCTTATATTTATTCCAAAAACATTCATATAACCATTTCATATTTCACATTTTGTTTCCATTTAACCAATTGCAGATATGAGTAAGATATATTTATCCCATTTTCTATAGCAGCCACCGGGCTGCTTCTGAAGAAAAGAACACCAAATGACTAAATGACCGCCTCAGTAACCCCTTGCCATCGTACACTCCCCAATTCTTCTCTTCTTGCAAGAAATTAAGAGGGAACAGGTTCCTCGCACAACTTCAAGGCTGCCCAATGCCCACTTTATCCGTTCGTTCATCTTTTCCAGGTCAAGGTGAGTCGCCTACCTTTTACCGAAGATAAACCTGTCTCCAGCTCCTCCTCTTTATGGCTGGCATTCAACAGCTTGCTGTCCTCTTGATCATCCCCTTCTTCCTTGAAAAGCCAACCAGAATGTGCCAGAGGCAGCTGGACTGGCTTGTTTCGAATGTCGTTTTTCAAGCCTGGGTCATCCAGGAACTAGGACCAAAGAACGAGAGAGAAAACGGCAGTTAAAAGAAGAGAACCGTTCCTGGAGACTATTTCACATCCTATCCCATGAGTCTGTTTTTTGGACAATGAAGATATGGGATTTTTTAAAACCGTTCCTACTTTTTTAATGTAAGCTGGCCAGTTGTCTGGAATCTCCCAGCCTCTGAATTGAATGAACAAGCCAACCAACCAATAAAGAGGGTTGAGGTAGTTTGCGATCCAATGTCAGGTGAGAAATGCGTTTCTTACTTTGTTGAGGGAATAGCTTCTTTATTTCAAGTTGCGAATGCTGCTCCAAGCATAAAGCTTTGCAAAAATCTCTCGAGTTGTAAATGCAAAACAATGTTGTGAGCTTGGGAAAGCTTTGCCTGAAACATTTTGCCAAAAATTTCAAACCAGTCTATTTTGCAACAAAGAGTAAAACACTTCATGACATGTTGTGCTCAAAACTGTTCTGAGACTAAACAGTTTGCACGTTTCTACTTCAAGCCCTAACAGTTCATTTCTTCTGGCAATAGCATGCTATGTAAACAAAGGAAGTGCACATGGTTATCTCATATTCAGAGTTTAGCATGAATTTCATCAACAACTGGCAATGTATCATATATGGATAAATGTTCCCACAGGCACAAACTTCCTAAACCTGCCCTTCATTCTTAAAGCTGAGATCACAAAGGAATAGAGAAACAACTATAGGTGGAAAAAAATTAACAGAAAAATGTCATCTTGTGTTAAAACCACAAATTTTGTATTAAAATCAGATTACAATGAACTGAAACATTCTTATTTTAAAGAACATATTTAAGATAAACGTCCTTAACTCCAGCTAGCAATAGTGTCCACCAATGCCTTAGAAGTTGAGTCCTAATATAAGATAAAGTCCATATTATTTTGGGAGTTTATGGATGATAGCCATCCTCAAACTCACATCATCTTTCTCCAACATGCGCAAGATCTTCTTGGTCTCTTCATCCGTCTCCCTCTTCTCTTTCTTTATGTTGATGATGTGGGATGGGCCAAAGTCAGACATATCCACAGACTTATCCCAGGTATCTGCACAGAAAGCAAGAAGAGCATCACTGCAAATGGCACATCTCATAATGCAAATTTATGGTGGCTGGCCGAGAAGACCCTGGATGGCCAAGTCACCGAAGCCAGACGTTTCATTAAAAATAAGCCAAAAAAGGCTTTATTAGAATCATCAGTGTTTATGCAGACAAGGAGAGAGAAGAGAAGTCAAGGAGAAGGAATAAGGAAAAAGAGAATTCTGGAGAACACTGGGATTAATTTATGATCAATGGAACAGCTCTGTTCATGCAACACTCTGGAGACAGATTAACCGTTTTCTAAGATACCTGGTTTGACCAAGAGTTTTTGGGTAGAGAAGCAACACCCATTCACCCAAGGACGAATTAAGTACCAAGCCTAACCCAGATCCTTGTTACATTCTGGCAGTTTTTACCAACCAGAAAAATAGGAATCCAATCTATAGGTGTCAAGAGTTGACATCAGAATCTTGTCCACTTCACTTCAAATACTCCACACTGAACGCTGCCTTCTCTGATGGACTTGCCCAACCAGCTTGGATGATGGGGATTTCTACACTGATCCTCAAGATGCACTAAGTACTTTATCACAACTTATTTAAAAGCTTTCTATCAGATACAACACACTCCAATTTTGCTAATTTATCCATCCTATTTCACAAGTCTACTGTGATCCACCCTGCGTACCGTAATGGCTGAATGGGTGGGAACCAGCGGGCTAAGAGTCTCGAGGAAAGCTTGATTGAATTCACAGTGAAAATTAAAAAGCCCAAACAGATGCCCTCCGGAATGCCCCAACTTAATCATTTCCAAACCTTTCTTCCTCATCATTTCTGCTGGGCCTTGCTCGAAGATGGAGTGCGACTGAATAACTTCGGGCCTCCCTCTGCCTCGTCCATGACTTTCCCTCTGTCGATCTCGATCGCGGTCCTTCTTCTCTTTTGTGACAGAAAGGTCCTCCTTGGGCCTAAAGAGAGGGGAGAAAAAAAACAGAGCAAAAGTATTAAATTGCTCAATGAGAGCTGCAGACCTCTGTCTTTAGGACTTAAAGCAGAGGTCTCAAAACTTGGCAACTTTTAAGACTTGTGGACTTCAAGGCTCAATTCTCCAGCTAGCATAGCATAGAATTCTGGGAGTTGAAGTACACAAATCTTAAAGTTGCCAAGTTTGGGGATCCCTGACTTAAAGGTTCCAAAATATTCAGAAAGTTTATAAGGACTTCCTGGCTGAACCTCTTTCAGGCATGCAAGAAAGACAAAGGATAGGGCTTCCTGTGACAGAATTTCATACTGAAGATGGAGGTTGTGACCAAAAGGTTTATATGTGTTCTGCTAATAAAGAGGGGTCAGAGAGCAGGGAGAATTGTTGGGATAGATAGCTGAAAATTGCAGTTGATCAGGGTGGGGACAGGAATAAGGAAAGGAAAAAGAAACTATATAAATGAAAAGACTCAAGCATTCTAAAGATCTGTAACTTTCCACAATATCACCACATAGTTTTAACTGTTTATTAACAACTGATTTCTTGGGCAAATGAGAAACACACTACAGTACCTACCCCTCCCATCCATGCATAAAAAACTACAACTATATTATCCAAAGAGATCAAGTAAGACAGCAGATAAGCACAGTGCAGGAACTATGCTTTGGTAAGGGCAGTAAGATTTTAAACTACTGTATGCTAATTTTTCCTGAACTAACGACTTAAGAAATTGACCAAACAGTGCAGAGTTATAGGTTTGATTAACAGTCCAAATAATGTTAAAATATAGCATCTCAGGAGGTAGTACACAAGGGAAGGCTTTAGAGTAGCTGAGATCTAACAAACATTATAAACCTGAACATGCATTCATAGGATAACTTTAGACTAAGGCTGAAATCTCCCATTTAGACAGATCTTCTAAATGATCATTTATTGATAATTAAGCAGTTCATTTATATTAATACATTCCATGAAAACAGCATTGAAAGGGAACTTACTCTTCTTTGATTTTCCTGCTAATAATATTAGGGGCAAAGGTTTTCTAAAAAAAAAAAAGGAGACAAAAGAACAAGCATAGATTAGGCACAATGTTTTGCTTGCAACATACTTCAGAGTACAGAGTGTGCTACAATTGAAACTCCAATATTTATTTGATTTGATTTATACAGCTACCCATCTCAGTTTGACGTGACACTAGACACAACAATAAGATACATAAATATACTTAAGATTCTTGGGAAGAGAATATGTTTAGCATTCTTCACAAGTTGCATTGCTTGGAGAAGATACTTCTTTTAAAATGTTTCAGTGTTAAGGGAAAATGCACAATAAAAATATTTTTTTAAAAAATGTTTCAATGTTTAGGAGCCACAAATATTTTGTATTCCTTATCATTACAGCCCTAAGCTCTTGGCTTCAAGGTATGCCTTCAGCTTAATCAAAATTGACGTGTTCTCTTTGTTCTCTTTCCAAAACAAATGCCAATATCTCGAAATATTTGAATACCAGCATCAGAAGACCTCAAGTAAAACTGACTACTCTATATCATAAAAATGTGGTGCTTACATATAGAGTCAAATACCCTTGACATAACCAGCCACTTCACAATCCGCCAGATAGCTTGGTTATTGCATAACCAATTCAAAGCAACAAAAGGAACATTTAGAATCCAGAGAATAGCCTGTTTCTAATTTTTTAAAAGTTAATAGATATTGCTGCTACCAAACAGAACGAGATCAACGTTTAATGAAATAAAACTCCAAGGTCAGCAATCTCCCATCTCTCATGATTTAGTATTCCTCACTGTTCTTTTACCTTAATAATGACCAAAAGTGGTTTTGCCAATTAGAGCAATTTATGCTCATGCAGATAAGCATCTGTGCCAAATATTTAGAAATAAAGAGATCCTGCTTTTCTTGAAAAGAAGTAGCCTTATCTTGCAATTAAAAGTCAGCATGTTAAAGCTTTAATATGGTAGTATTTTAGTGAATGGAGATTTGGTGACAATTGTCTCTCTGAGCTAAGTAACTCATCAACTCTCATGTCACATGAACAAGGAATGGCGCAGAAAATAGACTGTCTCAACTGATGCTTCCGCAGAAGAACCAAAACATTAGAAGAGTTCCACACAGGCACTATTTCACCTCTACTGGGGACAAAACATGCAGTAAAAAGAGCAAAACAGAAGTAAGCTTGGAAACTATAGAAAACACAAGAAACTCCTATCTCAAAGAAGATTTAGTACACATACAATCTATGCACTTTCTTTTAAACTTCTGGGAAAAAACACCCATATCAACACAACGTTTACCATTTCGAAAGAAAAACACGAACGTTATAGTGCAGCCTCAAGTTTGCAAAGGTTAGATAAGAGTCTTAAAATTCTACCTCCAACAGGGGAGGGAAGAAAGGGGAGAAAACCTCGGTTTGTTTGCCTATGTGATTTAACCCTACTTACTTTTCAACACTGTTCCATCCACTGCACCCTTAAACCCCCAATGTTCCATGCAGCTCCCACAATTGCCACCCCTATCCTGAGCCTATATAGGTAGCCCTTGACTTATCACCACAATTGAGTCCAAAATAACTGTTGCTACTACCATGTTAATGTCAGAAGCCAAGGCACTTCCTGGTTAAATGGACTAGCTGGTGACATCACCATCTTCCAGGGGATGCTTGAGAAAGCTTCTTCCATGTTCCTGGTATTTTCCCAACAAAGTGGTACCTATTTATCTACCTGCACTTGCATACTTTCAAACTGCCAGGTGGGCCCACTTTGGGACAAGTTGACGGGAGCTCATCCCATCACAAGGCTAGCTCTCGGGTTTTGAACTGCTGAGCCGTCCACCTCTCAATAGTCTTCTAACTCAGTGTTCTAATTCCATGAACCACCTCTGCACCTATTTCCGAACTAGTGAGTTTTCTCGCATTTTATGACTTTTATGAATGAAAAACTGATGACCTTCTACCGCTGCACCATAGAGAGCATCTTAACTTACTGCACCTCTGTATGGTTTGCCAATTGCACAGATAGGACAGCGCTCCAGAGGGTTCACATCATTACCCAGAGGATCATTGGTTGCCCTCTCCCCTCTTTGGAAGAGCTTTATAGCTCCCGCTGCCTTAAGAAGGTTCAAAACATCCTCAAAGATCCATCTCATCCTGGGCACCCCCTTTTTTTTTTAAACGATTACCATTTTCCAGACGGTACAGGATAATAAAAACAAGGACAAATAAGATGAAAAAGAGCTTCTATCCCAGGGCAGTAGCTCTGTTGAATTCTACTGTATAGTACATTGAAGATGGTATTTAATTTCATTGTACGATGTTGCAATGGTAATAAAATAAACCAAACTTTTCTTGCCAAAGTTGTTAAGTTAACCACTGCAGGTGTTAAGTTAGTAACACAATTGTTAAGTGAATCTGATTTCCCCACAGATTTTGCTTGTCAGAAAGTTGCAAAAGGTGATCGCATATCCACAGGAGCTTGCAATCATCATAAATGCAAGCCAGCACCCAAATTTTGGTCATAGGGATGCTGCAACAGTTGCAAATGTAAAAAAAAAAAAGTCCATGAGGGGGGGGGTCACTTTTTCCAGTGCTGTTGTAATTCTGAATGGTCGCTAAATAAGTGAATTGTAACATGTACAATTTCTAAGAAGGCACAGTAAGTCCAGCCCATGAACAAGGCAGTCTTAACGTGTCCTATTGTGTGAATGTGTGTTTTTGGGTGTCAACTCCTGGCAATTGCTGGTCCATGTCATTTTCTTGGCAAGGTTTTTCAGTTTTGCCACTGCCTCTTTCCCAAGACTGAGAGAGTGGGGCTGGCCCAAGATTATCCATTTGGGTTTGTGCCCAAGCAAGACTAGAACTCACGGTCTCTGTTTCTTGGCTTGATGTGTTCACCACCACACCAAACAAACAAACTCAGGGGTCTCCAACCTTGGCCACTTTAAGCCTGGCGGAGTTGAACTCCCAGAATTCCCCAGCCAGCAAAGCTAACTAGGAATTAAAAATGCTGTTGCAAGATACTTCCTTAGCAAGAGACCCTTGCCTTTTTGACCCCACCAAGGGTCAGATCTCGGGAGCGGATGGAGGGCAGGCGGCCTGCCGAGATCGGCGCGGGAGTCCTTCTCCCTATTAACCCTCGAGCAGCAGCAACCGAGGGCCTGGCACTCTCAGGATCGCCACTAGATGTTCCTTCGGACATCTTGCAGGACCTGCCGAAGAGAAGAAGAGTTGGCTGGGGAAAAAGAAAAAGGAAAACAAAAACCCACCCTACAGGACGAAACTTCTCCATTGCCAACCATGCATGTGTAAAATGACGGGTCCCCATTCTCCACAGCACCTTTCCAAGCGGTAGGTAACCCATGTGGGCTGGGGATGATGGGGTTTGTAGTTGTGGAACAGGAGGCACCCCCCCACCCGAGCTGGGCTAGCATCATTCCCAGGTGTGGAGCCAACGCCCCCCACACACACATTTCCTTCAGTCCTGTGGTCTTTTCCAGGGACTAAAGGTCCCATCGTCCCCAACCCTCCTAAGGGACCAGTGGGGGTGGGGCGCAATGGTCCCATCCCCCTCGGGAAAGGCACTGCGGAGAATGGGACCCGTCGCCCCACGCACCGGGAAGAGAAGGTCCAGGGTCCTCTTCTGAGATAAAGAAAGGAGTGGAGGCCACCAGGAGAAGCACCAGGGAATCCCAGCCGTCCCCCCGCACATCCACACATCCCATTGTGGGCTATCCGCAAAAGCTTCGGCACTGTCTCCCCCCTCCCCCTTCTTCCCGTTCACGTCGTCCTTACGGAAAGCGCCCCCGTCGCCTGGTCTCCTCTCCCGGCCGACCGAACACGGGTTCCGCCCCCGCGGCCCTTCAGGTTACTTTACCGGCCCTGCAAACTCGGCTCCTCTCAGGGCGCATGCGCGCGTCGTTCAGCCGCCATCTTAGCCTACTCTCCCACGTCGTTTTACGCGTTCTCGTGAAGCGGAGCGGGGGGGGGGAGGGGGAGGGCTGTCGTCCGCCATGTTTGTCGCGGCCATAGCTTCTTCTGCGCCCGGCCCCTCCAACAGGGAGAAAGCCGGCAGGGAAACCGGCCATCTTTGTCGCGGGCGGATGCTTACGTTGCATTGAATGATGGAGTGGGTGTTATCCCGTTCGGAGGAAGAATGCGAAAGTGGGAGCAAAGTGACGTCATAAAAAAAGGATTGACTTTACGATTCAAAGCACGCGTTTAGTGCAGTCCCCTACACCTAATCTCCTACACGGATCTAATAGTTGTGTTTATTTACTTATTTATTTAGACAATTTATTAGACAATTTACACTTTCAGTGACCCTAGGTGGCTTACAAATTTACACTTTCAGTGACCCTAGGTGGCTTACAAATAATAATAATAATAATAATACAATATACAAAGAGTAAACGCAATAACTCCCCATGCCCCTAACATTCTTTTTGCATTTTATGTCCTATTACATTTAATAGGATGTACCTCCAAAGGAGCAATATGTCCAGCTTCATTAGGGGTTTGAATAAAGCTAGGTAATGGATTATAAATAGATTAATGGATCCATTTGTGGACTTCATTCAACCACCAGTCTTGCTTAAATGCCCACTTTTAGAAATAATGGAGGACCCCAAAAGAGCTTTTATCTGTATGGATTATTTCTATCAATATTCAAAATTAAAACGGATGCATTCATAGAATATTGACTCTCATACCAATAGCACTTAGACAGATATAATGCTTTACAGCCCTCTGCGTGGTTTACAGAGTTAGAATATTGCCCCCAACAATCTGGGTCCTCATGTAAAAAATAACAATATTAAACACATCAGATATTAGCATTTTTTCATGGGAAAAAAATCTATATTTTTAACAAAAAATGAGAAAAATGAACATGTTTCTAAAATGCAAACATATTCAATATATGACAAATATCTTTGATTTTTGCAGGCCCCTTAGGGTCTTGGAAAACCCCCAGGGATCCTTGGACCATATTTTAAGAAACACTAGCTTAGAATGTGAACTGTCACAATTACCCACATTCAATATCAAACTGTATGCACTAAAAAGAGTATTACGGAATATATATTATAAAAAACTGTTCGAGGAAAAAAATTAATATGGCATTTCTACAGCTTCTCTCAACAGCCACAAAGTCACAGAAGTGCAAAACTATGGAGGCCATGTTTCCAAGGCTTTCACAAACGTAAGATTTTCACAGGATGATAGACTTACTCTTTGAAATTCTTTAGATACAGTTTATCCATTAGAATAATAATAAAAAACTGTCTAATCGAAGCATTCTAGGATAACCAGACCCCATGCATGTGGGAAGCTTGAAATCAGGATGTGGCTGTATGACATGTGATGTGCTATAAAAATATTTAGGCGTTTTTTACTTGGAAGTCAGTCTTTAATTCTTGGTAGGTGACCTGAGGATGTTTGTTTTGAAAAGAATTTAATCACATAATTGAAGAATGTGAAGAATGCCATACAAGCTTACTCACAATGCACATGCTCATTTAGTCACCTGCAGTATTATACAACATTTTATTAATGAATGGTTGCAATGAAGCTGCCAATTCCACCTCACAATCAGAGGTTGAAGGAAGGCTAAACCTCTGGCAAAAATCAAAGACCTCTCAAAACGTGATTTTTCCAGCTGTTAGGAAATACGGAAGTCTTGGGGTTCCTTGGCATTTATCCTGGGCTGTCTGACTAGACAGATTAATGCTTGAGGACAATATACCATGAAGTAGCTATTCTGTGGGACTAAGAAAAATAGTGGAAGATAAGGCTGCTTGTGACATAAAACCTGTCCTGGGCCACATGCCCTTTCCCTTAAGTCCTGTGAAGGATTTATCTAAAGTTTTAAAGTTTTAAAAAGTAAAGTAAAAAAAGAAATAGCAATATACAGTCATGTTAGTCTAGAATTAAGAAATTGTTAACGGCTGCCTATACAGGTAGTCCTATACTTATGACCCACAACTGAGCCCAAAATTTCTGTTGCTAAGCAAGACAGTTCTTAAGGGAGTTTTGTCCCATTTCATGACCTTTCTTGACACAGTTGTTAAGTGACTGCGCCTTCATAAATACATGCCAGTTGCCAAGCGTCCTAATTTGGATCGTGAGCATGGAGAGGCTGCAGAGGACGTTAAGTATGAAAAATGGTCATAAGTCACTCTTTTCAGAGCTCTTATAACTTTGAAGAGTCACCAAAGGAATGGTTGTAGATCAAGAACTACCTATTTTCCAAATACAACATAACTTGGAGAAATAATAAAATGGATACCGTATCATTTTAGGCAGAAAGTCTTCTGTGTGGAAGGAGAAAATATTGGCTGCATTCATACATTCTAAATTAAGGTTAATGTCAACTTTGGCTAGTTTTTTCCTGGCTAAACATCTTGTGTATACCTAGCCAACCTGGGTAGTCTAGATTAATGTTAGTCTATTAACAGTACCAAATCGAGAGTCTGGTGCATCTTTCTTATTCGTCTGTTTTATTAAAAGGCATAAACTTTGTGAGTTGCAATTGGCTAGCCAATAAAAGGGAAGTTATTTCATAGTTCACAATGTTATCCAAATAGCAATGATTGGCTTAAAGCAACATTAACATGAATTATTCATAGAATATTTCATCAATGCAACCAGCGGTGGTTTGCTTGGTTGGTTTTTCATTTATTCTTAGTTCTTCCAGGTAATTGACCAATTGCTCAAGCATTAAAAAAAAATGTTTGTGCTACCACTAGGTGATGCTAAATAAGTCCAAATTTTTACTAGCTGTGTTTGGCCTACAGAGAGAGAAAAAAAGAAAGAGAGAGAAAGCAAAAGACAAAGAGAGAGAGAGAGAATCACTCTTTTCAGCCTTAACAGATTAACAGAGTTGGAAGGAACCTTGTAAGTCATCTAGTCCAACTCCCACCCAAGCACGATGAAAGCTTTTCAAAAATCAGAGCAAACAATTTTCAGTTTCAAAAACTTTCAGTGGGCAAGATGTTGAGAAGATAAGGGTGGTAAATGTGGGAATTTGGAACCGCCAGAGTGTCTCCAGGCATGCAAATTAAGGCTTATCAAGGCAGAGCCAAGGTTCATTCAGGGCTCTCCCACAATTGCAAAGAAGAAACAAATACAATTTCTTTTTTAGGTTCTCCATTTTTGGAAACACATTCTCCCTTTTTCGAGTCATCGCTATTTTCAGGCATTTCCAGATGATTAGTATTTTCCTGCTGCAAAGGGAAATGTTAACCAATTCTCTCCAGATTGCCCTTGGAGAAATTCCAGGAATTGACTTTGGGATGGGTTCTGCCGTGTGTTGTTCTGGATCCTGATTTTTAACTTCGGGACTCAGAAATGAATCGTGCATGAGCCAAGCAATCGAGAAGAATTTGGGTGGAATATTTCCAGATGGTTGTTCTTTTTCATCCAAGAAGCTCCAGCCAACTGCTGCGTGTTTCAGTGAAGGGAAGCTGCATGCACCATCCATATTCAGAACAATATCGATGAAAAGATTTTTCCTGGAAGATAGATAGCTATCACTCCCCCCCTCGCTACTTTTGGGCTTTCTCAAGGATTTTAGTTGGGGATAAGAGTTACAGAACAAGCTGAACTCTTGGGATTGACTGGCTGGCTGGCTGGCTAAGGATTATTACTATGATTGTAATATGAGTACTAGGCTCATTGAACCAATTTTTTATTTTATATTAGCTCTATACCTGTGCTTCACTACGAAACTATGTGGTCAGGCTTAGTTTTTGGGGTGGAAAATAAGAGAAAAAATTGTGCCTCTGCCTACCAGCATCCATTGGTATTCATCTGGCTAGTATCCTGTCAGTGTGTGAGAGAGTTGAGAGCTGTTTGGAAACTGAAACAGTATCTGCTCTGTGAGCAAGGAGACAACAAGGAGCCTGGGCGTGGCTTAGCTCAACTGTTCTGTAACTAAAGCTGCTTGCTGCTGTGAAACTGAAACTGAAACTCCTCTCCTCTGCTTGTGTTTTGCCTTTGGAAGAGGTTTCTTCTCAGGTGGGGTGGGGGAGTAGAACTCCTTAGCATCAGAGCGTGTTAATAATAATAATATACGAAATACGAATGCTCTGATGGTCATTTTCAAAAATCCTTTCTTAGCGAGCACTTAGAAGCAAAGAGGAACATACGTGCCAAATTTCAAGTTTGTAGACTTTACGGTTCTGGAAATTTTGTGATGATGAGTGAGTGATATTTCACCTTTATATATATATAATTTACTTAATTTTTATCCCACTGTTATTACTTTATATGTAACTGTGAGCTGGGTTGGGGTGAGAGAGAGAGAGGGAGGGAGGGAAGGAGACGGACTGGCCCAAAGTCACCTAGTGAGTTTTCATGTCTAAGGCAGGACTAGAATTCACAGTCTCCTGGTTTTCTAGCCTGATGCCTTAACCGCTAGACCAAACTGGCTATTTTTATTCTTAATATTTAAATTTTATTTAACAATGTTAGATATTTGTATTACTTTTATTAAAGCACACCTTAGTTAAAACAAATCAGTTTCGCATGAGATGGGAATCTAACTTGATCCAGGAAGGGTTTTTAAAAATTATATATCTCAGTATCCACTCATGCTAATCCTGTCCCTCAGAAAAGCATTTATGGCATGTGTATGTGGTATTTTTCCCCTTCCATTCCTCGGGGAGTGACATGCAATCAGGTCCAACAGGATCAGATAAGGCTTTGCAAATTCTTCATCTGGCCTTCTGCCTTTGGATTCCCAGTTCAGTGCAATGGCTGGCCAGGAAATTCTGGGTCAAGTCCACAGACCTGGAGAGCTTCCCAACATGTGGAAGATTGCCTTAATCCAGAGGGTTCAAATTTGGCAACTTTAAGACTTCTGGACTTCAATTCCTAGAATTCTCCAGCCAGCATAGCTTGAGTTGAAGTCCACAAGTCTTAACGTTGCTAAGTTTGGGGACCCCTGCCTTTGCATTGTGCATGACTTTGGGCAGTTCTGGCAAAGGTATTAGGCTGATTTTCAGCATCCTGGAAAAGTAACAAACTTATTATCTCTTTTATGTGCCATTATTATATTATTACTACCGGGGGAAAGGAAGAAAACATGTGGAATTTTCTGCTTCAGTATCCAAATATCCTACTGGGCTTGGATAGCCACTCATTATTTGACAGAAGAGTTAGAATATTTCCCATTGTTTTTCTCTCTCCCGGTGTAGGGTCTTAGGTTAATTTTGTTCTATTGTTCAGCTGTCAAGACCATCCTGGAAACGCTTCATGTACTGTGAAGCTGCCAAATTCTGTTTTCTCCTAAATACCCGTTTGCAGAACTATGTTGGTGGTAAAGTCAGATGAGATGACCTAGAAGTATAGAACGACAGTCTTGCAATGTTCAAATTACGAATCAGCTCCCTAAAAATAATGTGACTATGGAAACCATCAGATCTGAAGCAGGCAGTGAATGTCCTAAGTGCATGTAGATAAGACCATATTTCTTTACTGGAATACAAAGAACATTTCCGCTGCACAGGGATAAATGGAATTGAAACAAACATTATTCCTGGTGACACCCCACGGAAGCAAAAGTTGGACTTTGGAGAAGTAGGACAGGAAGAATGCTTTTGAAATTTGGAGTCGATTGAATTTTATTAGGCAAGGGGAAAAAAAGCGAGAATAAAATTGAAAATGCTACTCTAAAGAAAATGGAAGGTTTGGATTACCAGATTGGTCTTTATTTATTTTATTTGGTTTGTCAATTGCTTACAAGATAATAGGTATAAGTAAAAACATAATTATGAATACATGGATACATATAAGAAAAATAAAAGAAACAATAGGACAGGGACGGTAGGCAAGTTGGTGCGCTTATGCACGCCCCCTACAGACCTCTCAGGAAAGGGGTGAGGTCAATAGTAGACAGTCTAAGGTTAAATTTTTTGGGGTTTGGGGATAATGTGCGATAATGTGGTTGAACTTTGGAGTTGGAGAAAGACTTCTGAGAATACTGCGGCCAGCCAAGAAAACAAATCAATGGACCATTGAACAAATCAACCCAGCATTCTCACTCAAGGCACAATGACCAGCCTCAACTTGTCCGACTTCAGACACATCATGTGAAGATCTAGCTCAGGGCTCCCCAAACTTAGACTTGTGGACTTCAACTCCCAGAATTCCTCAGCCAGCAAATTCTGGGAGTTGAAGTCCACAAGTCTTAAAAGTTTCCAAGTTTGGAGAGCTCTGATCTAGCTTTATGAAGATGGCTAGAATACAGGGGGGGAAAGCAGATGGAAAGAAGACAAAGATGACCACTAGCCAGGTGGATTACAGTGGCAATGGATATACTATTAGAAGACCTGAAATTCCCGGTTAGGGATGAATCTGCCCATGTGGTCAGAGGAGTGGGAGATAATGGCACATACTATAATCAGTCAATCAATCACTAATTAAGCTACAGCAGTTGTGCAAGATGCTACGCCATGATGGCTGAAGCTGGGATAAGGAAGACATCTATGGAGATTCTCCATCAGGTCATGGTTGTCCCAAAGGAGCATTTCCAAAAAGCAACTGAACTTTCTTGTGTTTTTTTTTTAAACGTTTCACTTCTCATCCAAGAAGAATAGAAGAAGCTTCTTGGATGAGAAAGGAAATGTTTGCAAGGAAGAAACACAAGAAAGTCCAGTTGCCTTTTGGAAATGCACCTTTGGGACAATTTCATGACCTGGATAAAGGAGAATCTCCATAGACAGTTTTCCTTTCCCACTTTCTCCTCCTTCTCTTTTCCTTGCTTGTCTGGCTACGTGGCCTGAGAAATGGGAGAGAGAAGAGGAATGGTTGCTTTGGGGCCAGTCTTTTGATCTTATGGAGTTCTTATTTCTTAGTCCTTTCCTTCTCAACTGTGTAGAGACCTTATTTTTGCTGCTAAAGTGGGGTTCTGCTTTCGAAGTTGCCTTCGGAAGTTGTGAGAGCTTCATACTGGAAGCTTTCAAGAAGAGACTGGGGTCAGGATTCCAGCAATTGCCCTAATTAAATCATGATTCTCGAGCCAAACTTCAAAAAACTGCAAAGGATTTATTACAGGCGACATACTGGCACTGCCCTTGTATGGAGCCAACTCTGGCATACATAATTTACAGTCCCCTATGACCCTGTTTCCCCCATCCCCCTTGGGAGTCTCATAAATCAGATTCTCCAATTGAGCACCTTTACAGGCTGGGTGTCATCATTCACGTTCTCCAATTAAATATATTCGCGGGCAAAACCTCTGGTATTTCAGTTACAATCTTTTAAAGATAAGAGTTGGAATGTACTCTCTCCTCCAAATTGTACTGCTCTTCCAGATTTTCCTCCTCCCACCTCCTTTTTTTATGGCAAGTGCTAAAATAGGCATAGGAATGTTTGATAGATAGATAGATAGATAGATAGATAGATAGATAGATAGATAGATAGATAGATAGATAGATAGATAGATAGATAGATAGATAGAATATAATTCTTTATTGGCCAAGTGTGATTGGACACACAAGGAATTTGTTTTGGTGCAAATGCTCTCAGTATAATAAAAGAAAAGATACAATGACCAAGATCAAGAATCATAAGATGCAACACTTACTGATAGTCATAGGGTACAATAAGCAATCAAATCATACTAGGAAACAGTCAATATAAATTGTAAGGATACAAACAACAAAGTTACAGTCCTACAGTCACAAGTGGGAGAGGATGGGTGATAAGGAGTGATGAGAAGATTAACAGTAATAGTAGTGCAGACTTTGTAAATAGTTGGACAGTGTTGAGGGAATTATTTGTTTAGCAGAGTGATGGCTTTCAGGAAAAAACTGTTCTTGTATCTAGTTGTTCCGGTATGCGGTGCTCTATAGCGTCGTTTTGAGGGTAGGAGTTGAAACAGTTTATGTCCAGGTTGTGAAGGCTCTGTAAATATTTTCACAGCCCTCTTTTTGACTCGTGCAGTATACAGGTCCTCAATGTAAGGCAGGTTGGTAGTAATTTTTTTTTCTGCAGTCCTAATTACTCTCTGGAGTCTGTGTCTGTCTGTTGGATTACAGAACCAAACCAGACAGTTATAGAAGTGCAGATGACAGACTCAATAATTCCTCTGTAGAATTGGACCAGCAGCTCCTTGGGCAGTTTGAGCTTTCTGAGTTGGTGCAGAAAGAACATTCTTTGTTGTGCTTTTTTGATGACGTTTTTGATGTTAGGTGTCCATTTTAGCTCATGTGATATGATAGAACTAGAAATTTGAAAGTCTCTACTGTTGATGAATTGACAACTGGACTGCCATTTGTCAGAAATGGTGTAAGGTCTCCTGCTTGGGCGGGGAGGGTTGGACTAGATGACCTACAAGGTTCCTTCCAACTGTTAATCTGTATCTGACTCTGGGAAATTGCATTATTTCAGAGTAAGGATTGCATTTTGCAGATTTTTTAAAAAACTGATTAACGCACAGGATTTATTTTGGGGGATTATTGTTTCTTCTGCCTTTCTGACTCTTCACTGCATTAATTAATGTTATTGGCTAGGTAATTTTGAGATATGTGCCTGTTGAAATTTTGTGCAAAGCTGTGAGATGCTGTTTCAATGGTTCCTTTTCTTGTTGCACCGAATCTGAGTTTGAGGAGGGGTGCAGTGCATGTAAGCCTGTGTGCAGTGGATTGCATAATGAAGAGGGAGGTCAGTCTGAACGATCTCTCTCATACGTCTCCAATCCTGCAAGTCTGGGGTTGTGAAAAAGAGGTTGCTGGAATGGACCAAACTGGTTATCCAAGTTTAACTTGCCACTCTCTAGATCTGGGCCTGGGAGGGCCACACCCCTTTAAGGAATGTTCTAGTAGACTGAGGGGTAAGGAGCCATACTGGTGAGGCGATACGGAACAGAGGTGAATCATCCTCCAATCCAACTGCCGATAGGAAAGAGCGAGTTTAGAATTTGGGATTGAAGCAGGATTAGAAAAATGCTGATCTTGCCTTCCCAGAGAATGAGTCTCCTTGATGGGGTACAGAGATCAGACTGCTGGGCTCTGAACCTCACATTCAGCCTGTACAGGTACCGTGTTTCCCCAAAAATAAGACCCTGTCTTATAATTTTTTTGCCACCAAAAAAGGCACCAGGTCTTATTTTTGGAGGATGTCATCCACTGACTAAGCTCACTTGCATGCGTTGTCCTGGCCTCTTTTTCAATGTCAAAGGCCTTCAGGAACTTTTTCTTCTGAAAGCCTCTGCAGCCAATAAGGGAGCTCTGGATCGATCCTGAGCTTTGTTATCAGCTCCAGAGGCCTTCAGGAAAGTCTTGCCAACCTTGCTGGCTGCAGAAGAAATGGGCCAACAAGGCAGGTGTCAGAGTGTGCGAGGCCTGGCTACAACTGTCCAAAGGTAAGTAGTGGGGAAGCTCCATCCCATTCTAGCTTAATTTTTACCCATCCACTCTGGAGTGGGTGGGATCTTAATTAGGGCTTATTTTTTGGGGGGGGGTAGGGCTTATATTGGGCACACATGTAAAAATCAAGCTAGGGCTTACTTTCAGGGTAGGTCATATTTTCAGGGAAACCGGGTAGTCAATCTATCAGA
Source organism: Bungarus multicinctus (assembly GCA_023653725.1). Lineage (NCBI taxonomy): Eukaryota > Metazoa > Chordata > Lepidosauria > Squamata > Elapidae > Bungarus > Bungarus multicinctus. The sequence continues at coordinate 6,026,846 of CM042837.1, forward strand.
ATAGAGCTATATGCAACAAAATTTCATTATAATGTATGCCGATTAGTGTACACATTCAAAGTGACAATAAAGTTTTTCTAAGTCTAATTAAGCCAAGTGTGGGTAATTGTGACTCTTGTAACCTCACCTTTTTTTTTTTTTTGCTGTTTTCTTATACTTTGGGAAAACTCCCACTTAAGAATATAAAGTTGAAATCTAATGGCAACCGACTACAGTATACATACCAAATTCCATAATGCCATTTTCCAGTTTTATTTTGGCAAAGCAAAACAGATGTGGTAAATCATGATAGACTGAATTAACAGAGTTTCTTGAAAACAACCCACCTCTTCCCTCCGTCTCCAAAAAACAAGGACAAAAATATTAACTCTGCCCTTCCTAGTAATGGCATTGCTTGTGTCCCCACTAAACACCAAATAGGGGCAGCGAAAAGCCTATCAGCTACATGAGCAAGAGACACTAAACTTAATTAAGAACCTTGGTTGGCTTGTTTTTGTGGTTTACCCGTATCATGCGAACTTAGCCCAGAAAACGAACTTATTCAGCAAACAGGTTATTTTCTGTCTCCTGCACAGAGGTGGATTTGTAGCTGTGCAGATGCAGATAGATAAATTCCACAAAACATCCATAACAAAGTACATTTATTGGTACATCAGGTATCCTCATAACTCACATGTGTTGAAGTTCTTCTTTAATGACCAATCCTTTGTATATCTGCCTTGCAGGTAAAAGATGGTTATCTCCTAACCCATCTCATAGCGATAGAAAGAAAGCTGCTATGAGTTAGTGAGTCCAGGCAAAAGTGAGGGAAACCCCCCCAACCCATCGAGGGTCAATTTAGTGACCAATCAGGATTACAGATATGGCCAGGTGACATGAACTACATTTCCCAGGATACCTTTAACTACATTTACCATGATGCATTCTCTTAAGGGAACAGCTCATAATTCCTAAGTAACTATCCAATTCCATAGACTGGCTGGGACAGCACAGGTTAAGCTTGCTATTTGAATGCAGCTCCGGTAATCTTACCACGCTGTCTGTGCTACTCCAGAGGCTACAGAAAAAAAGAAAGGTCAATCCATAGGAGCCGAACTGGGCATCCTGGAATGAGTAGGAGTGCCAGAGGAGTAATACCTCCTTGAAAAAGCTTGGTCCAGCTGGCCCGGCTGGTAGTACCTTGTAAGGGCCCCTTTCCAGGATTACCGGAGAAGATGGCCAACAGTTTTGAAGGCGGACGAGGACTTTATGCCCCAACGGCAGATAAAAAGGTAGAACCATCTTCTAGGAGAAGGGAAACTCTGGTTTCAAACCTCTACCGCCTTGTGGCTCTGTCTATTATTGGAAAAAGGCTTCAGGAGTCAACCTCGAGGCAAAATCCAGAGCTGGAGTCCTGGAAGCAGTTCGTGACTGTGTACAACCACGTTCTGGTAACTCCTGCGATGCAGCTGGAACTCGTCGTATCGGCTCTGCTGTTCCATTAGACTATTTCAGTGACGTGGAGAGAGAGGTGGGATCTGCTGCTTGGGTAACAGTTTATCCTCCATATTGAATTAGCCAGGCTTCGTGCTCTTAAATATGTAAGTCTGTTTTTAATCTTGAAAAGCACCAAGAGCAAGTCAGTCTTCCAACTCCAAAATGGCACAGTGCAAATGAAAAAAGTGGATTATAGCAGGATGGATATTTCATGTCTTATCATCAGCTCTGATGGAAGGTTGATATGTTCTCAACTTACAAAAGTTACAAAAGTTCATTTAGTGACTGTTCAAAGTTACAACGGCATTGAAAAAAGTGACCTATGACTGTTTTTCACACTCGCGACCTTTGTTGCATGATCAAAATTCAGATACTTGGCAATTGATTCATATTTATGACAGTTGCAATATCCACTTCCATGGTTTCCCTCTCCAGAAGAGTGGTGTGTTTGCCTGAAGAGGCTGCTACATTGTTCTCATTACAGACATTGACAAATAGTTGGTGGCCCACCATGAAGTTCTCCAGAACATCCTAGTCACACTTATTAGATTGGATGTGCTTATCCATTAAGTTGAGGATGTGTGTATTTGGATGAGAAGCACTGAGGTCCATCCTGTTGTGGCTTGCCAGCAGCCAGCGGAGCTGGCAGCAGACTTGGACAGTGAAGAGGTTGGGGAGGAAGATGGGCCAGTCCTGGACTCTGGGGAAGGCTCGAGTGAGGGCTCTGCATCAGAGGCAGAGATGGGGCCAGGGCCGTCAGAAAATTATCAGCTGCCTTCAGAGTTAGCAGTGGGGAGGAAGAACAGCTGGAGCCTGTTCCCTATGTGTTCATGCACAGAGCTGCCAGGAGAAGCGAATAGTTAAGGAACAAGGATCGACTCGGGAATTAAGGCACAGATGGATGGTGAATGGCCACCCCCATAGGGAATAAAGAGGAGTGAAAAGTGTTTTCAGGAGACGATTAGTTTGTTTAATTAGTGTGAAGATTTGTTTGTGACTCTCAGAGACTTCTTGCCAAGTATTTTCTTGTACAGCATTGCGCTTGGAAGCTATCGGCCTGGCAGTTCTCCAAGCCTGATAAGGTCTGTGGTTGTAATTCACCCTTGAAAGACTGTTTGCCGGGACTTTGCTGGATGTGAACGATAGGAATTCAAGTTAATCTAATAAAAAGGGGTTTTTGTCGGGACGAGGAGTCTGCTTTGTGATTTTGGGAAGCCTAGGTCAAACACATCCCAACTCTGTTATTCTGTATTCTCTTCTAATTGGGAGAGTCAAGCAGGAAAGACTCGTGTATTTGAGGAAGCCAATTTGAATATTGCTGCAAAAATTCAAACCCAGGAGTTCCACACTGGCCTTTTGTTGGAAGAACAGCCACACTTGGAGCAAAATAAGGTAGCACTTTGGAAGACTAACCAGTTTCTCTACCAGTTTTTCAATATCAAGAATGTTGTCCATTTATCCTCTTGGAAGTGGCTCCTGCTGTGCTTCTCCATTAATTGTGCTGACTGGCTCTGCTGCGATCCTTAATTGAAGCATCGTTTTAACGAGGCGCCCAAACTGGATTGCCTTCCTTCCTTCTTCCCTCCACTGATCCCAGACGAGTGTGAAAACATAATGGGCCACTTCACACATTTAAATGCACTATTTCACTTCATACATATAAATGTACTCTATTGGCACATGTCATTTGTGAACATGAATGATGAAGCTGTTGTGGTTAGCCAACAGCAGGTGTGGATGGCTGAGGAGAGCGAGGACTCAGATGAAGAGCCAGGACCATTAGGGAGGGGACTGCTGCCTTCAGAGATTGTGGGGCTGGCAGCAGCGATGAGGAGGTTACTGAGGAGCCTGTGCTGAGTACGCGTGCATGCAGGGTTGCTCACAGGGAAGAGCAGCTGCAGCAGCACAGGCGACTCAAGAGTAAGGCTGCAAGGTAATGGCCCCTCCTTCAAGAAGATAAAAGCCAGCTGTGAAGCGAACATTCTTTGCAGGAAGCAAAGCCATTTTAAAACTCAGCTTTGTGGACATTGCAGTATCTTAAGTTGGTATTTGAAGACTCTTGTGTTGTGAAATATTTCTTATCTGTTATTCTTGGCAGCCTCTCGCAATTTTGGCGAGGCTTGTGCTTATCAAAGTTAATTAATTTGCAGCAGCCTTTTAACCGGGGATTTGTAAGAATCATTAAAAGGTTTTCATTCCCTTTGGTTCATGTTTGTTTTATTGGAAAAGGGTTTGGGTCAGAACAGAAGCATGGAAATAGGGGAAAGAGCAAATATTACACGAAACGATAAATAAGCTGGAGGAAAGTATTTGAGAAAAATGATAGAAAATATGTAAGGTAATGATACGAAATTAAACATGAAAGATGGGTATGTAATCAAAGCCATGTTTGTATGTAAATGTGATAACTTGGAATTATGCTTTTCACTACCGTGTTTCTCCAACAATATGCCCCCCCCAGCATGTTTTATAGGCATAAAATGAAATTAAGCCCCTCCCCTCAAATTTAGGCCTATTTTAAAACTTGCGAAATGGGGGGAAGGGCAGTGGGGACTTGCCATTAGGAGCACTCCACATGCTTTACTCTGCCCTGGGCTGTATAAGGAATTTTAAAGCCAGCCCTTCTTAATATGGGCGGTCTACTTTCCAACCCTATCTGGAGAGCATCGGCTTTAACTAGGAAGGTCCAAAGAAGAAGTTTATGTCTGATTCAAATGACAAGATGACCTCTTTGTCAAAGTATATTCATGAACTGGAATAGAACACGGTAACAATGAATCGGCATAACAACTAAATCAGCCAGCGAGGACAGTTTGGAAACTGAAACTAAAAGTCGCCTAGGCGTGGCTCTGTATGAAGCTCTGCAACTCTGCAGCTATGTTGAGCTCTGAGTCTGTCTGTTGAAAATGAAACTGCTTCTGTCCTTTTGCTTGCCTGCTGAACTAAAGGGAACTGATGTCTGTTTCTTTGTGCCACTGAAGTTACTTGCAACCTGTTTCTGTCTGAGTTTGCTCCATGTTGGAGAAATCTACAACTGGTTTGTAAAATCTACTTATTATGTTTATAAAGATGTTAAACGAAGCATCAGCCATCTGTGTTTATTTTTCTGATGCTGAATTAACGCTGCAAAACTCTGAACGCTCTCCACCCTAGTCCATGCATGGAAGCCATACATACTAATCATCCCCTTTGAAAGACCCCATCATCCCTTGTGGGATAGAGTCTGGGCAACTGAATGGAGTTTTTACTGGCCAGATGCCTTTCCTGTTGCCAATGTGGAGTTATATTCAACAGATATATTCTCAGTGTGCCCAGAGAAAGAGAAATATCTGGCCCTACTTAGGATCAAATTCACAGCCTCCTGATTGCAAAGTGAGAGATCCACCTTTAGGCTACCGCACCACTCCCAGACATACTAATACTAAATGTCTTTTCTTGGTGAAACTCAGTTCTTGACCTCAATTCAGCAGCTGGCTTGCAGGCATGTTGGCTTTGATCCAGCTCTTGCCCATCTGGGTCTCACACAACGCACTAAGCTTGGGATTAATGCAGTGGTGGTATTCAGCCGGTTCGCAATGGATTGGGTGAACCGGTAGCAAGAATTTGGTGTGGGTCACCGAAACGGTAATAAGTTCCGACTGGCCACACCCCGTACCGGGTCGCCCTCCTGCCCGATGCTCGCTCACCCCACCCGCCTGCCTGACATTCGCATAAGGTATTTCTTTCTTTTTTTCCCCTCCCGACAATCAGCTGTAGATAAAATCAGCTATGCCGGGATTCTCCTTGCTGAGGCCCAGGAAGGCAAAAAATGGAGGGAGGAGCTCAGCCCCCCCCCCCATCCATTTTTTGCCTTCCAGAGCCCCAGAGGAGCCTCAGGGGAGCAAAAACGTCCCCCCCCCCCCAGAGGCTCCTCTGTGGCTAAGAAGCTCCCCAAAATGGGTGGGGACTGCAAAAAAGAAAAGCCACGCCTACCCAGTCACATGGCCATGCCCACCAAGCCACACCCACAGAACCGGTAGTAAAAGTTTTTGAATACCACCACTGGATTAATGATGATTGGTTTGCTTAACCTGTAACTAGCTACAATTGCACAGTGGGAAATTGGTGACACAGCAATCAAAGTGTGGTACTGCAGGGAAACTCTGCCTACAGCCTGGAGTTTCGATCCCGACAGGGCTCAAAGTTGACTCAGCCTTCCCCGTCTGTAAAATGGGTGCAATATACAAATAATGCTGATATTCGTGTAAACCCCTCCTGGGAGCTCTGTAAAGCACTGTGGACCGTCTACAAAAGTTATTGCTATTGCAATCAAAATCCCCAACGTCTTTGGCTGCCAGCTGCCAGGGCGGATTGACAAAAGCATTAAGCTAAATCACGCAGCCAATGCTCAGCGCAAATCAGGCCTCTGGATGAGTCCCTGAAACCCCATTTGGTGCAACCACGACACACTTTTCTCTCTGGCGCCCATCTGCTCAACATCCACCTCCATGAAGAATTCTGGCGATCCAGAAAGGCGGCCTTCCCATATCAGTCGCCCTCTGTCTTTTCTTTAGGATACACGCTACCATAGCCAAGTAGCACAACAAGGCTTATGAGAAGGCGACATCCCCACAAGGAGCTGCCGATCCAGTTCTACAGAAGAATGACTAAGTCTGTCATCTGCACCTCTATAAATGTCTGGTTCGGTTCTGCAACCCAACAGGAAAGACACAGACTTCAGAGGATAATTAGGACTGCAGAAAAAAACAATTACTACCAACCTTCCTTCCATCAAGGACCTGTATACTGCACAAGTCAAAAAGAGGGCTGTGAAAATATCTACAGATCCCTGACATCCCGGACATAAAATCCTTCCCTCAGAACGATGCTACAGAGCATTGCACATCGGAACAACTGGACACAAGGACAGTTTTTTTCCTGTATGCCATCACTCTGCTAAACAAATAATTCCCTCAACACTGTCCAACTATTTACAAAGTCTGCACTACTATTAATCTTCTCATCACTCCTTATCACCCACCCACTCCCACTTGTGACTGTATGACTGTAACTTTGTCGCTTGTATCCTTACAATTTATACTGACTGTTTCCTAGTATGATTTGATTGCTTATTGTACCCTATGACTATCATAAGGGTTGTACCTGATGATTCTTGACTCTTGACGAGTGAATCTTTTCTTTTATGTACACTGAAAGCATTTGCACCAAGACAAATTCCTTGTGTGTCCAATCACACTTGGCCAATAAAGAATTCTATTCTATTCTATTCTATTCTACTCTACTCCTATTCTACTCTATTCTTTTTTTCCTCATTCTTTTTCATTCTTCCCTTATTCTTTTCTTATTCTATTCTGTTCTATTCTATTCATTACTTGCCCTCTTTTTTTCCTCTTTTCTTTAGGATACGCGCTACCATAGCCAAATAGCAGATCGGGGCTTATGGGAAGGCGACCTTTCCAAGTTACTCGTCCTCTCCCACCCTTTAGGATACGCGCTACCGTAGCCTCGTGCGATGACCGCGCCGGGGCTTCGTCCCTCCTTCGCTCCAAGGCCGCTCTGCAGAGATCCCGCAGGTCGCTGCTATGCGGAGGCGGCGGCGATCTGCAGATCCGCCGCCCGCTTCCCGGGAGCCTGGGCGCTCGTTTTGCTTCAGCAGCCGCCTTGCCTGCGCGCATCCCCCCCGCGGGGCATCTCTCTCCCTCACCCTCTCGCTCCCTCTTTTTTTCTCCCTCCCTCCCTCCCTCTCTCCCTCTCCTCCTCCTCTCTCCCTCTCCCTCTTCTCCCTCTTTCTCTCTCCCTCCCCCCCTCTCTCTCCCCCTCCTCTCTCTCTCACTCTCCCTCTTCTCCCTCTCCCTCCCTCTTTCTCTCTCCCTCTTCCTCCCTCTTTCTCTCTCCCTCCCTCCCTCCCTCTCTCTGCCCCCGCCCCGAGCTGCGCGATCCTGGCCCCCGCGATCAGCCAGAAGCGCAGCGTCTGCAGCCTGGCGCACAAGAAGTTGGGGTGGGAGGCAGGAGAGAGAGAGAGAGAGAGAGAGAGAGAGAGAGAGAGAGAGAGAGAGAGGTGTGGGGGAGAAGGTGTAAGACTTTGGCTCCACCCCGATGCTCGGCAGGTCAGCTGGCGATTGGTGGAAGGGGCGTCGGGATCCTCTCCTTGGACCGCCCCGCTCTCCACCTCCTCTCCTCATGCCGCGCCGGAGGTGGGTCCCGCTCGGCTGGCTTGGCTTGACAGGTGCCGGGCAGGTTGCGCGGCTTTCCGCACCGGGATCCTGAGCGGCGCAGCGGGCGGCCCAGGCGGAGTCTTTTGCGCTCTCGGGCGAAGCTCGGGTTAAAGCCCTTCTCCTCCCCTGCGGGCTTCTGGTATGGGAAGCCGCAGCCGCAGCCGCCGGGACCGTCGCAAGGGCTCGCCGGCGTCGTGACTGCTTGTGCGCACCGGTGTGTCCCTTCTGGGAGGCGGGGAGGAGGAGAAAAAAAAGGCTCGCGCGCCTCTGGAGCGAGCGCTGCTCTTCGGCTTTCCCCGGGACCTGCCCGTTTCTGGCTCTCCCTGCATCGCCGCCGCCGCCGCCACCACGTTAACTTCGCAGCGATCCGGCGCCTCCTGCGGAGCCAGGTAAGGCGGCGTTGCGAAGCGCGGGCGAGCCGAGGCTCCTGCGCCAGAGGCGGCGGCGGGAGGGCGGGTGGTGCAGGTAGCAGCGAGAGGTGCGATCCGCGGAGTGTTTTTAGAGCGAGCTTCCATCCTTGGGTGCCTTTTTTTTTCCTGATACCCAAGCCCATCATCCTCAGCCGGGTCTCGAACTGATATTCCCCCGGTGCCTTTTTCCTGATACCCAAGCCCATCATCCTCAGCCGGGTCTCCCCGGGTGCCTTTTTTTCCTGATACTCAAGTCCATCATCCTCAGCTGGGTCTCGAACTGATATTCCCCCGGTGCCTTTTTCCTGATACCCAAGCCCATCATCCTCAGCCGGCTCTCCCCAGGTGCCTTTTTTCCTGATACCCATCATCCTCAGCCAGGTCTCCAACTGATATCCCCAAGTGCCTTTTCCTGATACTCAAGCCCATCATCCTCAGCTGGGTCTCCCCGGGTGCCTTTTTTTCCTGATACCCAAGCCATCATCCTCAGCCACGTCTCCCCGGGTGCCTTTTTTTCCTGATACCCAAGCCCATCATCCTCAGCCGGGTCTCCAAATGATATCCCTCTTTAGAGGGCATTGGATTGCCCAAATCCTCAGGTGACCTTGGAGAGTCGCCTTTAAGCCTGAGACCAGTGGGGGTGGAAGGAGAAGGACATACAAATCTCCAGCTTCATCCCATGGGTGGGGGATGATGGTGTTGGGGGGGGTCAGTGGGTGGTGGATGATGGTGTTGGGGGGGGTCAGTGGGTGGTGGATGATGGTTTTGGGGGTCAGTGATTGGAAGGAAGACTCTCCGGCTTTTCATGCCTGGATCAACCCACCTCACAGGATTATTGTGTGTAGTGGGGGAGGGAAAGGCGTAGGCAAATAGGTAGAGGAAATAAACTGGTTGTATTCTTTGAATGGTTTGCGGGGTGTTTGTGTGTGTGGAACAACACAAAACAAGCCCAGATGCCGATGGAATAAATAGAAATAAGAACCGAGGCAAATTTTTTGAAATAAACAATTTGCCATAAACAAACAAGGAGAAATGAGGACAGCCAAGGGCAAGGAGGGAAATCTCCCCCATCTCAAATCCTTCTACAGTCCAGGGGTCTTCAACCTTGGCAGCTTTAAGACTTGTGGACTTCCTCAGCCAGGTATCCTGGGAGTAGAAGTCCACAAGTCTTAAAGTGGCCAAGGATGGAGACTCCCTGTTCTACACAACCCTCCCTAAACTTCTTTCTTTAGGACATGGGGATCCGTCTCCAGCAATTTTGCAGTGGCATTTTTTTTCCTTATCGGAAGGTGGAGTCACGTTTTCCCAGGATGGGTGGCATGTAAGGGTGCCAGTGTAGAGAGGGCCAGAGCGAGATTTACTGCAGTGTAGAAAGTCCTCTTCTTTGCCCACCAAACAAGAGGGATTTGCTCTCTTGTCAGACTGAAACCCAAGTCTGGGGGTCCTATTTATTTTTATTTTATTTATTTATTTGATTTGTCAATCACTTACAAGATAATAGGTATAAGTATAAACGTGAGTAAGAATACAGGAAATAGGTACAAATAATTGGGGACAATAGGACAGGGATGGTAGGCACGATGGTGCACTGATGCACGCCCCTTACAGACCTCTTAGGAATGGGGTGAGGTCAATAGTGGTTAGTTTGAGGTTAAAGGAATGGGGGTTAGAGGATGTAACAACAGTGTCAGGTGGTGCATTCCAGGCATTGACCGCTCTGTTGCTAAAGTTGTACTTTCTGCAATCGAGTTTGAAGCAGTTTACATTGCGTTTGTATCTGTTGTGTGCTCTTGTATTATTGTGGTTGAAGCTGAAGTAGTCATTGACTGGTAGGACATTGTAGCAGATAATTTTGTGTGCTACGCTTACTATTCGGCCTGGTGTCTTTCCATCTTGGCAAGTTGGAAGAAGTGGTGGACTTCAACTCCCAGAATTCTGGGCATTGAAGCCAGCCCATCTTCAGGTTGCCAAGTTTGAAAAACAAACACGCACACACACACACAAACATACTGTACTGGCTTGTTCCCCGTGCGCTTTGCCAGCTGGCTTAACGACGGCTATTAAACCTGTCAGGTTTAATTCCTCCTGGCCCCAGGAAAGAAATCTTCTCTCGCAGGAAGACAAAACACGGAGAACTGCACCAGGGCCTTTTGCCAAATTTGGACAAGGAGTCCTGGAAATCAATCCTTAAAACAGTGACGGGTGCGTGTCCTTTTTATAAACATGGAAGGGCATAACGTGTACATGTAGAGAATTTGGGAAGGTGCACAGAGCTTGGGCACGTGAGCACATGTCTCCGGCATGGGATGAGAGGACTGGTAAGCCGCTGACTGCCTCTTTGCACCCCGGCAAAGCATGTGTCATCCCAAAGTAGGAGAAACAAAAATTTTTTGCTGCGCAGTCAGAGTACCACGTCAACGTAGCTGTTTTAGAATGGCGTGTTTTTGTGTGCGGTGGTTTTACACATCAAGGGCATTGGGGGGGGGTTAGCATTCGGAAGACCTTGTGTCATATCCTGGGTTGAGCAAACAGCATCCCAGGGAATTTTTGGTTTTCTCAATGCTTACCTCGCAGTATGTTCTAAGATAGGAGATTTCCAGACTTGGCAACTTTAAGAATTGTGGACTCCAACTTCCAGAATCCCTTGGCTGGAGAATTCTGGGAGTTGAAGTCCACAAGTCTTAAAGTTGCCAAGTTTGGGGGACCCCTGTAGGAAGGTTGTTTATGCCCACTTTAATGCTACCTTTAGGTAGTAGCTGCATTGCTTCGTAAAGAATGCTTTGCTCCTCAGACAATAATATCTCAACCTAATGGGTTGATAATTTGTATGAGTGATACTCTTGGCTCTCTTGATTCTTGTGACTTCTTTCTTTATAGGGATGTTTCTCCAATTTTGCAGCACCCCAATAACTCCCATAATTCCCAGTACGCTCTCACAGGGTTGCCCTGCTTGGGGTACCGCCGCCTGATCGTTGTCGGCTGGCGGCCCCAAGAGTGCGGGCTTTCTCTGTGGGAGCTCCCTCCCTGTGGAACGATCTCCCCCCGGAGATACGGGCCATGACGGATATCCTGACCTTCCGGCGCGCAGTGAAAACCCTATTTTTCAGACAGGCCGGCCTGGCTCAGTAATGGGTTTGGGTTTTTTAGATCTAAATTGGGTTTTTAAATTGTTTAAATTTTAGATTTTTAACTTTTAATCTATCCCTGATTTTATATTTCTAAATTTCTTAATTGGATGGGATGCAGCTGGACTTGTCGATTTAATATATTTTTAAATTGTATTTAAATTATATTTATTCTAATTGTATGTTATGTGTTTTTAGTAGGCTGTACACTGCCCCGAGTCCCTTTTTGGGAGAGGGAGCGGTATAGAAGTTCGAATAATAAATAAATATATAAATAAATAAATAAATAAATAAATAAATAAATAAATAAATAAATAAATAAATAAATAAATTCTCAGGCAGCCTCACCAGATGTTGGAAGTTTCTCTCCCCGGCGTCTTTGGAGTGTCCTTCAGATGGGGAAAATCTACCCTGCATGCATAATGTTCTTTTTTCCCCCTTGTTGAACTATCCCACCACTTGTTTTCTTAAGAATGTCTTCATTCCTACCCATTTTTTTTAGCTTTCCCTTTAACGTTACAGTAGAACAGGGGTGTCCAACCTTAGCAACTCTTTAAGACCTGTGGATTTCAACTCCCACAATTCACCTGGCCAGCATGGCTGGCTGGGGAATTCTGGGAGTTGAAGTTCTCAAGCCTTCAAGGTTGCCAAGGTTGGACAACCCTGCAGTAGAGCAATTGCGATGAGGTTCATCTTTGTTCTCCAGGCTAGGAATCCCATCTGCTCAGTCCAAAGTTGGCTCTGTCAGCATTGCCGACATGGCTCCTCTGGACTCCTTCATCTTTTCCAGGGCGAGCAGCAGGCCAAGCTGAGGAAGTGGCCTCAAAGGATTTTCTTCCAAGTCCCTGGGTAGGAAGGAAAGGAAGGAAAGGAAAGGCTTTCTTGTTAACGTTACAGTAGAACAGGGGTGTCCAACCTTGGCAACTCTTTAAGACATGTGGACTTTAACTCCCACAATTCTCCAGCCAGCTATGCTGGCTGGAGAATTCTGGGAGTTGCAGCCCACAAGTCTTAAAGTTGACAAGTATGGGAACCCCTGTAGGAAGGTTGCTTTGATTATTGAGGCTTAGCCTGTTATGTGAAATGCTTCTATCGTAGTCTATCCAGTAAACCTTGGTGTAAAACACGTGGTTCTCCATTTGCCTCTTTTCAGCTGAGCTGAAGAGTTGAGCAAGGGAGCGAGAGAAGAGCAAACTTGTCTTGCTACTCTTAGCAACTTTAGAACAACAAAAAATAAAGGATAATGTGATGCAGGTAGTCCTTGACTTGTTAGATGTTAGATTAACAGAGTTGGAAGGGGCCTTGCAGGTCATCTAGTCCAACCCCCCGCCCAAGGAGGAGACCCCATTCCAGGCTGTGCGGGAACACAAGGATGCGCCGACCACATGGCCCACGGGAACACAAGGCTTGCGTCGCTTGCATTGTGAACAACACGTAATGAGGGGAGGGGGGAAAGGCGGAAGGAGGAACTTGCCCCACGTACCTCACACACCTGGCCAGGCCACCTGGCTGCTTCTTTCCACTTCTTTCTTCTTCTGCCTTTGGCTGCACACAAGGAAAGCAGCAAAAGTCATTATTTCTCTCCCCCAAACTCTGCCAGAAATGAGTCTTTAGGACTCTGCAAGGTATCCTGCTCCAAGAGGCTGCGCCAGCATGACAAGTCTCACAAAGACTAGTTTCTGGCGGAGTTTGGGGGAGAGAAAGAAAGACTTCTGCCACTTCTGCTGTTTTCCTTGCATGAAGCCAAAAGTCTCTCTCTCTTTCTCTCCCCCTGAGAACGGAGCTGGAGACGGTATCCTGCGATCCCAAATAAAGAATGATCAATCAGTAGGAAAATGGGATGGGGAATTCTCCTACAAACTGTTTTTGGGATTTTCCCAGGGCCTCTGGTCTGCGGGATTTAAAATTATGAATTTGGTGGTTCCTGGTATCCAAAAAGTTGGAGACCCTTGGACTAGATGACCTACAAGGTCCCTTCCAACTCTGTTAATCTGTTAAAGAAAGGTAGGTTATGAACACAGTGAAGAAGTAGTTCAGTCAGCATTCTGAAATGTGGAAAATAATAAAAATCTGAATGATTCCTTCAGTCAAAAACCTCAGGATGGTATAATTGAATTCCAGGTGAAAAGGATTTCTCACATCTATGTAATAGTATAACTGATAAATTATGTTCTTGATCTAAGAAGTTTGCTAGCTTGTATTTGGATATTGGGATATTATTTCTAAAGTATGTCCTGGGTTTCCAGTAATCCTACAGTATTCATTTTCTTTTTAGTAAAGTAATAAAGAGTAAAAATAACCGACTATGATCTTAAAAGAATATAATAAATTGGAGTTGGAGCTTCAAAGAGATCCACAAAAGAAAAAAGGTTTAAAAGACAAAGGGAGATAATGAAACCGAAATGGAACCTAGAAGTTTCAGAAGAAGGAGCTCAACAAACCAAAAGGGCAAAACAAAACTTTTTTGAGAACGCAAAGTGCTCATTGACTTATTTTGATGCTTCTGAGACCTAGAAGTTGTCCAACTTTCAAATGTGGCTGACATCAAGTAAAAACAGTAAAGAAAACAAGGGAAATAGCAAGAAAATCCTGTGTGGCTGGACAAACACACTTGCTTTAATAACAAACACCTGGGACTCTACAAACACTCCACCCCATGTCCTGCAGAACTCAGGAGTTTTTAAGATCTTCCAGAATACCAGCAGGATGAGGGCGACACAAATCTCTGGGAGATATATTTCCAGAAGGCAGATGCTGAGACTTAGAGAAGACATCCTTCCTGGCTCCTAATAGTTGGTATTTTTTGACTGAAGGAACATGCCATGGACTGACTCTGCCCAGGTTAGGCAAAAGTCATTAGAAATAAATTGACAGAGTAGAATTCAGGAGGCATGGACTATCGAGAGTATACGAGTTCAACTAAGAGTAGAAGTATCCAAATCAGAGGTATCCAACTTCAACAACTTGAAGACCTGTAGACTTCGATTCCCAGAATTCCCCAGACAGCTTGGAGAATTGTGGGAGTTAAAGTCCACCATCTTAAATTTGCCAAGGTTGGATACCCCTGCAATAGATACATGTGTCCATGGTTTTTTTCCCAGGTAGCTGATGGTGAGCAGGTGTACTAATACGAGATGCCCAGAATGGTTAATCTGAAGATAGGCAATATTTCTTTTGAATTTAGCTAGATTCCACATGATTGAATGGAAGGCAAAAAGAATATCAGCTCTGTCTACTTCATCAATAGATTTGCATAGTTGTATTGGCAATGAAGTGGAAGTACTTGGCTATTCCCTTCTTCTAGAACAGGGGTCTTCCAACTTGACAGCTTTAAGACTTGTGGACTTCAACTCCCAGAATCCCTCCTCCAGTCATGTTAGCTCAGGAATTCTGGGAGTTGAAGTCCACAAGTGCTAATCTTGCCAAGTTTGAATGCCATTGTTCTAGAGTAATGAGAAAGGTAGTGATTTGACCTCTCAGGTCCAATCTACAGATGTGGTGTTTTCTGGTGGTCTCCCCTCCCAAATTCTAACTAGGTTCCACCCCATTTATCTCATTGTCACCAGCCAATATTTGGCTCAGTGCTGCCATCTAGATAGACGCTGAGGAATTGCAGGTGTAATATTTAAGGTTGTAGCACATAAACCAGCTCAGAATGGCAGGTTTTATATTTCTTGAGCTGAAGGGGATTTTGCTCCAGTGTTTTAAACAGCCTCCAAAGACATCTGCAGATTCTCTGCCTTGGCCCAGGGTAGAGATGTATAAACACCACCAGTATATTTGTCAACATACATTTTATAATAAGATGAAGACAGCAAGAAGACATCCAAATAGCATCAATTAGTGAAAAATTATGTAATATGAACCAGCAATGTGCAGCAGCAGCCAGAAAAGCTAATACAATCCTGGGTTGTATAAACAGAGGCATAGAGTCAAGATCAGGTGCCCTTTACAAAACCCTAATAAGGCCACACCTGGAATATTGCAACCAATTTTGGTCAGCATACTACAAAAAGGATGAGGCTTTGGAACAAGTTCAGAGAACTAAGATATTCAAAGGCCTAGAGACTACAACAGATAAAGAACGGCTACAGGATTTGGGTTTGACTAGCCTAAAGAAAAGAAAAATTAGGGGCGACATGATAGGAGTATTCCAGTATTTGAGGGGCTGCCACAAAGAAGAGGGGGTCAAATTATTCTCCAAAGCACCAAAAGGTAAGACAAGAAACAACGGTTGGAAATTAACCAAAGAGAAAAGCAACCTTGAATTAAGGAGAAACTTTCTAACAGCGAGGACAATTAACCAATGGAACAATTTGTCTTCAGAAGTTGTGGGCTCTCTATCACTGGAGATTTTTAGGAAGAGATTAGAGAGTCACTTATCTGAAGTGGTATAGATTCACCTGCTTGAGCAGGGAGTTGGACTAGGACCTCTAAAGTCTCCTCTCTTCTATATTCTATTCTATTCCATTCCATTCCATTCCTCTTTGATAGTTGGGATGCTGAGCGAAGGCCAGCTCCTTTTCTTCCAGCACCTGCCAATCAGCCATCCAGAATAGTCACATTTTAACCATTTAATCAAGTTGCATGCTATACTAACAATCAGACGTGCAAGAATACATTTAAGTTGGAAAACCCAGATTGGCTCTGATGTTTGTTTGATCTCAGGCAAAGAACATAGAAAGGAACATAGCTGTATGTGGCAAAAAAGAGAAGGGGATAGCAGAAGATGAGATAGTATCATCAGTGCAACAAACATGAATTTGAACAAACATCCAGGAAATAGTGGAGGATGGGGAGGCCTGGCATGTTTTGATCCATAGGATCACCATGGAGAGTCAGGCACGACTTAGCCACTGAATAACAAGAACGTGTGTGTGTAAATGCATAGGTTCAACAGTGGTTAAATGTTCCCTTTTGAATACATTTCAGATTTCTCTTGGTGCATTTCAAGAGCATCTGTCAGGCTCGCTTCTGTATTTTTGAATGTATATTTTATAGCACTGAGAAGACTTTGCCAGAAGAGATCATGATGAAGATAATTTAGGGCAGCCAATTGTCTGCAGCTTTGCCTCCAAGGCTTATAATGCCCGAAGGAGAAAGAAGAGAGAGAAAGAGACAAGGAAACAACCTTATCTTATAGCACTGTGCATCTGGAACAGGAAATACACCCAGCATCTCTCTTTTCACACCCCCCCCCCACAGGCATTCTTGCTTTCACTTTAAATCAGTGGTTCCCCAACCTTTCCACCTTGGTGGGTGTGTGGGTGTGACTGGCAGGCACATGCAGATGCATTGGTGTGAGTGGCGGGTGTGCACACCCTCTGCTTGTGCGAGGGGAGCACAGCACGCTGGTGCCTGCATGCAAAGCTCCACTCACATGAGTGGAAAGTGCTCATGCAAATTGAAGCTCCAATTTTGCCTGAATGGAGTTTTGTGTGTGTTCTGACCCAAACCCTCTTCCAATAAAACAAACACACACGAACCAAAGGGAACAGAAACCTTTTAATGAGTCTTACGAATCCCCAGTTAAAAGGCTGCTGCAAACTAATTAACTTTGATAAGCACAAGCTTGGCCAAAACTGTGCGAAGCTGCCAAGAATAACAGATAAAGTTACCTAGAAATATTTTACAACACAAGAGTCTTCAAATACCAACTAAGATACTGCAGTGTCCACGAGGCTCGAGTTTCAAAATGTCTTTGCTTCCTGAAAAGAATGTCTGATTCACAGCTGGCTTTTATCTTGAAGGAGGGGCCATTACCTTGCAGCCTTACTCCCGAGTCACCCGTGCTGCTGCAGCTGCTCTTTCCTGCAAGCAGCCCTGCATATATGTGCACTTGGCACAGGCTCCTCGGGAACCTCCTCATCACTGCTGCTAGCCCCCACAATCTCTAAAGGCAGCAGTCCACTCCCTAATGATCCTGGCCCCTCATCTGAATCCTCGCTCTCCTCAGCCATCCGCACCTGCTTCCGGCTAACCACAACAGTGTGTAAGTGTCCTCTGCTCATGGAAATGAAGCTTTGCACGTGTGTGCAAGGGTCCCACTGCTTGTGCAAACTGAGCTTTGTTCATGCACGCTTGCTCATTGCTCACGTAGCCCAGTTTTAAACAGCCCCTGCTGGCCCCCTGCTTTAAACCATCATGATTATGACCTTATTCTATTTTTTTTTCTTTCTTGCACTACTACAATATATCATTGCCCTTCCACGTCTTTTGTCCTTTCACACATACTCTGCTAACAAATCAATGCCCACTCCATCCAACCACTGCAGTACCCAAGCAGATATTATGGCGCATAATCAAAACATTTGATGATCTGGCCAGAACTGACCCAGGAAACTCACTACAAGTCCTCCCAGCTCCATAGAATTCCTGAAATGTTTCCAGAATAGGGATCAACAGCCCAGATTTAAAACTTATCAAGAGAGATCCAATGCGGAACAAAGGAGAAATTTCCCGTCAGTGAGAACATCAGTAGAATGATTTGCCTTCAGAATTTGTGGGTGCTTGCTCCACCACTGGAGGGTTATAAGAAGAGGTTGGACAGTCATTAGTCCAGAATGGTGTAAGGTCTCTTGCTTGAACAGGGGGTTGGACTAGAAGACCTCCAGAGTCCCACCCAACTCTGCTATTCTGTAATTCTGTAAATCTTTACACCAGCCTTCTCCAACTTGCCAAGTTGGAAACGTGTTGGGCTTAATTCATACAAATTCCTGCCGTAGGCAAGCTGTGTGGGAGTCCTAGAAAGTGAAATCGGGGAAGTCCTCCTGCTCAATCCCTTTGAACAGGTCATCTGCTCCTTTCCAGATCCCTATTTGTTTTGGGTGTCTTTTTAGCTGTTGCTTCTGAGAATGAGATCAGAACATTCAAATTGCACTCTGTAGGTGGACATGAAAAAACAGTCATTACGTGAACCATGTTCTCTCCAAAAGGAACAGAAGAATCTCTTCTATATTTCATAGTTTGTATTCTTATCTCGTGTGTGTTTACTGAAATGTGATGTGAATGTGCCATATGACAGATAGCTAGATAAATACTGTAGATAAATAGATAGAAAGGTAGGTAGGTGGGGGGATAGAGATAGATGATAGATAGATAGATAGATAGATAGATAGATAGATAGATAGATAGATAGATAGATAGAGATGATGGATATACATAAATAAGATGATGGATAGATGGGTGGGTGGATAGATAGGGAGAGAGAGGGAGATAGATAAATAAATACTGTAGATAAATAGATAGAAAGGTAGTAGGTGGGGGGATAGAGATAGATGATAGATAGATAGATAGATAGATAGATAGATAGATAGATAGATAGATAGATAGATAGAGATGATGGATATACATAAATAAGATGATGGATAGATGGGTGGGTGGATAGATAGGGAGAGAGAGGGAGATAGATAAATAAATACTGTAGATAAATAGATAGAAAGGTAGGTAGGTGGGGGGATAGAGATAGATGATAGATAGATAGATAGATAGATAGATAGATAGATAGATAGATAGATAGATAGATAGATAGATAGAGATGATGGATATACATAAATAAGATGATGGATAGATGGGTGGGTGGATAGATAGGGAGAGAGAGGGAGATAGATAAATAAATACTGTAGATAAATAGATAGAAAGGTAGGTAGGTGGGGGGATAGAGATAGATGATAGATAGATAGATAGATAGATAGATAGATAGATAGATAGATAGATAGATAGATAGATAGAGATGATGGATATACATAAATAAGATGATGGATAGATGGGTGGGTGGATAGATAGGGAGAGAGAGGGAGATAGATAAATAAATACTGTAGATAAATAGATAGAAAGGTAGGTAGGTGGGGGGATAGAGATAGATGATAGATAGATAGATAGATAGATAGATAGATAGATAGATAGATAGATAGATAGATAGATAGATAGATAGACAGACAGACAGACAGACAGACAGACAGACAGACAGACAGACAGATAGATAGATAGATAGATAGAGATGATGGATATACATAAATAAGATGATGGATAGATGGGTGGGTGGATAGATAGGGAGAGAGAGGGAGATAGATAAATAAATACTGTAGATAAATAGATAGAAAGGTAGGTAGGTGGGGAGGATAGAGATAGATGATAGATAGAGAGAGATGATGGATATAGATAGATAAGATGATGGATAGATGGGTGGGTGGGTGGATAGATAGATAGGGAGAGAGAGGGAGAGAGATATAGATGATAGATTAAGTGGGAGAGGGGATAGATGGATGGATAGAAGGATAGATAGTAGGTAGGGAGAGAAGCTAGATAGATAGATAGATAGATAGATAGATAGATAGATAGATAGATAGATAGATAGATAGATAGATAGATAGATAGATAGATAGATAGACTGATCGATCCTCATCTGACAGGCTCTTGGAAGAGTTCAAGATTTTCTGGGGGGAGGGCAGGTGTGCCGAAGTCCTGGTGTTGTCTTCTGGTCTGACAAGCAGAGTATTTGCAAAAAGAGACTTTCTTGAAAGCAACCAGGTTGGGGAGTGGGAGGCAACCCGCCCCCCCCAGGAGGGGCAATCGGAGATCCAGATGTTTCTGCCTGCAACTTGGGAGAAAACCCTCGAGGACATCCAGACGAGTGTGTGTGTGTGTGTGTGTGTGTGTGCCTGCCTGCCGGAGGTGGGGGGCGCTGTGCCACTCCACGTGGCAGTCAGGAAAGTCGGCCGTGGGGCCCACGTGAGCGAGTGGCAAGCAGGCGGCTGCGTGGGCTTGCCCAGTGGGCTGCCTGCTGCCGAGAATCTGAATCAGCCTTGTTTTTTGGCAGCGCTTCTTCTCTTGGCTAGGACATTTCAACCTGCTTTTCCTGACCCTCCAGGGAGGGGGGGGGGTATGAATTCAGCAGCTTGCTGTGGCAGAAGCTTGTTTCCTTTCGCTTCTGCCCTCCCCTCCCTTTGTACCTTTGGCTGAGCACCCTGGCAAGGGAGCGGCTTAACTGCTGTGCAAACATGTTGGAGGGGAAGGGCAGGAATGTCATTTGGGAGGGGCCCTGGGCAGGACTCCAGTGACATGAGCAATATCCCCGCCACCCACCCCCAAAACAAAACAAAGGAGGAAAAGTGATCAGTCCGTCAACTGGAGCTGCCTTTGCGTCCACTTTCTGATTTTTCTCACCTTGAGTTCCCTTTGCAACAGATCTCGGAGTAATTTCTTTTTTGGGTTTTGTTTTAATTTCTTCTTCAAACAGCCTTCCCCGTGTCTTCTGCTGTTCTTCATGCTTGGCCTGCTAATTTGGGGCATCCGTTTGGAATCCGATTGATGCTCTTCTCCTTTTTTTCTTTTTTGTTTATATATTTTTTATTTTTTATATGCAATAAATCCATCCCACTTTTTTAAAATAAAGTTTTATTTCAGTTTTCCACATTTTTTTAAATAAACATCTCTTTTTAATGAACAACATGATACCAGGTTTTCACATTTATGTACAAAAATGACCATAATTGCACATTCATCTTTCATATTCAACTTCATATCTTATCAATACTTTACATATTTTCTATTATATTTTTTCCAAATACTTTCCTCCTGTTTGAATCACGAATAGCTCTCATATCTTCATAATCATTAGGCTTTTGTACTTTTATCTGTCAGTTTCATTCAAACACTTAAAAAAACTCCCCCCCCCCAATTACTAATTTGAGTATGCCACCCTTATAGCTTACGTGTTCTTTAATTACTCCCCCTTTAAATCCCAATAAACATTTAACTTTTATTACCTATAGAGTTAATAATAAGAATCTCCTAACAACTACATAATATATATACCTTTTAGGTTAGGGTCAGATTCTGCATAGTACTTCCCTCTTCAATTTCAGAAAAGATTTCTTTTATAACTTCGATAAAAAAATTATTCAATTAATCCTAAACACTGATATTAATCTCATTACAACAATCCTCGTAATTCATTTCAGTGGTGTTCTATGTATTCATTAAACATATTTAATAAACATCATAATTTAAATCCATTCCATTTCAACCATGTGTTGATAGGTACATTTTCATGTGCTTGCAGTTTATAATTAATACTTTTCTTATCAGTATAACAAATAATAATCACATTTTCATGTAACTAATATCCAGTGTATCTATTTTACAACCTTTTCTTATTGCTTTATATATGCATCTACTCCATTTTAATTTATTTTATTTTCTAATCATTGATAAAACAAAATCCCATGCTATATAATACTCAGATTCCTCTTTTTCTTTAATTTCCAATGTTAGTCTATTCATTTCTGCACATTCAAATATTTTTCCAATAACTTTCCCTCTATTGTTATCTTGTCACTGATACTCTTCTTCTGAGAATGGAGGGAAGGAGCCTGTTTGTCAAACTACCAAAGAGGCCTGAAAAGTCCCAGAGACTGAATTGCTTTGCAGAACTTCAATTCTCACCCAAGGTTTTCCTTCAGATATGTAGAACCAGAAAGTCTCTACATTCCTAGGCGGCATAGTTTTTGGGGCAAGGAGAGATGGAATTCAAAACATCTGGAAGATATCCAAACTGGGAAGGTTTTCTGGGGGGAAAAGAGATGATGGACACATGTTAAGAGGTTTCAAAACATCTGGAAGGTATCCAAATTAGGAAGGTTTTCTGGATGAAAAAGAAATGATGAAGAGGGACAGATGGTAGAGGTTTCAAAACATCTGGAAGATATTCAAAGTGGGAGGGTTTTCTGGGCAGAAAAGAGATGATGAAGAGGGACACAGGAAAGAAGTTTCAAAACACTGAACTGGAAAGGTTTTCTAGGTGGAAGAGAGATGACAAAGAGAGACACATGATAGTGGTTTCAAGAAAATATACACAGCTGGTTTCTAGGTCTTCCCTTCTTGCACTACTTTGAGTTGTTCTATGTTCTGGCTGTTATCAACTTTGATGGTGTGGGACATTGAAAGGATCACACAAATATTAGATAGCATTTGTTGCTACGGGTTTTATGTGGCATCCAAAGGAAAAAGATACAAATTGTAATTTAAATCACTTCTGACTAACCATTAGGGAGAATTTTTCAATTCGGCTATTTG
The DNA here is from genome assembly GCA_023653725.1 of Bungarus multicinctus. NCBI lineage: Eukaryota > Metazoa > Chordata > Lepidosauria > Squamata > Elapidae > Bungarus > Bungarus multicinctus. Next base: position 6,049,148 of record CM042837.1, read on the forward strand.
ATTAGTGTGGGATGATAAAGATGTCTGATGTGGCAGAATCCAAGAAATATCACAGCTGTGGAATGAGGTCAACTGAGGCTTTTATCCCAGAAACTCTGGATGTCCTACTCAAGTTCAGCTGATGTTCCTCAGGCAGGGTTACACTGCTGCCTATTGGGAAGCAAGAGTCCATTCTTTTGAAGATACTTTGCAGTATTCTAGGTGTGGTCTTGGAAGGGACCTTGGAGGTCTTTCAATCCAACCCTCTGCTCAGGCAGGAAACCCAACCAAATGGTTGTCCAATCTCTTCTTAAAGAAAACTTCCAGTCTTGGAGCACCCACAACTTCTGGAGGCAACTCGTTCCACTGATCTAATTGTTCTAAATTTCTCCTTAGTTCTAGGTTGCTTCTCTCCTTCCATCCATTGCTTCTTGTCCTGCTTTGAGAATAGGTTGGCCCATGGCCATAACGGGCAGGTTCCATTATGGTTATAAGCCAAGGACTATCTATATGAGCCTCTGTGGCGCAGTGGTTACAGTGCAGTACTGCAAGCTATTTCTGCAGCCCAGCTGCCTACAATTTGGCAGTTCAAATCCCACCAGGCTCAAGGTTGACTCAGCCTTCTATTCTTCTGAGGTGGGTAAAATGAGGACTTAAATTGTTGGGGACAATTATGCTGACTCTGTAAACAGCTCAGAGTGGGCTGTAAAGCACTATAAAGCAGTATGGTAAGTCTAAGTGCTATTGCTATATAGAGGTGTGCACTTCACCAAGCAACATGGAAGTCTCCACCTTTCCATCTTCTGATGCTCAGTTCAGAGGTGGCTGTACATTTATGGCCCTTGGCAGTCACAGATCTAACTCCAATGGTGCTTGGTCAGGAGAAGACAACACCGCCAAGACCTCAAGGCTGGTTCCTGATGCCTCAGGATTGGCTTTGTTAGGTTTTTACGTTCTCATTTAGCCTAATTAATTGCTTGTGAGGAACTTGTATTTCGAAGAAGAGTCATTGAGCGGGTTGTAAGCTAAGAACTGCAGGTCTGGCATTATTAAAAGAGGCATGAATACAGGTCATTATTCCTGCTTATGTCCTACATCCATTTTTGTCCTGTCATATACTGAACTAATTATTTGACATGAACCAGCTGGTTATAATCTTTGCCAATATCTGACTTTGAATTGAGGTGCAATCTTTTACCTTGGTTACTATAATGTATTGTAGACATCCCCCCCCCCCACCCCCGCCAAAGGACCAATTGGCATTTTCACTGTTGGCTTTCAATCAGACTGTTGACACCTCTCCATTCTTGTTGCACCCACAAAATCTACATGTTTATGCTTCGGTGTTCTCTTGCAATTGCTGTTTATTTATTTACTGTGTTAATGTAGACAGTAGAGATTGTTTTCCTATTTAGACCAGGTTTGGACTGGGCAGCTTTCTGTAATCTTGCAAGAGTGTAATAATTTATTTATTTATTTATTTAATTAAATTTCTATACCGCCCCCTCTCCCAAAAAGGGACTCGGGGCGGTGTACAGCCTACTAAAAATAGAATATATACAATTTAAAAACAAATTAAATACACGAATCCGGCTGAATCCCTTCAATTATAAAATACAAAATTTAAAATTCCAGGATTAAATTAAAAATTAAGATTTAAAAATTTAAAACCAAATTAAATTAAAACCCATAAACCATTCACTGGGCCAGGCCGGCCTGCTGGAAAAATAAGGACTTGACTGCGCGCCGGAAGGTCTGGATGTCAGTAATGGCCCGTATCTCCGGGGGCAGATCATTCCACAGGGAGGGGGCCCCCACAGAGAAAGCCCGCACCCTTGGGGCCGCCAGCCGGCAACGATCAGGCGGCGGCACCCCAGGAGGGCAACCCTGTGAGATAATAAGGTAGGACATTGTCTTATGCTGAATGGGAACCTTTGATTCACCCGTATAACTGTTGTTAACCCAGTCTGCAGTGATTTTTCTAGAAATTCAGGCAGATTACGCACAATTAGATGAAGAACCAATACCTCTACACTTCTCCCACAATCTGTCTTGTGGGGAAAGGAGCCAGCTCAGTGTCCTTGCCAGCATTTACACATTACTGATCAGGATTTTTCCATATCAAGACCTTGGTTACCAACCCCAGCTTTCCAGGAGAGCACATTTGACACCTACCAGTTCACCCAACCATGGGTGCTCCTCTGAGTCACACTGGAATTTGAAACATCTGTTGCACATGTGCATCAGCCATCTACCTGCAACTCCCCATTCTTAAAATGGGGAGTGTTTTAGGGCAGGAACTTGGTCAGGCTGGAATTTGGGGAGGGAAGCCACCAAAATTCTTCATCTAGTCACCTGGCTGTTGCATCAGAAAACACTTCCTTTCTTATCTTATTGAGATTGTGATTGCAGTTCCAAGCAGCTTATTGATATTCACTTATAAACATGCAAGATTTATGCAGCCTGTGATGTTTTACCTAGTGGTGCTGATTTAACGTATTTTTTTGAAATGTATTTTGGAGCATCTTATTTTTTCATTATCCACAGGAGTAATACACATTTTACTTCAGAAAGAGATTTTGTATTGACCCAAAGGGATGTGACACAAAAGCAACAAAGTCACTAAAGTAGGAAAAGTCCCTTTAATACCTCCAACTTGGCCCCCAATGTATCATTGGCTGGAGAAAAAACTCTCCCAAGAACAGTTTTTAAAGGGAAGAAATTCGGTCCGAACCCCAAGTACATATTGATTATAAATAAAAACCAACACAAACCACAGCTGCAGTAAATAATGAGACAGGGCAGGATAAGGAAGTGCAGATTTCAAAAGATAACAAAACACACACAGTTGGGAGGACCCCGGAACTCAGATAAGACTTTGACAAACAAAAATAATTCACACTTTGCTTCCAATAAGGTGCCGTGCACAGCTTCCTTTTTTATATACTGTGTTCCCAGCTGCAGCTAATGAAAGGAATCAGGGCCCTTTTCTCCCCCGTAACTCACGTTGCTCCCTTCTCCATTCCTCCCTGCGTGCCCTAGATGAAGAAGGGGTGGCCCTGGGTCTCCCTCTCAATGCCCAGCTGGACTGTGCCTTTCCCCAGTTTCTTCCATAGCCACTGGAGCCACACTCCCCCTCCCTGTCAGCTGCTCGACCTCCCCCTCGGATCAGATTCCAACAGGGGCATGTCAGATTCCTAGATAACATAGAGGCTATAGGATTAAAACCAGCCGCTATCCAGGCAGTCTTCGACTTATGAACCACATATGGGACCAGAATTTTTGTCATAAGTCATTGTGGTCATCAGTGGAGTCAGGCCTAATTTTACATCAATATTTTTGGCGGTGGGTTGGTGAATAAGGTGATTGTTAAAGAAATCCAGTTTCCTACCAAGCCTTTCTTGGCAAACGTTGGGAGAAAAGGTTGTAGATTGTGATCACTCAACCTGAAGGATTTGCAACTGATCGTAAATGTGATCTGATCGCACCCAAAGTGCGATCACGTCCAATGCAGGGAAATACGCAAAGGAATTGCCTGAAATCACTAATTCATTAGTTGTAGAGCAAGGTAAGCTAAAAAAAATAGTTCAGCTATGGGGCAACTTGTCTGGTTTTGAAAAGCGAAATAGGGTTGGACCTCTTGATCGGAGACCACTAACAAATCTCAAGACCTAGAAGACAGTTGCAAATCACATCCACAAGGCTGCTAAGAAAACAAGCTGGAGGTGATGGGCTCCCAGCTTGGCTAGCTTTGAAAAATGGAAGCATTGGAAGTCTTGGGGCTGGTTGGCTATTAACCTTAATGGCAATGGGAATGTCTCTGAAGCCCTCTGCTTCCAGGCTACTGGGCTCCCTTATACAGTCGCTTTGAGAACAGACTGTGGGACTAGGTGTCAACTCTGAAGTTGGTCAAACTGTGGCCATTTTCTTTTGGTAGTTTTCTCTAGGCAGGTTTCTCTTCTTATTGCTTCAAGCCTGACACAGCCTGGAGTGAAGGGGTCATGTAGAGATAGCTGGGGTGTTGTAGGCTAAATAAAATTCTTTCCTCTGGGAATCAAGGACGTTGGGATAGGTGTTTGAAAGGTGGAGACTGAGGTTTCCTAGCAACTGGGCTGTATGCTGATTGGATCATGTGACTGGAGACTCTGTGTGTGTGTGTGGGGGGGGAGAAGTGACAAAGTTTTACTTTTAATTGGGTAAAAAAATGGCAGCAACTTAGAACCGATTTTCCACCAGGAACGTTGCCAATTTGATGTGTCCCAATAAAATGTTCTTTCAGGAATTTGCCTGCCTTGGAATTCACATTCAATGGGATGTGATACTTGGAATCCTGACACTACGTGGGGCAGGGAGCAGCTCCAGCCTAAGAATATAGAATGTGACACTAAATCTGGAAATAACAATGTGAAAGAAAGGATAAGAAGCAGAGTAGACTCATCCTAATTGCTCCTTGGTAACCAAGTAAAGTGGTGGCTCAGTGGCTAAGACACTGAGCTTGTCAGTCAGAAAGGTAGGCAGTTCGGCAGTTCGAATCCCTAGTGCCTGCATAACAGAGTGAGCTCTCATTACTTGTCCTAGCTTCTGCCAACCGAGCAGTTCAAAAGCATGTAAAAATGCAAGTAGAAAAATAGGGACCCACTTTGGTGGGAAGGGAACAGCACTCTGTGTGTGTTGTGGTTAGCCGGCAGCAGGTGCGGACAGCTGAGGAGAGTGAGGACTCAGATGAGGGGCCAGGACAAATTAGGGAGTGGACTGCCTTCAGAGATGGCAGCAGTGATGAGAAGGTTCCCAAGGAGCCTGTGCCAAGTGCGCATGCACGCATGCGTGCAGGGTTGCTTGCAGGAAAGAGCAGCTGCAACTAGCATGGGTGACTCGGGAATAAGGCTGCAAAGTAATGGCCTCTCCTTCAAGAAGATAAAAGCCAGCTGTGAAGTGAACATTCTTTGCAGGAAGCAAAGACGTTTTGAAACTCAGTCTCGTGGACATTACAGTATCTTAAGTTGGTATTTGAAGACTCTTGTGTTGTGAAATATTTCTTATCTGTGATTCTTGGCAGTCTCGCACAGTTTTGTCGAGGTTGTTAATTAGTTAATTAGCTGCAAGCAGCCTTTTAACTGAGGATTTGTAAGACTCATTAAAAGGTTTCTGTTCCCTTTGGTTATTGTTTGTTTTATTGGAAAAGGGTTTGGGTCAGAACAGTGTGCCTTTGAAGGTGTTTAGTCCTGCCGGCCACATGACCACGGAGACGTCTTCAGACAGTGCTGGCTCTTCACCTTTGTAACGGAGATGAGCACCACCCGCTAGAACCGGAAACAACAAGCACGTATATGCAACGGGAAATTTTACCTTTACCTTTTAACCAAGCAAATGTCTTGTAGAAAGGAGAAGTTTTGGTTCTGAACATCTTATTGTCTCACCTTCCAAAGATCCATGGATAGAAAGCTTGGTAGATCCAGATAAGAAACCAAAATTATTAAGTCCCAATCTGTTTATAGCTTTCAGGGCAGAGGCAGCATGCCTTCCAATTACCCACTGGGCCCATGACAGAGGAAAAACAAGGTGAACAAACATGCTTCTTGTTCCTTCTCGTAGATGTAATTCTGAGAGCTGAGAATCTTTTTAATAGTAGCCATTCAATTCTAGAATAGCCATCTGGAATTATCAAAAGCTCCTTTCATGCTGACTTTCTTTTAATCCAATGTACCTTGATGCTGCTGTTCCAGCATTGTGTATATAAGTTCAATTTAACCTCTGTGATATTTTTAGATTCTCTTTAAATCGGTTGTTTTATTGTGTAGCATTTTATTTGAGTTGGAGGGATTTTAGAATTGTTTTTTTTTTAATTCTCCATGCATTCATTATCTGTGCGTTGTCCGACAAAGCTTAGAAGTAATGAATAAATGCCACTTTGCTTGTGGACACACAACCATACCTGTTGCACCTCAGAAAGTCTAAGAAAGATGAGACAGCAAGCATTTTTCGACAAGACATTGCAAGAAGCATGCTTGTGTTCGCGTTCTGCTAGCCAGCCACATCCCTTTTCAAGTTATTACGCTCCTCTTGTTTTTCTGCTTCCCCCTCAACAGATACTCAGGATTTAGTGTCCAGGAACACTCCGTTCTCATTGAATGGATTTTTTTTCCTTCTCTCTTAACAATTATTGGTTTTTTTTCCCTGAAAGGTATGAGATTTGTTTGTTTTGTTTGGGTGGCAGGTACTTTTGTGCACTTGGGATAACCTGCACACTTTCCAAAACCTTTTGGAATTACCTAATTCATACCTTTGCTTAAAATATTCAGGGTTACAAAGAGGGAGAGTGGGAGGGACACACAGAGAGAAAGGGAGGGAAGGAAGGAAGGAAAGAAGGAAGGAAGGAAGGAAGGAAAAAAAATGATGGACTCATTGCTTCTTCTGGACTCTTAATTCTTTCCCAGATAAGCTATGAAATTCCCTGTGGAGCATTCTTTTTCAACCCTGGTAAGTTGAAGATGTGTGGACTTCAACTCCCAGAATTCCCCAGCCAGCTATGTCCATACATTCCCCAATCCACACATCTTCAAATGGCCATAGTTGAAAAACAATGTTGAAGAGGACTCCTTGGAGTATTTTTGGCCTGATGGACAAATGGTTGTTTGGGTCTGTGATTTAGGCAAAACTCATGAGTTTGGAATTCCTTGCAGATGTTTCATGACTCAACGAGGTAACATCACCCGTGCTAGAAGGAGTGGAATTTGTGGAGAAGAAGAGGAGGATGACTATGGGGTCTTTAGCGTTCCCTGAGCTTGCTTGTTTTCTTGCAGACATTTCATTACCCAACTAGGTAACATCATCAGTGCTAGTAGCGATGATGATGTTACCTAATTTGGATAACGAAACATCCTCAAGAAAACAACCAAGCTCAGGGAGCACCAAGGACCTTGAGCTACTAATTTTCTCTTTCAATGGAACCAGCCTGAATTTGCAACAGGTTGGAGCATCTCTGGATCATATTGTTGTGGTTCACCTTCAGCAGGTGTTAATGGCTGAGGTCTCGGAGAGTGAGGACTCAGATGAGGGGCCTGCGTGTGATGCAGGGATGGGGCCAGGACCATCAGGGAGTGGAGTGCTGCCTTCGGAGATTGTGGAGTCTGGCAGCAGTGAGGAAGAGCCTCTGAGGAGCCTGTGCGCAGTGCATGTGCACACAGGGCTGCTCGAAGGAAAGAGCAACTGCAGCATCACGGGCGACTCAGGAGTAAGGCTGCAAGGTGATGGCCCCTCCCTTAAGAGATAAAAGCCAGCTGAGAAACTGGAGTTCTTTGCAGGAAGCAAAGAAGTTTTTGCACTCAAGCCTTGTGGATGCTCGGAGTTTCTTGGTTGGTGTTTGGAGACTCTTTGTGTTTGAAATATTTCTTAGTAACTTTATCTAGTATTCTTGGCAGCCTTGCACAACCTTGGCAAGGATCGTTCTTATCAGAGACAATTAATTTGAAACAGCCTTTTAACCGTGAAGGAACGGAATTCGTAAAGAATCATTAAAAGGTTTCGCTGTTACCTCCGTTTCGTGTTTGTTTCCTTGGAGCAAGGTTTGGGTCAGAACAGCCATTTGCGATTTCCCCAGCTGGTTTCTGATTAGTATATCAACAGAGGAAGCCAGCTTAGTGATCGTGTGAGTCATTGAACATCTGCGGTGCTTTGCTTAATAACCAGGACCCCCCTCCCCAAAAAAGGCCATAAAATTGGGGGCAACTCATTTAACAACCTCCTTGCTTGGCAACAGAAATTCTAGCCCAGTTGTGATCTTAAGTCGAAAGCTACCTGCATGGACGTTTGCTTTCTCTAGCTGCTATTTCCTTCTCTCCTTCCATTTTGGCTCATACAGTGAAATGGGGAAGATATTCTTTTTCTAAGCTGCCCTCTTCATATCACGCCATCAGCCGGCTAAGACAGAAGAGATGCTGGTTCCAAGCTTTTGCTGAAACAGCTTTCCTTTCTTAGGCCATTGCCTTGGACAACTTGTCAACAAACATTATATAACACATTTTCAGTGGAAATGTTGCATAACTGGGCATTGAAGCATGTACTGAACAAAGGTTAGGGAATTCAAGCTTATTCTTATTTTAGAAACAAAATAAGAATCTTGAGGCTGATTTTCAACCGTATTATTGTAATTGTTGTGGTTGGCCAGCAGCAGGTGTGGACGGCTGGGGTCTTGGAGAGCGAGGACTCAGATGAGGGGCCTGCATGGGGTGCAGGGATGGGGCCAGGACCATCAGGGAGTGGAATGCTGCCTTCAGACACTGTGGAGGCTGGCAGCAATGATGAAGAGGTTCCTGAGGAGCCTGTGCCAAGTGCGTGTGCGCGCAGGACTGCTCGAAGGAAAGAGTAGCTGCAGCAGCATGGGCGACTCGGGAGTAAACCTGCAATATGATGGCCCCTCCCATAAGTGATAAAAGCCAGCTGAGAAACCGGAGTTCTTTGCAGGAAGCAAAGAAGTTTTTGCACTCAAGCCTCATGGATGTTTGGACTCTCTTAGTTTGTGTTTGGAGATTCTTTGTGTTTGAAATATTTCTTGGCAACTTTATCTAGTGTTCTTGGCAGCCTTGCACAATCTTGGCAAGGCTCGTTCTTATCAGAGACAATTTGTTTGAAACAGCCTTTTAACTGGGAAGGAACAGAATTCGTAAAGAATCATTAAAAGGTTTTGCTGTTACCTCCGTGTCATGTTTGTTTCCTTGGAACAAGGTTTGGGTCAGAACAGTAATGTAGGTACTGATGAGTCAATATAAAATGCTTGTATCTACCTTTGTTCATCTTTTGACTGTACTGTTTAAAAATCTTTCCAATGATTTACATAGTATTGGTGGTACTATAGGGAGATAAGTTTGCCATTGTCTTTCCTCAGGATATTTTCTCAACTTCCCAGTTCTAGTCTACATCCTGGATTTTTGTTATGGTCTCCCATTGAAATATTAAGCGGACTTCATTCAGCCTTTTTCAAAATCAGCCAATTTTGGCTCGGTTCTGCCGCAACTGACTAAGATATTGTTGCTTTCTTGTGTATGGAAATAATCCGGATTTTGAAGTTGTTTACCAGAGGATTGTTTAAGATTGGCTCTTTAGAAGCTGTTGGACTACAGATTTCATCAGCCCCAGCAGCATGGTTGACAATAAGGGATGTACAATCTGTCCCCTGTTCAGAGGTGGATTCAAATTTTTTAACAACTGGTTCTATGGGTGTGGCTTAGTTGGTGGGCGTGGATTGGTGGTCATGTGACTGGGTGGATGTGGCTTGGTGGTCATGTTATTGGCTGGGCGTGGCCAGCTCAACATCACTCACATTGAGGCATGCATCTCTTCGCCTGGCCTCTCATGACTGTGGGGATGCTGCAACAATCGTAAGTGTGAAAAATGGTCATAAGTCACTTTTTTCAGTGCCATAGTAACTTTGAATGGTCATTCCACACAAGCAAACTACCAGCAAAGGAGGGAAAAAAAACTCCAGAGAGGTTCCTGTGACCGGAAGTCTAGTTCTGCCAAGAACGTAATAAGGGTTAACGGAGAGGCAGTTTTTATAAGCAACACCAGAATGTTTCCTTCCTGCCTTCCTTACAGGATTAGGCCAGTAATTTCTTCTAACAACCGGTTCTCCGAACTGCTTAGAATGTTAACAACCGGTTCTAGCGAATAGGTGTGAACTGGTAGAATCCCACCCCTGCTCTGCTTATGGTAACAGTGGGGAGTTTAGCTCTAGAGGTATCTCTTATGGACTAAAGACTCATATTGGTAGAACCAGAGAATAAGGTTTTGGTACATCAAGAGTACAAGATACACTACAAATGCAGAAGGAATTGTTATATTTAATTTGCTAGCAAGGCAATCCTGCACTTACTTGAATTAGTATTGGTAGCTTCTGGCTATTGATCAGAGTCTACATAATTTGGAGAAAACATGTAGGATAGGACAAAACCATTAAGAAGGTAAAATATAAAAAGGACATATAAATTGGTTTTAAAAAGGACCTTGTGGAGTGTAAAGAGTGCTTGGGAAACTAATGGGAGAATCTAGATATTTAATCTAAAATCTAGATTAAACATGAAGAACAGTTGCAGAAACTAGGCATGGCTAATCTAGTGAAGAGAAGGACCAGGGGAGACATGAGAGTAATTTTCCAATATTTGAGGGGCTGCCACAGAGAGGAGGAAGGGGTCAAGCTATTTTCCAAGGCACCTGAAAGCCAGACAAGGAATAATGGATGCAAACTGACCAAGGAGAGATTCAACCTGGAAACGAGAAATTTTCTGACAGTGAGAACAATTAACCAATGGAACTGAAGTTGCCTTCAGAAGCTATAGGGGCTTCATCACTGGAGGCTTTCAAGAAGAGACTGGACTGCCATCTGTCAGAAATGGTGTAGGGTCTCCTGCTTGGGTGAGGGGTTGGGCTAGATGACCTACAAGGTCCCTCCCAACTCTGTTAATCCGTATGTTTGCTACAGATTGATACAAATTCTTTCTACGCCAGAGGAAGGAAATGAGGAACGAAAAATTGAGCAAGAAATATTTTTTTCCCGATTCTGCCAACTTGTGGCCAGATATGAGAGCAGTTTATTTGTTAAAGGCAACCACTACAAATACCAGCATGAATTGTAACTTCAAGAAGTAGCAGCCATTGGTTACTTGAGGCCCTTCTTATCTTGAGCAGTGTCAGTCGGGCCAAATGTATCTAACTTTCCAACAACATCAGTAAGCAAAATGTGTGCAGCCAAGACAGCAGTTCACAAACTGCTGGGTTTTCTGTAGGTTGTGAATTATGCGGGCTGCTTCTAGAGGGTTCTTTGATTATTGAAGACAGAAGCATGCAATTATCACGGACTGGATGAATGTAAGTTTCAAATGCCCATTGATGAAGAAGCCCACAAGGAGACGTTGCTATATAATCTTTCCTCTATGTGGTCTCCAGCTGTGTTGAAGTTAGTCTCACAAGTCCTACAGGTCGCTCAAAGCAATCCTTTTTTTTTTGCATTCTTCTTCTAAAGTAGGTGAGTCGTGCGGGTGGAAGAGGAGATTACATTACCTATTGTATTATTGTTTTTGACCTAATTTCAATCTGTGTGTATTCTATGTTGTTGCAGGAGCTTCTTTTCAAGTGAGAGGCCTGTCAAGCCTGAAATTGACTTATGTGCAGCCATTTTATTTAGCTTTTTTAGATATTCTTTTTCTTCCGTTCTCTTTGCTGGTATTAGGAGGGAAGGGTTTCGGGCTTGCCACATTCCTAAGGTGGGAATTCCTAAAGCTATGCTGGCTGAGGAATTCTGGGAGTTGAAGTCCACAAGTCTTAAAGTTGCCAAGGTTGGACACTCCCATTCTAGAGGATGGGTCAAGGGTAAGTCATCTGATCCAGAATTACTTGGCTTCAGCAGGGTCTTAAAACCACATTTCTTCTCTTTAAATGTATTTTCGGATAAATAACAATCAGCTTCCATTTCCTTTTGTACCCTGGATTTTGATTATACAGACATTTCTCCTCTGTGTTTCAACAGCTGTAGGGCTTGCTGAAGCTGGAAGGCTATGTTTATGGAAGTTGCTGACAGATTATTATTGCTCTTTTTTTTTTCCTCAAGCAATTTCTTGCTGATTATCTGATCCATCCAGTCGTTCCATCCTTTTCATTAAATACACAGAGTTCTGGAATGTTTTTGTTTAAAGATAGGCCTGGAAGAGCCCAGATAAGACTTTGTTTAGCTCTCTGCTAAAGGCTGATGGTTTTCCTCTTTGTAGCTTAGCTGCTATCACAAAGGGAGAAATCCTCTGATGGATTTATTAGACCAGCGGAGGGTTAAGTTCCAGTCAGCTGAATTCTGTAAGAAAAAATAAAACATAAAGCAAGCACGGGGTTGCCAGAGAGATAACTATTAAATACAGGATCTTTCTTTTTGAGCACAAAAGGAGCCCTCAAAAAGGGAAGCCATTTGACAGGAAAGAGCTGTAATCCTTCTGCAGAAGCTGCTATTCATGAGAGGAGAAGAAAGGAGAGGAAAACAGGAGAAAGTTGAAAGAGGAAAAACAGAATATTTAAGGAAACAATGGTGGATGTTTTAACTCGGGAATACAGGACACAAAAACACAATGAAGTTACAGAATCATGGATGCAACTGGAGCCAAAATAGCAGTGGAACAAGTCAAAAGGTGATTGTGGGCCACATCACTTTTTGGATCAGTCTTTTTGATGATGGTTTTCATCAGGGGGTGATGGGGGTGAGATTTAGGGTTCAAGCAAGATGTAATCTGGATTGATAGAGGTTCTTTAGTGGACTTTGGTGATAATGGTCAGGAACTCTAAAGGAACGTGGAGATGGTCTATGAAGAATGGTTGCAGGAACTGGGTATGTCTAGTCTAATGAAAAGAAGGACTAGGGGAGACATGATAGCAGTGTTCCAAGATCTCAGGGGCTGCCACAAAGAAAAGTCAAGCCACTCTCCAAAGCACCTGAGGGCAGGACAAGACACAATGGGTGGAAACTAATCCAGGAGAGAAGCAACTTAGAACTAAGGAGAAATTTCCTGATAGTGAGAACAATTAACCAGTGGAACAACTTGCCTCCAGAAGTTATGAATGCTCCAACACTGGAAGTTTTTAAGAAGAGATTGGACAACCATTTGTCTGAAGTGCTGTAGGGTTTTCTGCCTAAGCAGGGAGTTGGACTAGAAGACCTCTAAGGTCCCTTCCAACTATTCTATTCTATTCTATTCTATTCTATTCTATTCTATTCTATTCTATTCTATTCTATTCTAGCCCTTATCAACTTGGCCCTGAAAGGGAGAGTTAGAAAGAAACTCAAAACTGCCCTGCCTTGATTCTGTTTGATATAAAAGGTGGAGAGTAATACAAGAACAGGAAATGCATCACAGGAAAAATAGAAATGAAACCTAGAAGGGCAATGTGATACAGGAAACCATTACAATAGAGGGGAATGATAGAGCTGCATATAAGATAGAGCAGTGGTCTTCAAACTTGACAGCTTTAAGACTTGTGGACTTCAACTCCCAGAATTCCTCTGCCAGTCATGTTAGCTCAGGAATTCTGGGAGTTGAAGTCCATTTGAATATCTTTGTTATTAAGTTATTGACACAGTTGTGAGTTGAATCTGGCTTTCCCATTGAGTTTGGTTGTCAGAAGATTACAAAAGGTGATCACATGATCTCAGGACATTGCAACGGTCATAAATATGAGTCAGTTGCCAAGCACCTGAATTTCAATCATATGATCATGGGAATGCTGCAATGGTTATAAGTGTGAAAAATGGTCATAAGTCACTTTTTCTAATGCCGTTGTAACTTCAAACAGTCACTAAATGAACTCTTGTAAGTTCAATACTACCTGTAATTGAGCGAGCATGCTATGGCTCTTTCAGCAATAATATCCAACATCCTAATCCAGTTGTAATTTCCATAATAACAGGCCAACTGCATCCCTGCAATATTCATGGGGATAGGGGAAAGACAATCCAGTTATCAGGCTTTGGGTATCTCACTGCAATTTTCCTTTCCTGCTCTCATCAAGCAAATTGTTTGGGACTGGATGCCAGGAATGTGGTCCAAGCTGCACCACATATACAACCACACAGCTAAGCCAGAAAAGCAAAGAAAAGGAGCAGGAACTTCATCCTGGGAAATTACTCATCGAAAGCCTCTCCCCTTAAAGGCGAGGGGTGGACAGGCTTGTCTTCTTCAAATAGAAGCCTCACCCCATCAGATCAGTCCCTCTGCTTGAAATAATGTTGTCTTTAAAGCCAGAGTAATCAAACAACAATCTGCCTGCTGGGGATGGATGGTGGCTGAATGCTCCCTTCGTTGCTGTGATTTTAATTTTGAAGTCACTTCCCTGAACTAGATTTCTCTCTTTTTTTCCCCTCCAATCCACACCATGGACCCATGGCTTTAGCCCCATTCAACTGGGAGGGGAAGAGCCTGTCTCTGCCTTCCTTTTTGTTGAGAAACAGGGGCACAATATTGAGCTTAAGTTTCCATTTCCTTAAGATCTCCAATGAACACAAAAAGCTGTTCTGGATTCATAAGACCATGATTTATTCCAGCATTGTCAGTTCTTGGATAGTCACGGAATTCAGGCTCATTGACCTGATCTAGCAGAGTTTTCCTTGTTATGCAATGTTTGTCACAATACCTGAACTTCATATGAAAGTCCTACAAGATCTGACTGATCTTTGATTGATTGATTCGGTCCAGCTTCATACATTGGGCAACTCTATGGTTTAAGGAAGTCCATCAAGGATAAGAGGTCTTGAATAGAATAGACTATGGAATATGGTATATGGAATGTAAAATATAGAATGTAGAATATAGAATAGAACTAGTTCTATACCCGTGCTTCACTATGAAATTATATGATCAGGTTTAGTTTTTGGGAAGGAAAATAAAGAAAATTTTTTTTGCCTCTGTTTACCAGATTCTATTGGTATTCATCTGGCTAGCATCCCGTCAGTGTGTGAGAGAGTTGAGGGCTGTTTGGAAACTGAAACATGGAAACTGAAACAGTATTTGCTATGTGAGCAAGAAGGAGACAGCAAGGAGCCTGGGCGTGGCTTAGCTCAACTGTTCTGTACTAAAGCTGCTTGGTGCTATGAAACTAAAACTGAAACTCCCCTGCTGGTGTTTTGCATTTGGAAGAGATTTCTTTTCAGATGGGGAGGGGGAGTAGAACTCCTTAGCATCAGAGCGTGTTAATAATAATAATATAGGAAATACTCTAAATGCTCTGATGGTCATTTCGAAAAATCCTTTCTTAGTGAGCACCTAGAAGCCAAGAGGAACATAGATGCCAAATTTCAAGTTTGTAGGCTTTACAGTTCTGGAGAATTTGTGATGTTGCGTGAATGGTATTTCGCTTTTAATATATACAGATAAGTTGTAAGGGACCTTGGAGTTCTTCCCCCTGTTCAACCAGGAGAACCATTTCAGACAAGTGACTGTCTAGACCCTTCTTTAAAAACCCCAGTGATGAAGTGCCCACGATTTCTGGTGGCAAGCTGTTCCATTGGTTAATGGCCCTCACTGTTAGGCAGTTTCTCCTTAATTCCAGGTTGCTTCTCTCTTCTGATTAATAATGGTTGGAAACTAATCAAGGAGAGAAGCAACCTGGAATTAAGGAGAAACTGCCTAAACAGTGAGGGCAATTAACCAGGGGAACAGCTTCCTTAGTAGGGATTGTAGTTGGGGTAAACTATGCATGAATGTAAAGATTCTAATTATTATGGCAGATCGGAATTGTCCTCGAAGACTTACAAGATTCTGCTAATGTAGCTTTACAATAAATTTACGTAATTAGCTTATCTGGTTATGTTTCCTGTCTGGTCTACCCTGAAGGCTGAAATCAGTCTCGCAAGTCTGAAACTACTACATTTCTTCCGCCATCTCCTACACAGCCCAAGGAGCTAGGCAGGGCCCCTACTGAACCTGTTGCTCCACCCACTATCCTGCTGCAGGCTATGCTGTCCCTTATCTGACAGTTCCCTAGGGAGCATCTCTTCACTCGATCTCCCAAGGTCTTTCCCACATATGATTACAACACGAAGAGGAAGAGTAGGAAAACAGTGGTTTTCCTCCCACCCCACTCGTTCATTGGAAAGATGCCCCGGACGAGAACAAACAAGGCGTCAAACTGGGTCCACGGAGGGGTGCCTCATACGAAGGCCCTCCCACCAAAAAGGATGTGAAAGGCTCATGGGAGGGGATAAGGAAGCAAGGAATTTACTCATCAGAAATCCATGGTTGACCACAGCCTGGAACGAACACCTGACCGACCTTGTTGCCAAAGCTGAAGAATGGGTTGAAATCAGGGGGTGGGCTTTGAAAATTTTAGCAAGGGGTTGTCTGTCCAGTTGCTGGGTGGGTGTGGCCGTGGTGGGCGTGGCCTAGTCAGTCTCCTGCACCACGGGGGGGGGGCGGTTTGCCCTCCCCAGGCTCCGGAGGGTTTTTTCGAGCCTCCGGGCGGGCAAAAACGGCCTCCCCCGGCTCCAGAAACTCTCTGGAAGCCAGAAATGGCCCCATTTCCAGCCTTCCTGAACTTCCGGGAGACCCATTTTTCACCCTCTCCAAACCTCCGTGGGGGCCCTGCATTTACCTGCATCCAAAATGGGCCGCATGGGGACTCCGGGGAGGGGCAGGGCAGGGTGGGCGGAGCCAGGATGAGCAGCCAGGAGTGGGATTTGGGGATTCTCCGAACTGTGCAGAATCTTATCTAGGGGTTCTCCTGAACCCCCACGAACCCCCAGCAGCCCAGCCCTGGTTGAAATCCAGACAGGGATTTCTTAAGACGGCTTCTTTCCAGTCAGTTTCAACATGGGAGACTGGCTGTTTAAGCTGCTTTGTGAAAGAGCCCTTAATCGGTGCGCCGAGTGTCGTCCTCACAAGAAACACGGCTTCGTTTTTTTGTGTGGAAGAGTTTGCTAAACTCGGCTATCAGGTGTTGAGTCTCGTGGTTGAGGATCCAGCTGTAGAAGCAAGATAACTAAAGAAGCTGTAGACTTACGACCACAGTTGAGCCTGTTGCTAAGCAAGACAGTTGTTAAGTGAGTTTTGCCCCATTTTTTAACCTTCTTTGCTGCAGTTGTTCAGTGAATCATTGCAGTATACACTACATACAAATAAATAAATACAAAGTTATGCACATACCCACATATATTCTATGGCACAGAGAAACAACCCAGTCTAGTTTAGATGTATACATGTACATGGTGAGAAAAATGAATCTTGCAAGTTTAACAGATAACAGATAATCAGAGTTGGAAGGGACCTTGTAGGTCATCTAGTCCAACTCCCTGCCCAAGCAGGAGACCCTACACCATTTCTGACAGATGGGAGTCCAGTCTCTTCTTGAAAGTCTCAAGTGATGGCGCTCCCACAACTTCCGAGGGCAAATTCTGTTCCATTGGTTGATTGTCCTCCCTGTCAGGAAGTTTCTCCTTATTTCCAGGTCAAACCTCTCCTTGTTCAGATTCCATCCATTATTCCTTGTCTGGCCTTCGGGTGCCTCTCAAATATTGGAAGACTGCCATCATGTCTCCCCTGGTCCTTCTCTCCACTAGACTAGCTGGATGGCACAGGGAACAAAGCTGTTACAGAATCTGTAAGTGCTAGAAATACTCTAAAAACATTGCTTCATTCTATTTCATAAGAGGAAAAAGCTTCATTGCACGAGGTCTCGTTTCTAGACAGCAGATATAGGAGGCTTCTGTTGTTTACATCTCTTTGGTAGCTTTTCACCTTTTAAGCTTTGCCTCCGGACTAATGAGATTACTTCGTTTATCATCTATAGAGTATTCTGCGAGGAGGATTAACAGCTGTTGGCACGATGGGAGCCTAGCAAGCCCAACAGGATTCCTGTGCCATTAGCAGCACTGCGACAGGCAGAAATTAGCTAGGGAAGCCAGCTAATCCGGCCATGAAAATTCAGTGGGTGAGAAATGCTGACACTTTATTGGTTTATGTCCGTTAGGTTCCAACCTCCTAAGCTTGCTAGATCATAGAAGTGGTTTTATAAAGTTATTATTTCCTTTGCCAAACCTGGAGGGGGTATGGCTTGATTATTCTCATTATATAAGCTCAACCTCATTCGAAGCTATAATGGCGCTGAAAAAAGCGACTTACGAATGTTTTTCACAGTTATGACCGTTGCAGCACCCACATGGTCACACAATTAAAATTCAGACACTTGGCAACCGGCTCATGTTTACAACAATTGTGGTATCCCAAGGTCACGAGATCCCCTTTTGCGACCTTCTGACGACCAAAGTCAATGAGGGAACCCAGATTAACAAACGTGTAACTAATTGAATTGAATTCCTTATTGTCATTGTACGGATATACACAATATACACAGACAACAAAATTCACATAACACCCAGAGACCAGACCCAACACACACACACACATGACAATCCCCAAACACACACCCCACCCACCAAAATCCCCCGCCTCCTAAAAACACACAAGCATCCACACAACAGACCAAGTAACACTGTCCAACAGCTCACTGATGCTGGTCCTTAAGTTCATTGTTAAGTGCAATTATAGCTCTGGGATAAAAACTGTTCAGGAAATGTATGGTGTGAGTTTTAATGGTTCTGTATCTTGTGCCAGAAAGCAACAGTTCCACAAAGATTGTGAGCAGGATGGGAAGAGTCTCTGAGAATGTTGTGCGACTTCCTCAAACAGCGAGATGCGAAGATGTCGTCCAGGGCTGATAGCTGGAACCCGATGAGTTTTATTCTCTGCAGTTTTATTCTCTGTAGAGCGTTTTTGTCCACTACAGAGCTGCTCCCATACCATGCAAGAATGCCGTATGTCAGGACACTCTCAATGGGGCTGCGGTAGTAGGACAGAAATAGATGCTGAGATAGATTTATCTTCCTTGTTAACTAACTTGACAACTGCAGTGATTCATTTAACAACTGTGGCCAGAAAGGTTGTAAAATGGGGCACAACTCCCTTAATGATTGTCTTGCTTAGCGACAGAAATGTTGGGCTTCGTTTTTGTCGTAAGTCGAGGATTACATGTGTTGCGTCTGAAAAATATTTGCCCATGGCTGCGTTGTGAATTTGTCTGAATCCCAAGATCCAATATATATGTATTAAAATAACAAAACAAAAAAACCCCAACTCTTTCACCATCTATGAGGGATGTGTCACATTCCCCCATAACTGGCTCTGCTGTACCCATCCATCTGGCAGGGACATCTCCTAAAATTTGCCCATTTGCCATGTTGCCACACAGAGAGTGGGTTCAAGAGCAAACTGTTATGGTTCGCGGCAGCCAATGCAGACAGCAGTGGAATCGGGCAGTGAGGAAGAAAGGGAACCAATCAGGGAGTCTGGAGAGGACTCGGACGAGGGTCTTGCGTCCGATGCAGGGACGGGACCAGGACCATCTGGGAGTTATGTGCTGACTCCGAAGCCTCCAGAGTCTGGCAGCAGCAAGGCAGAAGATCCAGGGAAGCCTGTTCCCAGTGCGCGTATGCACAGAGCTGCCAGAAGGCAAGAGCAGCTGAAGCAGAAGGGGCGACTCGGGAGCAAGGCTGGGAGGTGATTGCCCCTCCCATAAGGGATAAAAGTCAGGCCTAAGTGATGAAACCTTTGCAGAAAGCAAAGTAGCTCAATCGATTCCGAGTCCTTATTGAAGTTCTGTGTACTTTGGTTGGTTTTTTTCTTGTACTTCGGTTGATTTCTTTTATAGTTAATTGGATACATCTGTTTTTGGCCTCATGCCACAGTACTGAAAAGTGTGTGCTTATCTTGGGGAACTGTTTTAAGTTTAGTTCTGGCTGTGAGTGGAAACAGTTCCCAGCGTTGCAATAAAATAGGTTTTGCTTTTAAAACAAGTTTGTGATTAATTACAATTGACGAAGCCTGAGTCAGAACACAAACTGCTTGTCAAAATGTCATCCAAGAACATTTCTGGGAACTCAAAACCTAAGCTTAAGGACAAAACTTGGATATGATGCTGTTACAGGTAGTCCTTGATTTACAACCATTCATTTAATGACTGCTCAAAGTTACAGCAGCACTGAAAAAAAGTGACTTATAATCATGCATTTAGGACCATTGGTGCTATGATCAAAATTTGGGACTTGGCAACCAAGCGTGATTTGCAGTATGCCAAGGTCACACGATGATCACCATTTGTGACCTTCCCAACGGGCTTTTGACAAACAAAATCCCACAATAGGGTTCAAATTCTACATCTCTAAAGTCTTCTTTGTCGATATTAGATACTTGTTAAATTGTGTTTGATTCAGTGTCTGATTTTGTTCAGGGTCTGATTTTTGGTCTCCTTGCTTTGGTGGCCTTAACATTGTTCATGCTGTTGGTTTGGGAGACTTTGCTTTTCCAGTCCTGTTCCTCTTTTTAAGATTGGCCAGACTTGGAAACCAAAGTTGTAAATACTAAAATTAATTTCATTAAAGGCTTATAGTAACAGAATTGTGCAAGTTTGTAAGCACCTCCCTTCTACCTTCCTTTCTCTGCAGGAGAACTGGGCTGGGTCAAGTCTGCAACGTTTTCCCAAATTACATTTCTGCCGTGGGATCAGATTTCCCTTATCTGACCATGGCCTTGCTTGTAGCTCCTCCTCTTGTTTATTTATTTATTTACTTATTTTATTTGTCAAGCAAGTATTAGATAACAGGTATAAGTATATACATGATTGTGAATACATGAAATGGGTACGAATAAAAAGAAGCAGTAGAACAGGGATGGTAGGCACGTTGGTGCACTTATGCACACCCCCTACAGACCTCTTAGGAAAGGGGTGAGGTCAATAGTAGACAGTAGACAATCTAAGGTCCCTCAAGATTATTGTTACAGTCCCAGGAATCTCTGCCTCTATTCCAGGAGTGGGCTGCTACTGGTTTCGCCCTGATCAGGGCGAACCCAGTAGCTAATTTATGGCCGGTTCAGTGAACCTGGCAAATCCCACCTCTGGCTGGCCCCTCCCACCCCGCCCTTCCTCTCCCAGGAGTCTCCACACAGCCCGTTTTGGATGCCAGGTAAGTGCAGGGCCTGTGTGGAGGCTCAGGGAAGGCGAAAAATGGGCTACCTGGAGGCTCCAGAAGGACCAGAAATAGGCCTGTTTCCAGCCTTCAGAGGGCCTCCGGAGCCCGGGGGAGACTGTTTTCATCCTCCCGGAGGCTTGAGGAAAGCCTCTGGAGTCCGGGAAGGGTGAAAACACGCCCCCCTGCTGTGGTGCAGTAGGCTGACTAGGCCACACCCACCATGGCCACGCCCACCCAGCAACTGAGAACCATTTGCTGAAATTTTTGAAGCCCACCCCTGCTCCATTCCATCTCCACCATTTTGTTTTTCAAAGAACAACCAACCAAACAAATCCAAAGTATGTCTATGGGAAAGAGTTGCAGCTGGCATTATTTAAGAAGCAATACTATCTGCATTACAACTGCTTGGCAGTCGATGTGACAACATCCAGGTTCTCCAAGGTTCAAACGTAGCCCCTTTGCTCTTTTCCCCACCCCGAAAACAGCCTTACTAAGACTTCATTTCGTTTGACAAGGCTGAGAAGGTGGGTGGACACACAGCTACATCCATACATGTTGCTAATCAAGTTCCACCCTTGGCAAGTTATTAAAATAAATCATAAAGCAATCCATTTGTAAGCACATAGAAGACAATTGGATAATTACAAGCAGCCAACAGAGATTACTTCAGGCAAATCACGCTGAACTCGATTTCCTTCTTTGAGAAGGCAGCTGGTTTGGTTGGTAATTAAACTGCAGGAGTTGCCTCTCTCTCTTTTTTGTTATAAAATCATCAAAAAGTAGGGATTAAAAATAGAATATAAGCAATAAAGCCAGGTGGAATTAAAGGTGTTTAGAACCATAAGACTGTGTACAAAAAGCAAAGGTATCAACAAATTTTGAGAAACTATGTAAAAACCCAGATTCTTCCAAAGACCTGGAAGCAGACTTCGTCTTGAGAGCAAAAAATTAGAGGTCAACTGTAATTGTGTAGAGAGGAAATAATTCTGGAATTGAAATGCCTATATGAAGAATAAAAGTTAAAGATTTCCGCTATCCAGTTGTATCTGACTCTAGGGCACTGGGCTATTCTCCATTTCTTAGCCAGCATTGTCCAAAGATATTTCTGTGATCAAGTGGCCAATCTGACTATATGCCGATGAACACGGAACGCTATTTCCTTCCCACCAAAGTGGTACCTATTTATCTACTTGCATTTGCATGCTTTCAAACTCCTAGATGGGCAGGAGTTGGGGCAAGTAACAGGAGCTCATCCTGTTGCACGGAGCTTGAGACTTGAATAGGGGTCGTCAGTTCTCCAACTGACCAGGTTTGTGTCTTTAACTGCTGAGCCATCGTACCCCTGTATGAAGGATACCCTCCTTTGAATTGCTGCTTTCTCAAACCCATGCTTGCCCAAAAGACCTTCTTACCAAGTTCTCTCACCAAAAGCAATTCAAGAGGATTAACATATCGTAGCTTGTCTTGCACAAATTGTTACTAAATATTTAATCTGACTAACAAGTATAAATCATTGCAACAACCAAGTGTGCAACGAGGTGAAGAGCAGAACGAACAACAGCAACAAAAAAAAGACTTCTGTGCATTATGTTTTATTTTTTTTTACTAAGAACACTAAGTCAACACAAACTGAGATATTTCATCCTCAAGCCCTATTGGGCTTCAAATATCAAGACAAACATATTGATGCAGGCATGGCATTTTGGCAGCCTATGTGGGTCCTATAGTATGTTCTTGGCAGGCATTAATAATATGACTAAATCATTCCTAACGAAATAAATATATTTTGCTCTGATGGCCACTTCCAAGTTGGCTTGAACATTTCTGGTGTTCACAATGGCTTCCATGATCCCTGTTCAACCTCAGCTAGAGCAGTTTTCTAGACCAAGTTGGAAACCATTCTTGGCTCCACGGGCCCCTTGTATCTGTCCTGGATCTAGAAGCATTTCCCTTCCTTACCATCTATACATATATTCACTTTTAGAAACTTTGGCGAACTAACAACCTTCCTCCTTGTTGGTGTTCTGACTCAAACCTGGTTCCAAGGAAGCAAACACAAGACCAAGGTGACAGCACAACCTTTTAATGTTTCTTTACGAATTCCGTTTCTTCACGAGTAAAAGGCTGCTTCAAACCAATTAGCTCCGATAAGAAAGAGCCTTGCCAAGGTTTTGCAAGGTTGCCAAGGACACCAGATAAAGTTACTAAGCAATAATTCAAACACAAAGAGTCTCCAAACACCAACCAAGAAACTCTGAATGTCCACAAGGCTCGAGTGCAAAAACTTCTTTGCTTCCTGCAAAGAACTCCAGTTTCTCAGCTGGCTTTTATCTCTTCAGGGAGGGGCCATTACCTTGCAGCCTTATTCCCGAGTTGCCCGTGCTGCTGCTGCTGCTCTTTCCTTCAAGCAGCCCTGCGTGCACACACACTGAGCACAGGCTCCTCAGGGGCCTCTTCATCACTGCTGCCAGCCTCCACAACCTCCGAAGGCAGCACTCTACTCCCTGATGGTCCTGCCTCCATCCCTGCATCACATGCAGGCCCCTCATCTGAGTCCTCACTCTTTGAGACCTAAGCTGTCCAGACCTGCTGCCGGCGAACCACAACAGTTGGGCTCCCTATCAACAGCAGGAGTAGCAATCGCCACAAAGATTCCTATCAATAGTGTTTTATTTTTCATTTTTTCCATGTTGTCTTCAGACGTAGAGCTAGGGCCTGACTGAGTAGCTCCTTTGAATACAGACAGTGAAGACACACAGAGTGAAAGGATGATGGGCTGGTGAATTCTCTGGGTCCACACAGGTCTTAAGAGTTGTCAAGGTTGGACTTTATGTGCTGTAGCACATAAAGAAGAGGAGGAACTTTGAGAATCATTGTTGCCCTCTTGATTTACCAGAATTGGAAGGGAACCTTGTAGGTCATCTAGTCCAACCCCTACCCCACCCAAGCAGAAATCCCTACCTACACCATTTCTGACAGATGGCAGTCCAGTCTCTTATTGAAAGCTTCCAGTGATGAAGCTCCCACAACCCCCAAAGGCAACTTCTGTTCCATGGCTTGATTGTTCTCACTGTCAGAAAGTTTCTCCTTATTTCCAGGTTGAATCTCTCCTTGATAGTTTCCATCCATTATTCCTTGTCTGGCCTTTGGTGCTTTAGAAAATAGCTTGACCCCTCCTCCTCTCTGTGGCAGCCCCTCAAATACTGGAAGACTGCTATCCTGTCTCCCCCGTCCTTCTCTTCACCAGACTAGCCAAGCCCAGTTCCTGCAACCGTTCTTCATATGTTTTAGCCTCCAGTCCCCTAATCATCCTGGTTGCTCTTCTCTGCACTCTTTCTACAATCTCAACATCTTTTTTATAGTATAGTGACCAAACCTGGATGCAGTACTCTAGGTATGGTCTTACTAAGGCTTTATAGAGTGGTACCTCACTTTCTTTACCCTTAGATGCCTGTCATGTAAGTTTAGCAAATTCAAACTATCAACAGTTACGTTTTTATACGGTTAATTACTGACAATCAGCTTTTCAGTGTTAATGATCTTGCCATCAGTGTTGTAAGTCAAAATATTGTATGATGATATCTTATGTCATACAAAGTTTTGGTGGGTGTTGGATCTTTATGTTGGATCTGGATCACATTCACTCCCTTCCATATATCCTTTATGGCAGGCATTCAAACTTCCAAATAAACTCCTTGCTCCTATTGTTTCACTCCCATACAATATGGATAGGTAAGATTCATTCCACCCAGTTGTATAAATGTTGTCTGCATGTTGACTGCGGCTTTCATATGTGCAATATACATGTGTTGTGGTTCGCCGGCGGCAGGGTGTGGATGGCTGGGGTCTTGGAGAGTGAGGACTCAGATGAGGGGCTTGTGTGTGATGCAGGGATGGGGCCAGGACCATCAGGGAGTGGAGTGCTGCCTTTGGAGATTGTGGAGGCTGGCAGCAATGATGAAGAGACCCCTGAGGAGCCTATGCCCAGTGCGCATGTGCGCAGGGCTACTCGAAGGAAAGAGCAGCTGCGGCAGCACGGGCAACTCAGGAATAAGGCTGCAAAGTAATGGCCTCTCCTTTAAGAGATAAAAGCCAGCCTGAGAGACTGGTATTCTTTGCAGGAAGCAAAGAAGTTTTTGTACTTCAAGCCTTATGGAAGTTCGGACTATTTTGGATTGTATTTGAAGACTTTTTGTGTTTGAAATATTTCTTGGCAACTTTATCTGGTGTCCTTGGCAACTTTGCACAACCTTGGCAAGGCTTGTTCTTATCAGAGACAATTAGTTTTAATAGCCTTTTAACTGTGAATTAACGGAATTCGCAGAGAAGCATTAAAAGGTTTTGCTTTTATCTCTGTTTGGGTGTTCGTTTATTTGAAGCAAGGTTTGGGTCAGAACAACATGTGAAAAAAATATTTTTAACCAAAGCTGTGGCATCTGGCAAAATGATATTATTGTTGGTGGTTTGCACAGTGGTAGCTGTCAAATTGCAATCTACGTGACAGGAACAGAGTCCCTTGCTTGCCTAAGAACGTTACAAAACCCGGTTAATTCAGCCTTCACGGAAAACTAGGTAGGATTCTGTAGCTTACTTCGCATGTTTTACATCCTTAGCTGCAAAGCATCTCTTGATGATTTTGCCTAGTTTTCAAACGGAAAATATTCCTCTTCCTGTCAAGCCTCCGTTTGTGGTCAGTGCTTCTCAAAGCATCTGCTCTGTCAAGGTATGGGGGTGGTGACACCTGTTTTTCAGGTGACTCCGGGTCTCAGAATGCATTAATTCAGCCCAGGAACAAACAGAAAGCAGTTATTGCAAAGCTGGCTTGGTGGATTAAATTTGAATGCCTTCAGAAGCAGTGGCTGAACTCCAGGCGTGCAGAATTACAAGCAGTTGTGTTTTCATGCTTCTCCTACCTTCCCGTCACTTCAGCTTACAAGAACTGAATGCGCCGAGCTATTGTCTTTTTGAATTTAACTTCTTAGCCGTTAACTCTTCTATGCAATAACTTCCAACGGAAAGCATGTAACCCCACAGTGGGATCCTACCTGTTCCACTACTGCAGGTGTCTTCAAACTTGACAGCTTTAAGACCTGTGGACTTCAACTCCCACTTTACATAAGAAGGAACTCCAGGTAAAGCTATAGAAATTGCCAAAAATCCCAGAATTCCCCCTCCAGTCATGTTAGCTCAGGAATTCTGGGAGTTGAAGTTCACAAGCCTTAAACTTGCCAAGTTTGAAGACTCTTGTGTTAGAGTAATACAAGAACAGGAAATGCATCACAGGAACAATAGAGATGAAACCTGGAGGGGCAATGTGATACAGGAAACCACTACAATAGAGGGGAATGATAGAGCTGCATATAAGATAGAGCAGGGGTCTTTAAACTTGACAGCTTTAAGACTTGTGGACTTCAACTCCCAGAATTCCTCCTCCAATCATGTTAGCTCAGGAATTCTGGGAGTTGAAGTCCACAAGTCTCAAACTTGCCAAGTTTGAAGATCTTTGTACTACCGGTTCGGTGATTGCGCGCATGCGCACACGCAACTTACATGCACCTAACGCACACACGCAGCTTTTGAGAAAAGCGCAGAGGCAGGTGGGAGGGCCAATCCTGTGCTTTTCTCTTCTTTCTCCTCTCAGGCTTTTCCCCCTCCTCTCAGCTGATCGTCAAAGGCTTTTTTTTTTACTACCTGTTCAGCCAAACCGATCTGAACCAGTAGTATACCACCACTGATGTAACCCTGAAAGAAAACAGATTGGGAAGGAAGGAAGGAAGGAAAGAAGGAAGAAAGGAAGGAAGGAAGGAAGGAAGGAAGGAGGAAGGAAGGAAGGAAGGAAGGAAGGAGGAAGGAAGGAGGAAGGAGGAAGGAAGGAAGGAAGGAGGAAGGAGGAAGGAAGGAAGGAGGAAGGAAGGAAGGAGGAAGGAAGGAAGGAAGGAAGGAAGGAAGGAAGGAAGGAAGGAAGGAGAAAAGTATTACTACCTGTTCAGCCAAACCGATCCGAACCAGTAGTATACCACCACTGATGTAACCCTGAAAGAAAACAGATTGGGAAGGAAGGAAGGAAGGAAAGAAGGAAGAAAGGAAGGAAGGAAGGAAGGAAGGAAGGAAGGAGGAAGGAAGGAAGGAAGGAAGGAAGGAGGAAGGAAGGAGGAAGGAAGAAGGAAGGAAGGAAGGAAGGAGGAAGGAAGGAAGGAAGGAAGGAAGGAAGAAGGAAGGAAGGAAGGAAGGAAGGAAGGAAGGAAGGAAGGAAGGAAGGAAGGAGAAAAGTATTACTACCTGTTCAGCCAAACCGATCCGAACCAGTAGTATACCACCACTGATGTAACCCTGAAAGAAAACAGATTGGGAAGGAAGGAAGGAAGGAAAGAAGGAAGAAAGGAAGGAAGGAAGGAAGGAAGGAGGAAGGAAGGAAGGAAGGAAGGAAGGAAGGAAGGAAGGAAGGAAGGAAGGAAGGAAGGAAGGAAGGAGAAAAGTATTCAAAGCAAGTTGATTTCTTTATTTTAGTGGAGACATGAGTCAAGACCACTGCAAGCTGACCGCCCCCTCCCCATCCTTTTGATTTCAGAGTCTTCCCAAGAATGAGAAAGAGGAAAAAAAAAATCATTGGCGACAGGAATCCTGTTTTCACACATATTTATGTGTGAACCTTCGGCATCCACTTGTCAAAAATGGATGTGTCAACTCTGAATCAAACCTGGCTGAGACCAACTTCACAGTTGCCATGGACTATGGGGAGAGGAAGGGACACAGCAGCTAAGACGCTGAGCTTGTTAATCAAAAAAGGTCGGCAGTTCGGCGGTTCAAATCCCTAGCGCCGCATCACGGAGTGAGCTCCCGTTACTTGTCCCAGCTTCTGCCATCCTAGCAGTTTGAAAGAATGTAAAAATGCAAGTAGAAAAATAGGGACCACTTTGGTGGGAAGGGAACAGTGTTCCATGCGCCTTTGGCATTTAGTTGTGCCAGCCACATGACCATGGAGACATCTTCAGACAGCACTGGCTCTTCAGCTTTGAAAGGGAGGTGAGCACTACCCCATAGAGCCAGAAATGATGGGCACATAAGTGTGAGAGGAACCTTTACCTTTTTATGGGGAGAAGATGAGGGGCAATAGCTAGAAGGTCTCCTAAACAAAATAAAGAGCTTTCCTGTGGGAATCAAGGACATCCCAACAGGTGATAGTTGTTGGAGGAGCAGAAGTGAGTGAGGGAGCCCACCACTTGCTTCGATTTGGATAATGTGACCTGTGACACCTGGGAAGGGAAACTTTTGCTCTTTAATTACATGGTAATCATGGGAAATTTTTAGAGTTGGTTTTCACTAGCTGTGCCGATATGATGTGTCCAGTAAACATGTTCCTTGAAGAACGTTCCTTCCTTGGAGTTCTGATTTCTTTGGATGTGTTACTCGGAATGCTGACAGGTTGGTTTAGACCAGGGGTCTCCAACCTTAGCAACTTTAAGACTTGTGGACTTCAACACCCAGAGTTGCTGCAAACCTAACCCCTATCTTCATTGTCTCAATTGTAGGAGCCAAATTGGTCGGATCATGGAACTGTTGTCCACCCCGCGCAGCATCGAGATCAACAATATCACCTGTGACTCCTTCCGAATTTCTTGGTCCATGGATGGTGGAGACCTGGATAGGGTTACCCACTACTTCATCGATTTGAACAAGAAGGAAAATAAAAGCTCTAACAAGTTCAAACACCGGGTGAGCCACTACATCACTGGTATAAATGTTGGTGTGTGGAGTAGGGTAGAAACCATTACAACATCTTGTCTCTCCTTGATCATTCCTTTGCTTCGTAACTATTTTTTTTTACTCCTGTTGGATCATGCTGGTGGAAGTCCTTCTTAGAAGCAGTCCCCACCAATTAGGAGCCTTCCATCTTGGTATATGTTGGACTGCAGCTTTGGTGGACAAAGCTGTCCTCATTTTCCTAAAATTGTCATTGTTGCATTTTCAGCCCCACATGTATGCAATCTTCTCCTTCACAGCCCCATACAAATGATAGCTGCCTTCCTATCTAACCAACATGGCTATTCCAGGGATGCTAAAAGTTTATTTATTACTGACATTTATGTGCTTACTGTTCTGAAAAGCCTTTCAATTGTACACCCAAACATCTGAATAATTCAGATGAAGAGTAAACAATATAACCTAATTCCTCTTTGGAAACTTCCATGAGCATGTCTGTACTATGTCCTTAAGGTGGATTATTAGCGATTCTTCCAGCCCAGAGAATTGTGGGAATTGTAGTTTCTAAACCAAACTAGAGTTTTATGAGATGGAATTTTCTCATCATTAGGGCTGATGGCAATTGGAATGCCACATTTGTATTGCATAGGTTGCTTGAAAATAAATCTGGTATAAAAATCATTCGTAGTTCACAATGTTCTCAGGAAATTTACCAGCAACCATTAAAAAAAACCCACGCAGGTGGAGAGATAACAAGATCTGTTAAACTTTGACATATTGGAAACTTCTGCTTGAAATTATCGTGGTCAAGGCTGTACCTGATTTCTGGAATGGTTCATTCAGTTCAGGTATGATAAGATCCAATCTTTCACCTGAACTACATTTGCCAGAGCCTAGGGTGTTAGGAATTACAGTTGTACATCATTTCAGAATTCTTAGATCTCTTACCCGATTGGTCTCATGCATAAAAGGAAATAAAATTCCTTTCCCCGACTGAAGTTGACTGATCCTGGAGGCTAACTATGGTTACAGTACATGCTGGGAAAGGAAATCTCAACTTTCTCCAATCCTGAACAAGGATGTAGAATTATACAGGTAGCCCTTGACTTAACGCTATTCATTTAGTAACTCTTCGAACTTATAAAGGCACATGTGATGACCTGGGGTATGGCACAAAGGCAACACAGTCAAATAAACAGTAGAAGTCCCTTTATTAGCTCCAACTTTGCCCCCAATGTCCTGGTTACCTTCTGGCTAGAGAAAAACTCTCCCAGGAACACCCTTTGGCTGCAGAGAATCAAGTCCAAAACATGATCAACAAAAACTGTAACTATAAGTCCAATCAAGCCAAACTGACGTAATTAGTTTGGCAAGGCAGGAGCAAGAATTCCAGACATGAAGGCAGGGCAATAACTCAACACGGTTGGGAAGACGCCAGGAACACAGATAAGCAAAGTCAACACAAGATAAACTCACGTCTGCTCCTAGCAGCTGTTGTTGCACTCAGGGTGCATTTCTTTTAAACTCTCTTCCCAGGTGTGGCTAATGAAGGGAATCAGGGCCCTTTCCTCCCCCATAAGCCATGCAACCCACGTTGCTTTCTTCTCCATTCCTCCCTGCATTCCCTAGGATCAAGAGGGGGTGGGCCTGGGTCTTCCTCTGCACTCCCTCTCCCTTGTTCTGCCTCTCCCCTGCTCTGCCCAGACAGACTTTTCCCTTCCCCAGTTTCCTCCACTGCCAACGAACCCCACACTTCCTGTCAGCTGTTCATCTTTCTCCTCGGATTCAGATTCTGACAGGGGCATAACAGCACTCAAAAAAGTGATCAAAATTTGGACACTTGGCAACTGGGATGTATTGATGATAGTCAAAACATTCTGGGATCAGGTGATCGCCATTTGTGACTTGAGCAAAGTCAAGGGGGGAAGCCAGCTTTGCTTAACGACTCTGTGTTTCACTTAACAACTGCAGTCCTTTCACTTCCAACCCTGACAAAACGCTCATGACTTCGGTTGCTTTACTGCCTTGTTTAGCGATGGAAATTCTCATCCTAACTATGGCCATTACGCCGAGGACGTCCTGTAAAAGCTATTTCGAAATGTAGCCAGAGGATCAGTCAAATAGCCTCATTCTGAACCATGTTGCTCACATCTTCTTCTCCCTTCGAAATGGAGTCACTAATTTTGATGCGTCTTAGCGGGGTTAGTTGCTATGGAAATGCTGTTTCGCATTTAACTATTTTTCCCCCCTTCCTGCAGTTAGCGGGTTTCCTCTGCTCACCTCCCCAGACTCCTTCTGTATGTGCCGTTGCCACAGAAACAATGCTGCAGAGGGATATTAAAACCCATTGGGGAGGCCTTGTTCTCTCTTAAAAGCAATGTTCCCTCAAGTGTTACTTCTCGTGTCTGATTAGCCCACCCACTTCAGAAAACTTCATTTTTAAAAAAAACAAAACAATTCACGGTAGAGAGTACTTTTTCCTGAAGTGACCAATCTGCCTTTGGAATGTGCACCTGTATGTATAAATGCACATGCTATACG
Source organism: Bungarus multicinctus (assembly GCA_023653725.1). Classification (NCBI taxonomy): domain Eukaryota; kingdom Metazoa; phylum Chordata; class Lepidosauria; order Squamata; family Elapidae; genus Bungarus; species Bungarus multicinctus. Next base: position 6,079,914 of record CM042837.1, read on the forward strand.
AATGCTGCCCTTAAAAAAATCATACATTTAGAAGATGTCGTAAAAGAGGACCTGACCTGGGGGTGCTCACATTGCAACACTGGTCAAAAGAGCAGAGATTATACTACCTGAGACTTCTCTGGAAACAAACAACTGAATGAAGAACTGCTGGTGACCTTCTACCGCTGCACCATAGAGAGTATCTTAACTAACTGCACCTCTGTATGGTTTGCCAATTGCACAGGGGCAGATAGGACAGCACTCCAGAGGGTTAACATCATTGCCCAGAAGACCATTGGCTGCCCTCTCCCCTCTTTGGAAAAGCTTTATAGCTCCTGCTGCCTTAAGAAAGTTCAAAACATCCTCAAAGATCCCTTTCATCCTGGGCACCTTTTTTTTAACTATTACCTGTCTGACAGATGGTACAGGATAATAAAAACAAGGACAAATAGGCTGAGAAACAGCTTCTGTCCCAGGGCAGTAATTTTATTGAATTCTACTGTATAAGGTAATATTAATGCAATATCAGGGGTTTTCAATTCAATTGTATAGAATGTGAAGGATTTGGGTTTTTGTTTTATTTTTTTATGTATAAGGTACACTGAAGATAGCATTTAATTTCATTCTTCAAGGTGCAATGACAATAAAGTAAACTAACTAAGCAGAATCTTTCCCTTTGATACCCTAGCTAACTATTTGTAGGAATTTTATTTTTCTTTCTTTCATATGGATGTGCATTTAAACTTTTGCACATAGAAGCAGGGGTGGGATTCTACAGATTCGCACCTATTCGCTAGAACCGGTTGTTAACATTCTAAGCAGTTCGGAGAACCGGATGTTAGAAGAAATTACTGGCCTAATCCTCTAAGGAAGGCAAGAAGGAAACATTCTGGTGTTGCTTACAGAAACTACTTCTCCGTTAACCCTTATTACATTCTTGGCAGGACTAGACTTCCTGTCTCAGGAACTTCTCCGGAGTTGTTTTCCCTCCTTTGCTGGTTGTTTGCTTGTGTGGAGGACCATTCAAAGTTACAATGGCACTGAAAAAAGTGACTTATGACCATTTTTCACACTTATGACTATTGCAGCATCCCCACACTCATGAGGAGCCAGGTGAGGAGATGCATGCCTCAATGTGAGTGATGTTGAGTTGGCCACACCCAGCCAGTCACATTACCACCAAGCCACGCCTACCAACTAAGCCATGCCGACAGAACCGGTTGTTAAAAAAATTGAATCCCACCCCTGCATAGAAGTTTATCTCTTCAGCAGAATTTATGGGATTCAAGTTAGACCTTGGTAACAGGTGAGATTTAAATAATGCCTCAAATTGGGGGATGAGCATTTGGAAGTTAATGATTTGAACAAATCACTGAATATAGCCCTCATCATATGATGTCAAATCATTGGTCCTTATGATCTCGGATCTTCTCCCTGTGCTAATCCTGTATACTTCCCATCAGATTTATGTCCTCCGATGGTTCTCCTCCTTCCTCTCTGACCGTTCGCAATTTGTGTTGACGGGGGGGGAGAGGTCCACCTCTAGGCCCCTGGTTTGTGGGGTGCCTCAGGGGTCGGTCCTTTCTCCCCTCCTGTTCAACATTTACATGAAGCCGCTGGGCGAGATCATCCGTGGTCTTGGAGTGAGGTGTCATCTGTATGCAGATGACACCCAGTTGTATATCTCCACTCCGGACCACCCCAACGATGCTGTGGGGACTATGTCTAGGTGCCTGGAGGCCGTGCGGGACTGGATGGGCGGGAACAGGCTTCGGCTCAACCCATCCAAGACCGAGTGGCTGTGGTTTCCGGCGCCCCGATATAGCCAGCTGACACCTTCGCTGGCTATTGGGGGGGAGGTTCTGCCCCCCACAGAGAGGGCTCGCAACCTGGGAGTCCTCCTGGATGTACGGCTGTCGTTTGAACATCACATCGCGGCCGTCTCCAGGGGGGCGTTTCATCAGATCCGTCGGATCTACCGGTTGCGGCCCTTCCTGGATCGGGACGCCTTGCGCACGGTCACTCAGGCCCTTGTCACCTCTCGCCTGGACTATTGTAATGCCCTCTACATGGGGCTCCCTGCGGGGAGCATCCGGAGACTCCAGTTGGTGCAAAATGCAGCCGCGAGGGTGATTATGGGGGCGTCGCGTAGCGCCCATGTGACGCCTCTCCTGCGCGAGCTGCATTGGTTGCCGATGGCTCTCCGGGTTCGCTTTAAGGTTCTAGTTTTGACCTTTAGGGCGACCCATGGCATGGGACCAGGTTACCTTCAGGACCGCATTCTACCAACGTTCTCCAACAGGCCGGTGCGTTCCCACAGGGAGGGTCTGCTCCGGGTGCCGTCGGCCGCTATGTGTCGTCTGGCGGCGCCAAGGGGTAGGGCCTTCTCTGTGGGTGCCCCCGCCCTCTGGAATACTCTGCCACCGGAACTTCGTACCGGCACGGACCTGAGGGCCTTCAGGCGCGCGTTAAAGACCTGGCTCTTTGAGCAGGCCGGCCTGGGCTGAGATAATGATTTTAAATTTGATCTCCATTTTAATTTTATATTGGGTTTTAAGGGGGGGGGGGGTTTTTCTAATTTTAGTCTGCAGCTAATTCCACTATTTAATTATTTTTTAACTTTTGTATTTGTGGGGTTTTTAGACGAGCTGTTCACCGCCCTGAGTCCCTTGGGAGAAGGGCGGTATATAAATGTAATAAATAAATAAATAAATAATAAATGATATCCTCTAATAGGACACAATAAAACATGAACCTTATCACTTATTTTCTAACCTAATCCCAACTGGTGGTTGAGAGGTGTGTGGAAAATAGAACACCATAAAATATTTCCGTTATTTTACGAGAACATGTTATCTTATTCATGAAAAATCATTGATGGCAATAAATGTTGTTGTGCTTAGCAGTCACAAAGTCCACTTAGTTAGTGTGATAATCCTCCAATTATTTTAATTTCTTGGCTACTTTCAGTCTGTGAGTAAGTCAAAGAAAAGTCCCTGCTAACAATTCTCAAAACAAAATCAATCATATTCTACAGGTAGCCCTCAACTTACAACAGTTAATTTTGTGACTGCTCAAAGTTACAACGGTGCTTGTAACTTTTGTCAATGGTGAAAAAAGTGACATGACCATTTTTTCACACTTAATGACAGTTGCAACATCCCCATGGTTCCGTAATTTACATTCAGATGCTTGACAGCTGATTCAAATTTACGACGATTTGTCGTGTCCCGGAGTCACATGATCCCCTTTTGCGACCTTCTGACAAAGTCAATGGGGAAGCCAGATTCACTTAACAACCGGGTTACTAATTTAACAACTTGCAGTGATTCACTTAACAAATAGCAATAGCAATAGCGCTTAAGACTTATATACTGCTTCCCAGCCCTCTCTAAGTGGTTTACAGAGTCAGCCTCTTGCCCCCAACAATCTGGGCCCTCATTTTATCCACCTTGGAAGGATGGAAGGCTGAGTCAAATGTGTCAAGAGAAATTGTAAAATGGGGCAAAACCCACTTAACAAATTTCTCCCTTAGGAAAATAAATTTTGGGCTCAATTGTGGTCATAAATCAAGGACTACCTGTATTTACATCATGTGAGAGAGGCAGTTTTATCAGTGCAGTGAAGAAGGGACCAGGGCAGAGGCTCAAACAGCATCTCCAAAAAATTTTGAAAAATCTTTTTAAATTAAATATTTGCACCACCAAATAACTACACACATTTTTGTTAATGTAGGAGAGCAATATCTAATTTATCTAGTTCCCTTAGATGTGTACCTTACTGAATATTGTAGAAACAGGTTAGAGAAGATGAGTGAAGACACTTAACCAGTCAAAATCATCTACTAAAAAGGATGGAAGACTAATACAATGTTTTCAAAAGGATCAACCTAAACAGGATGTTTTTCTTTCTGTTTCACCCAAAAAGAGGAAGATGTCAGGACAATGCTTGTTAAGTCCCAAGTCCATATAACCTTAAAAGCAAACTTTGCTTTTAGAGAAATTTAGGAGATTGATCTGAATGTAATGGAACTTGCCTTATGAGTCAACTTCCTACTAAATGGAATATACTTTCAAGTATAATTTTTAAGTATCCTTCGTATGACTAACTTTTTGCAACACTCCTGTCTGATGGATATTTGGAATGGAAGGGGTTTTTTTAAATGGAACAATTTGTCTGGGAGCAAAAAAGTAATGGAAAGGTATAGCAAGCAATGGAAAGGTAAAAGCTGCTTAAATATTTACAAGGGCTTACATAATATAGGTGTTAGTCACAAAACAGAGTGGGAGAATTTACTTTCTCCAGTATCTATATGCTTATTTTTCTTTTCGGGAGGAGAGAACATTTCATTGAAATGTAAGAATGGGGAAAAGTAAGATAGGAAACCTGGTTGGGTCCCTAAAACTATGTTTATGCACCGAGTATACATCAGGAACTCAAATTCTATGGTATAAAATATGTTTGGACAGTTTGCACCAACTCACTGGATCCTTTTTTGGTAGGATTTTTTTATAGTAGTAACCAAGAGTTCCTAATTAGATTCTTTCTAAACTAGACTCTTAGAAGCCATGATCAGTAGTAATTCAGATGTTGATTTGCACTCGCGCATGGAAGTCACCCTGACCCATAGAATGCAATGCCAACTGGTTCCAGAGTCAGACTTTTGCATTTAATTGTATCCATATCTCTTGGAGTCACCAAGTTCATTGCCATTTGGCTGAACATTCCTCAAAATGACATCTGGATTAATAAGAAGAGATGGTTTTCTGGACATTATTTTCAACCAGTTTCCAAGTGCTGTTTAATCGATCGTGATTGCGTGAATATTTGCAAGAGCCCAATATTCATAACGGAGGATGAGTTTCTTTGAAAGATAATGCATTGTTCATTCTAATGCACAACTCCTAAGGACAAAGGATGGAATGTGTGAGGATACTTTTGCTCAATCTGACAAGCCTGTCAACTCTGAAGCTGGCCTGATTGAGGCCATCTTGGAAGCTTCAGTGTCACCACAATAGTGCTGTGATGACCCAAAGGGGCATGGCACAAAGGTAGCACAGTCGGATAATCAGCAGGAGTCCCTTTATTAGCTCCAACTTTGCCCCCAATGTCCTGGTTACCTTCTGGGCTGGAGAAAAGCTCTCCCAGGAACAGCCTTTGGCTGCAGAGAATCAAGTCCAAAACATGGTCAATAAAAACTGTAACTATAAGTCCAATCAAGGCAAAATGAGGTAATTAGTCCAGCAGGGCAGGAGAAGGAATTCCAGATGTGAAGGCCCAGCAATAACTCAACATGTTTGAGAAGACGCCAGGATGCCAGGAACACAGATAAGCAAAGTCAACACAAGATAAACTCACATTTGCTCCCAGCAGCTGCCACACTCAGCTTGCATCTCTTTTAAACTCTTCGCAGGTGTGGCTAATGAAGGGAATCAGGGCCCTTTCCTCCCCCATAAGCCATGCAACCCACGTTGCTCTCTTCTCCATTCCTCCCTGCATGCCCTAGGATGAAGAGGGGGTGGGCCTGGGTCTTCCTCTGAACTCCTCTCCCTTGTTCTACCTCTCTCCTGCTCTGCCCAGCCGGACTTTGCCCTTCCCCAGTTTCCTCCATAGCTAACGGAGCCACACTCCCACTCCCTGTCAGTTGTTTGTCTTCCTCTCAGATTCAGACTCCAACAGGGGCATGACAGGTGCTGAGGGATGGGGGGGGAATAGAGATAGTTGGGGTTTTGTAGCCAAAACAAAATAGTTTCCCCTGAGAATCAAGGACATTCCCACAGGTAGCTGGAAGGAGGCGGCTATGGGTGTATTACCTGGAACCCTGACTCCTGCATCTTCAGTTCTCTAGGGGATTGGGGCGGGGCACAAGGTAAGTGATAAAACTTTATATCTGGAGATTTTATAGTACATTATAGTGATCACAGAAAGGCTATTAACAAACAGGTATCCTTGGAAAAAGTGGAATTTTTGTTTCTATCATGGGATCCAGGTCACTCAACAAAGTGATAGAAGGGATGTAAACCACAAGAGGTTGGAAAGTGCTATTTTAGGTGTAACTGTCAGGTTCTGATGGCAAATTTTCTCAATCTTCACAACTTTTAAGATGTGTGGCTGGGTAATTCTAGGAGTTGAAGTCCACACATCATAAAGTTGCCAAGGTTGATAAACACTGTCCTGGACTTTGTGGAGATTATCAGTGATCCAGGTCATAGTTTTCTCAAAGATGCTTCCCCCCACCCCACCCCCCCAAAAAGATGGTGTTTTTTCCCCAAAGAATAATGGATTCAAAAATACATTTATGTTTGGAATTGAATACCCCTCCCTCAACAGAGGGGGCGGAATAAGACGCCACCTATCTCCATTATACAACACAGTCCTTTCAGTGCACAGTGGTGAGAGTGCAGTACTGCAGGCGACTTCTGCTGCCTGCCGGCTGCCTGCAATTTGGCAGTTTGGTTCTCACCAGGCTCAAGGTTGACTTAGCCTTCTGTCTTTCCAAGGTGGGTAAAATGAAGGCCCAGATTGTTGGGGGCAAGAGGCTGACTCTGTAAACCGCTTAGAGAGGACTGCAAAGCACTCAGTGGTATATAAGTCTAAGTGCTGTTGTCCTTCCTTCCTTCCTTCCCTCCCTCCCTCCCTCCCTTCCCTCCCTCCCTCCCTCCTTCCTCCCTCCCTCCCTCCCTCCCTCCCTCCTTCCTTCCTTCCTTCCTTCCTTCCTTCCCTCCCAGTGGTTAGAATGCAATATTGCAGGCTGCCCACTGCCAGCAGTTCAATCCTGACCAGCTCAAGGTTGACTCAGCCTTCCATCTTTCCAAGGTTGGTAAAATGAGGGCTCAGATTGTTGAGGGCAATAGGCTGACTCTGTAAACTGCTTAGAGAATGCACAGTGAAGTGGTATATAAATCTAAGTGCTATTGCTATTCAGCAGTTCCAAAAAGGTTCCACAACCAATTGTACCCTGAGTCCAGTGACTCCACGAGCACAGATAAACCCCCCCCAAGTGGCCTCAAGAGCTCTCAAGGAGGGTGCTAACAACCAGATGACTGCAAAGAAATGCAGTCCTTCCATTCCCCTCCCATCCTATCAGAACCCATCCTCCATCCCTCCCCCATCCAATCCTCAACTGTCAGTCCTATCCTTCGATCCCCCTGCCATCAGAACAGATGAAGCTTCTTGGATGGGGAGTGAAACATTTTCTTCTTCCTCCTCAAGAGAAAAAAAAACAATCCAGTTGCCTTATGAAGAAAAAAAAAGCCATCTTGAGATACTGTCCTGTAGGATGCCGAGGAAACCTATCAGGTCTAACCACAGTTCTGCACTAACTAACTTCTCCAAATAACCTATTTTGGAATGCTCTAAAACCTGGCCACCTGCATTGTGCAGGGTTGCCTTGAGAGAGAAGCAGATGGAGAAAGGAAATGGAATGATTCCATTATGGACAATCTAGAATTGAAATCAAATAGTGCCCGTTTCCTTTGGTTTCACATCCTAAAGGTTCAGCACAGCATTTTTAATGTTTGGGATAGTAAGATGCTCTGCTCCCAATTTCACCCTACTTCCAATTTCATCCATTCCAATAATCCTTCTTAATGGGCTTCAGTTCCACAGATATCTGGCTTGGAGTAAAGAGTGAAGGAAAGGAGTGGCATAACTTGGGGGTGGAGTTAAAAAGAGGGATTGGCCTAGAATCCCTAAGTAGCCACAAGTGGACTAAATCTAACCTCCGTTAAATTATGTTGATCCTTATCTAATTCCAAGCAGGTGCTAACCGTGAATTGAGAATATTCCCGTGCACAGGCAAGAGTAGCAATAAATCAGTTTAATTGGAACTTCATGTGTAGATCTGATCGTTCACCCCTGACAAAGAGGGAGCAACTGAATGTCAGATTGTACAATCGTACATGATATGAGTTATTTCATTCTGGTCACAACATGATGGTGTCAGGACACTGGCGATGTCGTTGTGCCTTGTCATAGATATCCATGTATGGTTTCTCTAGATTCTAGAACCATGATGGTGAACCTATGGCATGTGTGCCAGAGGTGGCACGCAGAGCCCTCTCTGGGCATGCGAGCCGTTGCTCCAGCTCAGCTGTGTCATGCATGCGTGTACGCCTTCCACCTGCCAGCTGGTCTTCGGATCTCTGCTATGCATGCGTGGGGGGCAGGGTGCATATGGGGTACGCATGTGTGGGAGACATGCGCACATGCATGGGGGACCTAAGTACATGCACGGAGGTGGGTGCATGCACAGGAAGCAGGGAACATGCATGGGGAACATGCACGCATACACAGGGAAAATGCATGTATTGCATATTGGGGATGTACACGCATGGTGCGCTTTAGGTACTCAGTGCCGAAAAGGTTATGTCGTGTCCCTGTCAGAAACTGACTTGGACAGGGAAGCCGAACAGCTGACAGGGAGTGGGAGTGTGACTCCGTTGGCTGTGGAAGATACTGGGGAAGGGCAAAGTCCAGCTGGGCAGAGCAGGAGAGAGGGAGAACAAGGGAGAGGGAGTTCAGAGGAAGACCCAGGCCTACTTCCTCTTCATGCTAGGGGATGCAGGGAGGAATGGAGAAGAGAGCAACGTGGGTTGTGAGACTTAAGGGGTGGGGGAAAGGGCCCTGATTCCCTTCATTAGCTGCAGCTGGGAACACAGTGTATAAAAGAAGAAGCTGCACACAGCAAGTTTGTTGGGAGCAAACATGAATTTATCTGGTATTGTCGTGGCTTATCTGTGTTTCTGGCGTGTTCCCAGCTGTGTGAGTTTTGCCGTGCTTTCCAGTCTGAAATTCCTTCTCCTGCCCTGTCAGGTTAATTACTTCAGCTTCGTTTGTTTGGATTTTTAGTTACAATTTATATGTACCTTGTTTTGGACTGAATTTTCTACAGTTAAAGGCTGTTCCTGGGAGACTTTTTCTCCAGCCGAAGGTAACCTGGACATTGGGGGCAAAGTTGGAGATAATAAAGGAACTCATTGCTTATTTGACTGTGTTGCCTTTGTACCACACCCCAGATCATCACAGGTTAGCTATCACACTTCTAGAACCTCTTCCCATTCTCTGTCAATGATCCGGTGAGGTTCTAACAGTCTTGGCTCAGCAAAGTCAAATATAGTTGGCTTCCTGACAAGATTTGCGTCTTTTTTTCCCTACAGGATGTCCCTACCAAGCTTGTAGCTAAGGCAGTGGCCCTGCCAATGACGGTGAGGGGTCACTGGTTTCTGAGTCCCAGGACAGAGTACAGTGTGGCTGTGCAGACTGCAGTGAAGCAAAGTGATGGAGAGTACCTTGTCTCTGGGTGGAGTGAGACTGTCGAATTCTGCACAGGAGGTGAGTGGTCAAGAGAAAGGGCCAATAGAAAAGGAGATTTCCATGCCTACCGGGTAGATTTCCTGCAACGGGTTGGGTGGCAAAATCATTCTACCCAACCAAGACAACCCACTGTAAGATGTTCTGGTGAAACCACCAGCAGGCCTATAATTGTGGGAGATAACCAGGATGAGCCCATGGGAGGAGTCAAATGCATCATAAGTCACAAGTCCCTTCATGCCCGCAAGAAATCTAAGTCCAGCCCACCCTTCTGAATTCTATAGAGCACTGCACAGCAGAACAACTAAACACAAGAACAGTTTTTTCCCGAATGCCATCACTCTGCTAAACAAATGTCCAACTATTTACAAAGTCTGCACTACTATTACTATTAATCCTCCCATCCTTCCTTTCACCCATCTCCTCCCACTTATGACTGTATGACTGTAGCTTTGTTGCTTATATCCTTACAATTTATATCGACTGTTTCCTAGTTATGATTTGATTGCTTATTGTACCTATGACTATCATTAAATGTTGTACCTGATGATTCTTGATTCTTGATGAATGTATCTTTTCTTTTATGTACACTGAAAGCATTTGCACCAAGACAAATTCCTTGTATGTCCAATCACACTTGGCCAATAAAAATTTTGTTCTATTCTATTTCTATTCTTAATTCTCTCGCTTTTCCCTTTTCCCTTGGCCAGAATCTAGTAGAGAACTGAAGCTTGCAAGAAATCTTTATACTCATTTGAACTTGACTGAATCTCCTGATTTCCCAGGCATCTGACACATGCACCCATCCCCATCTGATAGGCTCCATTACATGCCTTGAATTGTTGAGGGTCTTTTTCTACTCATTTTTAAAAAGGGAATTTCTGCCTTTTGCCGGTGAAGTTTTAACCAGACACACTTGATGCTGTTTCCTACCTAACTGAAATCAGCTTGCTCCATTTTTCTAGTGTTAAGGCCAGTGAAGGAAAAAGCTGTGAAATAATTGATGCAACACCAACACTTATTTCTGTATTTTAAAACGATTCACGTTTAATTCAGTGGACTAACATTACATGTATACGGTGACATTATAGTGTATCCTGAGGGTTTTGCGTTGCTTCCTCATAAATTTAACTGCTCCCTCTACCACTTCGTCTCTGGCTTCGGTCTCTTAATGGAGCCACAGAGAACCTGGTTTGGTTTTTCAGTGGCTTCTTTGGCAGAGAAAAGGCTGCAGGATTGAATTTCTCTGCCTCACCCAGCACTCCTATTTTCTTATTAATTACCTTGGCAAAAATGAAGGCTGTCACTCATGCATCCCTTTGTGCAATTTCCAGTTTAAAACCCTCACTGTTCTCTCTTTTGTAAAATAATTTTTATTAATTTTTTTTAAAAGAAAAAATTAATGCGCACTAATATAAAGCAAGAGAAAGAAAAAAGAAACAAATCAAAGAGATAGCTAAAAGTGCAAGAAAGGGGGGGATAAAAGAAGGCTAGATAAATAGCTTCAGAATAGAATAGAACTAGAATAGAATAGAATAATAGAAATAGAATAGAATAGAACAGATGAAGGGAAGGGAGAATGGAATGGAATTAGAATTAGAATTCTTTATTGGCCAAGTGTGGTTGGACACACAAGGAATTTGTCTTGGTGCAAATGCTCTCAGTGTACATAGAATAGAATAGGAAATAGGAATAGGAATAGGAAAGAATAGAATAGAATAGAATAGAATAGAATTCTTTATTGGCCAAGTGTGGTTGGACACACAAGGAATTTGTATTGGTGTAAATGCTCTCAGTGTACATAAAAGAAAAGAGACATTTGTCAAGAGTCAAGAATCATCAGGTATAACACTTAGCAATAGTCATAGGGTACAATAAGCAATCAAATCAGACTAGGAAACAGTCAATATAAATCGTAAGGATACAAGTGATAAAGTTACAGTCACACAGTCACAAGTGGGAGGGGATGGGCGATAAGGAGTGATGAGAAGGTTAATAGTAATTAGAATAGAATAGAATAGAATAGAATAGAATAGAATAGAATAGAATAGAATAGAATAGAATTCTTTATTGGCCAAGTGTGATTGGACACATAAGGAATTTGTCTTGGTGCAAATACTCTCAGTGCACATAAAAGAAAAGATTACTTCGTCAAGAGTCATCAGGTACAACACTTAATGATAGTCATAGGGTACAATAATCAATCAAATCATACTAGGAAACAGTCAATATAAATCGTAAGGATACAAGTGACAAAGTTACAGTCACACAGTCACAAGTGGGAGGGGATGGGCGATAAGGAGTGATGAGAAGATTATTAGTAATAGTAATGCAGACTTAGTAAATAGTTGAACAGTGTTGAAGGAATTATTTATTTAGCAGAGTGATGGCTTTTGGGTAAAAACTGTCCTTGTGTCTAGTTGTTCTGGTGTGCAGTGCTCTATAGCGTCGTTTTGAGGGTAGGAGTTGAAACAGTTTATGTCCAGGATGTGAGAGGTCTGTAAATATTTTCACAGCCCTCTTTTTGACTCGTGCAGTGTACAGGTCCTCGAAAGAAGGCAGGTTGGTAATAATTGTTTTTTCTGCAGAAAACCCTAAAACATTCTAGAAAAATGGCTGCCCTCTCTCTATTTGTTCCCTGGGACAGAGAGCGATTTCTCTCCATTTATCTGCCAGCTGGAGCTCTGCCTTTTAAGGGATTGTGCAATCGACTTTCTGCATGCAAAAGCAAGCCCCGTACGCAACTCTTGGAAGTTTTCAAAGTCAAGCAGTCGAGGAGAGAAAAACCACTTCTTTGAGCTGGCTGGGAGACAAAGGCCCAAGCTGATGGGAATTGGAACAGGCTGAGGGGTGCTGAAAAGTGGTCAATCCAGATTTTGCCATGCAGCCAGCCTGGCTTGTGTAGGAGGGGAAAGGGTGTGCCACCCAGGAGGGAGAAGTGATAGGGAGGCAGGAGAAAACCCGCTCGAGGCAAAAAGAAGCAACTCGAAGGTGACATGTGGAGGGGGGGTGGGGGGGAGAGATTTGCCACGGAGAGGTGTCGCATGAAAAACCTGCTTTAAAATACCTGAATGTTTGTTCCTTGCAGACTATGCTAAAGAACATCTGGCCCAGCTGCAAGAGAAAGCTGAGCTCATCTCGGGGAGGATGCTGCGGTTCACTGTTTTCTATCGGAATCACACTAAAGAGTATTTCCAGTACGTTAGGTAAGCATTTGCAAAGCTCCCCAAATCTGTGAAGGCATGGGGAAGAACCCAGGTATGGGTGAGGGGTGTTGTGTCAGTGACAATGGCATCTACCACCCATGTCCGCCAATCTCTCTTGTCTTCTTCATCCAAATTCTTCCCCTCCTGATAGTTGTCAGGGCTCCAACAAATCCACCCCTATTCAAATCACAAGTCTCTAGCCGCGTTTCTCAGAGTTAAAAAAAAATTCTTTTATTAGGAATGGCCATGTTGGCATTAGCTGGGTGCAACCGACACTAAAATACATCATTCATTTCCCCCTTGACCCTGGTCTTCCCTCCCCCCCCACCTCCTGGATGTATATTCTCCAATGGGACACATCCATAGCCAGGAGTAATCAGTCATGCTCTCCAGTAATATTCTTGCACACCGACAGCTTTGGGCTGCCAAGGCGATTATCTAAGGCATTTGGGGAATGCGCTGCTTTCCCCCACTCTCTTTCAGATGGCAACTAAAATGATCAGAGGAGTATTTTTTTTAGTTGATAGTAGTTATGATTAAAACATATGGCTGGGAGGTGGAGTGAAATGACTTTGTTCCAAGAGCTAGGTTTGGCCTAGATCAGGGGTGTCAAACTCTAGGTCCACGGGCCGGATGTGGCCCTTGGGGTGCTTAAATCTGGCCCGTGAGTGAGGGACTGGCCCATGGGCAGCCCTCCCAAGCTCTGTTTTCTCTGGCAGAGGTTTGCAGCTGGTCACAGCTGAAAACGGAGCTCGGGACCGGTTTTCACTGGCAGAGGGCTCGGGCCACCACAGGCACCCCTGACACAAGTGATATCAAGCTGACCATGCCCACCCTGGCCAAGCCCCCCTCCCCCCCGAGGTTAAAGACAACCCTGATGCAGCCCTCAATTAAATTGAGTTTGACACCTCTGGCCTAGATGCTTTCAGTTGTCATTTCTGTAGTCTTAAGATCTAGTGCTTGGCATCTTCCATCTTTGAAATGTGTGAACTTCAACTCCCAGAATTCCCCAGTCATAGGGAATGGCTGGGGAATTCTGGGAATTGAAGTCCACACATCTGAAAGATGCCAAGGTTGAGAAACACCGCTCCAGATTATACTCTTCTGATCTGATGTCATGGCTTGGAGCAGGAAGAAGAAAACCTCATTAAGGAAATGCTAATCATAGCATCCATATTTTTATATCCGTCCATCATCCTGTTTTTTTAAAATGTCTTAACAATATCTTATCTTTTACAGTTAAAGCTTGTTTAAAATTCTCCCTAAGAAATGAGAATATAGTCCTGCTAACATTCTCATTGTTCCCATACTGATCCACAGACATTAAATGTTAGCCTGTCCTTCCAATGAATTAAGATAACTCATCTCATCTTCCACCTTCCCATGCTTCTATTGCTTCACAACAATGTCCTGCAGATGTTCTTTTGAACTTCAGAGATTGTATTCATCCTTTCCTTCTCTTAGCCTAAAACTCAGAACCAGCACATAACATGACCACTCATAATCACTACACCATGTGATCTTAGTTTATCCTTCCTCCAAGACTTAAGTCATGGCTAGACAATTCTTGCCCCCTTGGGTTATTGTTTGAGGAATGTTTCCTGACCAAATCCCTCAATGCTTTCAACAGTGGCAGAATTTCTAATGGACCATGTTTCCCCGAAAATAAGACCCTGTTGTCAACTCATAAAACATTTGGCTCGAGAATCATGACTTTTTTTAGAGCGATTGCTGGAATCCTGACACCGGTCTTATATATATTTTTTCCGCCAAAAAAGACACCAGGTCTTATTTTCTAGCCCACTTCTGCGGCTGCTTGTTGCCTCTTACGCATATTGCCCCGGTCTCCCTTTTGTGTCAGAGGCCTTCCAGAAAGGCCTCTGCATCCGATCACAGAGCTCTGGATTGATCCTGGTAAGTAGGGCAGCTCCACCCCCCCATCCCCATCCTAGCTTAATTTTTACCTGTGCACCTTGCCCCACCCCTTGGCCCCAAAGTGGACAGGGGCTTAATTAGGGCTTATTTTTGGTGGGGGGTAGGGCTTATATAGGGTGCATGTGTAAAATCAAGCTAGGACTTACTTTTGGGATAGGTTGTATTTTCAGAGAAACACGGTACTTAAAAAGTTCTTAAAATTTCAGGGAGATATTCAGAAATGTATCTGCCTTGAAAATAGGCCATGTTCCACTGTAGAGCACAGTCAAACATCAGCAGCTGACTAAGAGAAATGATTTATGACCTTTTGTATTGTGTTGTAAAATGTTTGTGCTTTTACATTGCAAAATGTTTTATAAAATTGGCCAAATTTCAATTCTAAGGAGTCATGGGACCTGGATTTTGGATGCATCCTGTAATTTAGTCCATTTGAGGTGCCTTGGTTCAAAACGTTTTGCCTTATAGTACATCAGTTTGCCCAATTAAAGGTTCCAGATATGGGACTTATTAGTAGTGTTTGGATGGATTCAAAATGCTCTTCCTTCCTCTTTATGTAAGCAATGATGTTGTGCCTAGTTGAGAGTCATCTAGCAAACTACATAGCTGAGATAGGATTTAGTAGGTCTTCCAAATTGAAACCTTAATTCTTTAATTATCATGCTAACTCTGATTTCTCCTCCCTGAGGTAGGAAAACGGAGGATATCTGAGGCCATAAGCCACCCAATCTGCTCTTAGCCACTGTTTAATGAACATTCTCTAGTATTGACTTCCTGCAAAATGGTAGGTCTTGGTGACATGTAACTATGAATGCCTATCACCTACCTGGTTTCCTCCCAAATGAAAGGTTGGCCTGACTCCTAACCTCATCCCTTTCTTAACTATCCATGTCTCCCTTCTGGCCAGAATGCACTGTGGAGACGTCATGAAGCCGTATTTGAAGGACAACAGTGGCAGCCATGGTTCACCCACCAGTGGCATGCTCCATGGCATCTTTTTCAGCTGTAATACTGAGTTCAACAATGGCCAGCCTCCCCAAGACTCCCCTTATGGCCGCTACCGTTTCCAGGTGCCTGCACAGCGCCTTTTCAGTCCCAACACTAACCTCTTCTTTGCGGATTTCTACTGTATGTACACTGCCTACCATTACGTCATTCTGGTGCTGGCACCAAAAGGTTCGGCTGGAGACCACTTTTGTCGGGAGAGACTCCCCCAGTTGGACATTTCCTGCAACAAGTTCCTGACCTGCAGCGTGGAGGACGGCGAGCTTATCTACCGTCATGCCCAGGATGTCATCCTGGAGATCATTTATACGGAGCCAGTTGACCTCAGTCTAGGAGTTCTGGGGGAGATCAGCGGCCATCAGCTCATGAGCCTCTCGACGGCCGATGCCAAAAAGGATCCAAGCTGCAAGACATGTAACATCAGTGTGGGGCGCTAGAGACAGGGAAGGATGGGGAGGGAGATGGAACAAACACCAGTATGAGAGTTCTTGGGGAGCCCCATGGCCCTTCAATGTACGTGTGACTATCTGAGAACGGGGTCCATCTTGGGTGACGGGGATGCTAGAGAAGTCCCCCCCTTTTTTGCTGTCCTTGCCTCCTTTCTCTCCCCGTCTCTTCTTGCATGTTTCCTTGCCATTGTAAATAAGATTTTGGATTTGGGAAGTGAGAATGAGAGAGAGCATGCAATCAGGTCAACGTCGAAGGACCTGCATTTTCAGGTTTACTAAGGACAGCCCTCAATTTTTTTTGAGGTCTCTTCTCCAAGAAAACTATCCAGTTCTCTTCCTTTTCCCAACCCAAATCAAATGGACATTTCACTTTGCACAAACAGCAGGTAGTCTGGCCAGTTTCCTAAGCAAAATACACTAACTAGAAGTGCTTCTCCATCTCCTACCTTGCTCCTTTTGGCCCATTTCTCCACACAATGTACAGTATTTTTCCCCCCACAGGTTCTCTTCACCCGTAGCATGAATTAGTTTTTTTTTTTTTTAAAGAAGTATGTTGAAGGTTGGAAAAAGACTTCTCCCCACCACCTTCTCAATGGGTCCTGGATTAAAAGTTCGGCAGGCACAAAGACCACCTCAACAAGCTTAAAGAAACTTGGGATGGGCATGTAGGCTAAAGAAGGAAAACGAAGAAGGGATTCTTACATAGAGATTCTTTCTTTCTGTTTTTTTTCCTCATTTCCACGGGGTGTGACACCTTATTATTTATATCCTTTATTTATTTTGACTGAAGGAGAGAAGGGGAGAGGGAACAACAGGTTCTAACAGGTGTGCTACAAACTGGAATGCTGATGGGTGATGTTGCTATGCGAACATGCCCAGCTTGGTTTCCCTGTTTTCCATGATAACCGGTTACAGATCCAGGCTGGCAAAGCTCATACCTGCATCTCATTCCGGGTTGGGGTTCTGAAGAAGGGGAAGAAAGAAGTTGGAGCCACCTTCAAAGTGCAGGCAGGAGGGTAAGACAGAAAAACAAATCACTCAACAGTCGGATGCTTTTTCCCACCCCACTGTTGTGATTCGTTTTTCTTTTCCACCATGCAGGAGGCACTGAGAGTTCCAGGTTTCATATCTTAAGTTTGCAGCTCCCATGAACCTTGAATGCGATTTGTGATTTCATAGGTTTGTGTGAACCCAGATGTTGCAGTTTACAAACCGTGGTTGATGTACCTCGGAACGATGACTCAATAATTGTTGTTGGCTTAGGGAAGTTGTTCTTTCCTAAGCCAACCATAATGGCTTAGGGAAGTACAACTGGCTGAGCATCATACCTGAAATAAGCCACAAGCATAATGCAGGTAGTCCTAGACTTATGACCATTTGTTCAGCAACCTAAGGTCTCCCCTGCTCCACATAATGACTGCAATGCGGAGAGCCAGGATTTTGTGGGCACCTTGCTTAAAAAAACAGCAAAACTTAGCGCCCACAATTCTGGGCTTGCTTATGGTCATAAGTTGAAGATTAATTACCTGTCTATCTACCTTACATAGCCTTGTCTCCTTCCCTTCAGTTTCCTTCTTTTTTCCAAAGGAACCTTAGAGTGAAAGCTTTTCCCATCTTTGCTACTAACTTCAGATTTTAATCTCAGCAGCCAGGAGATGCTGTAAACACTGGGCGTTCCAAGGACCATGACAACTACACAATTTTGAATAGAGACCTGATGTGCCATTCAGTGAGCTGAGCTTTATGGCTTCAAGCTAACCATGGCAAGCCGGTTGGGGCATCCTCCAGAAGGAACAGAGAGAACTTCTCTTGGCCTGTAAGGAGAAAGATTCATTTTCAGCCACTCCCCAGCTCTGTGCCGTTTTGACGTGCCCATGCTTTCCGTCCATCACCGGGAACCGGCTTCCTGGGACAAGCTAGACCTGCTCTTGACAGCTGCTCCTCACATCTGCCAACCACCCTATTTATGCTGAAGCTTGGCCTCCATCTTAGGGAGTATTTTTTTTTCCTATGGGTTGTAGAGTATAGCTGCAGATAGCATCCTTTCTTTCTGCAAGGAACTTTGAGAAAGCTGTCTAACTTGAACGTCAAGAAATTCTGGGCTTTCCTTCTTCACTGGTCGGTTAAGATGTGGCTTGAGATCTTAAAGAGAATTCACTTCGTAGCAGCAAGTTATAAGCCTGAGGCCTGGGACAAAGCCAGCTCCCCCTTTAAAAGATCTTTCCCATTCTAGAGGTGACTTGAAGGGAAAACACACATACACAGCCAACTTTCATAAGATACACTTGTTACCTTGAGAAGGTCATCTACCAAGAACCCAAAGAGAAATAAAGAGAGTCACAAAGAGGCAGAGAAGTCAGAATTTTTCCCCCCAGGTCTTTGGAACCTCCAACAAAACCAGCCTCCAAATCTGTCAAGCTAAATACAGCCCAAGATCATGCAAACCAGTGTGCCAAAAAGTGCAAAACCCCAATCGTTCCTATTTTGTTTTTGCAGTTTACCCCATTTTCCCGAAAATAAGACCTATCCAAAAAATAAGGCCTAGCATGTTTTTACACATGCACCTAATATAAGCCTTACCTCCCCCCCCCAAATAAGCCCTACTTAAGAGCCTGTGCAACTGGCCACCCGCCCATTCTGGTTGCTTGCGGTGCCATGGCCAGGAGATGAGGTGAGGGGGAGTTGCCCAACACAACCCTAGCAGCTTATTTCAGGGCCCTGCAGCCAGGCCATCCATGCCCCAACAGCTGCCTCGCAGTGGCAGCACCAGCAGCCATGTGCAACAGAAGCCCATGTGGCCACCAGCCCATTTCTGTTTACTCACAGCCACAATGGAGTAGGAGACTGAGCTCCACCGCTCTGCCTCACCTCGTGGCTTTGGCACCAGTTCATCACTCAGCATCTTGCTCTGTAAGTAAGCAGAAGTGGGTTAATGATCACACAGGATCCTGCTGGATGGAGCTGCTGGAACTACCGCCGTGAGGTGAGGCAGGTGTTTTGATGCGGTTGGCCCGGGGTAATCTGTTGCAGGGCACATGGGGTGGCTCCACCCCCCCACCTCAAGGTGACAGCCCTGGTGTGCTGCATGTCCTCCTATCCCCACCGCAAGCAAGCAGAAGAAGTGGGCCTCCCATATACAGAAAAAGGATAAGACACTCCCCTAAAATAAGACCTGCTGCTCATTTTAGGGCCCAAAAGAAAACAAGACCCGGTCTTATTTTCAGGGAAACACAGGTAGCATGCAGCATACTGTTGGGCTTTCTCAAACCTCGCGTGACTGGTGAGGAACATTCAACTCTGTGAGTTCAACATTCCTAGATATCTGCCTGAAGTGCGTTCTTCACAATCCCGGTTGCTTTTCAGACTATATCCCTGAGCGAGCTGGGGAGGTGTTGACTGTAAACCGATGTATTATGGTGGAAAGGTTTTCATCGATAGCTTTCCTGCAATTAATGATCGCATTTTCCTGCAGCTCAGCTACCTGCAGGAGAAACCTGGTTGCGTTGTTGTGTAGCAGAGATGAGGAGCAGGGAGGCCCTGTAGATACTCCAAAGCTTCTGAAATCTAAGTGATTCCAAAGCAAAATGTTTAAAATGTTTAATTGTGGTTCTGTGGGCAAATCAAGAAAGGGATTCTGATGGAAGAAGGCTGAACCTGTCACAGAAGGAATTCCACTGACAAGCTCCATATCAGAGCTTGATGGTTGTTCAACGAGGCTGGCTCCCTTCACCCCATGTTAAATTACTGGCATGTTCCCAGAATCCCAGCCTCCCAAATTTTAAGGATATAAGAACCAACCAAGTCAGGTCTTCAGGTGAAGAAGTATCTCCATGGAGGTGGTGGAGAAACTTCAGGACCCTGGGTGGGTGTGTTTTTTTTTTTAAATTATTATTGGCACAGCCTTTTGAGCTTTCCAAGCTGTGAGGCCAACTGTGTAGTGTTTGCTGTGTGCTGTAGCAGTACTGTGACACAAATGCTGCTAGCATTAATAATAAGAACCTGGCTTTTTTTCTTTGTTAGCTGTTCATTTCCCCCTTCTCCGCATCGCCCTGCCTGTTGCAATTTTTGGCCAACTGTTAAACGTCACTTGCTCCAGGAAATGCTGTCGGTATTTAGAGGCTGCCCTTAACTCTTCATGGCTTTGTATGTGTACGCTAAGAAACCCTAATGCTATTTGAGGCTGGATTTGTATCACGCTTTCTCCAGCTGTGAGAACATGGCAGCAGGAGGAGTGGTGAGACTGTCGTCAATTTATTTCAATCAGGAAAATGTTTCTCCATTTTGTACCCAAAGTGACAAGAGAACGTTCTTGCTACCTACAAACGAACAGACTATGTGACAAGCAGGTACTACTCTTGTTGCAGTACTGCTACAAAAAGTTACTGCTACAACTATAATAATAAAGGTGCAAAAACACGGAGCGAAATTACCCTTTTTTTCCTGAAGAGAGGCAGTGAAGGGTACCCCAATCAAGTGGATCATAAGAAATTAAATGATTAGATTGGGCTATAAGTACTGGATGGTGGAAATTTTCTGCCAGCCAGTCCTAAAATCCATTTGGAAAGTCTATTCCTAATGCCATTTTGTAATATTTATTCCCAAACTAAAGCTTAGTTCAAGGGTGCTTATTCTCAGTTCAAAGGAATCTGGGCTGTGTCCCAACTTAAGAGAGAGAGAGAGCGATCGTTCGTGATTATCTACCTAAAATGAATCTATTTAATTTTATACAGCAAAGCTAGAGAGAAGCAGATGGTTTTGTTTTAATCTTTTTTTTTTCTTTTTCAGTGCAGGAAATGTAATACAGAGGTCTTGTGTAAATTGGGTCAAGGCTTTTTATTTGATGAGGCTAATCAGGTGATGGGTGAACAGGGTCCAACTTTTATGAAAAAAAGGGAGGTATTTTTTTAACCATCTGGAGGAATGTTTTAACAGATGGGCATGTTATGTTGCCTCCCTGTTGGCAGCTATTCTCCAGCATTGTTAAGAGCCATCTCCTCATTTTTTTCTCCTAAGTAAATCATGTGCTACTCTACACATTTGAGAGTTCTTTTTATTCACACTGATCCTCTTGTCCATTCTCAAATAGGAGCAGAACAATTTCGTTATGCGCCAAAGTACTTCTAAACCTCAAAGTAACTCAACCGTTGAAGGGATGGAGATACGTAGACTTCCTTTCAAAAGCATAACATGGGAAAAGCTGTCCCAGTCAAGATTCTGAATACAAGCATATCACTAGAATGATTATTGCTGGGATGGACATTTGGGACAACCAAACAGGGAATTTCTTTAGAATATGTTAAGCTGGGCTGGAGAATGGAATCCCAGCATCCCCTGAGCCGGCAAAAGTTTCCAAATATTTAGCATATTTTAATTTGTTGATATGATGATATAGGAAACCAGTTAAGTCCTTGACAGGAGAGTAAGCCTATTTACTATATTTAACTACTATAATCTAGACGGATTTATATTAAGTGCAAATTTTGGTAGGTCCTTGGTACAGGTAATCCTCAACTTAGAACAATTGAGTCCAGATTTTTTGTTGCTTAAGTAAGATACTTGTGAGTTTTGCATATTTTAAATGATCTCCCTTGCCACAGTTGTTAAGTGAGTTACACCGTTGTTAAGTGAATCTGGCTTTCCCACTGATTTTGCTTGTCATGTGAGCTTGGGACATTGCAACCCTCCTTAATATGAGCCACTTGCCAAGCTTCCAAATTTTGATCATGTGTCCATGGGGATGCTCTAAGGCTCTAAGGGTCATAAGTCACTTTTTTTCAGGGCAGTTGTAACTTTGCAAGATCACTAAATGAACTGTTGTATGTTGAGGACTACCTGTATAACCTTCTTGAGTTTTGACTCAAAAAACGACGACAACAGCCAACTATTCATGTTGTGTTCTAGGACTAGAATAGGCAAAAGGCCAATCCCTCTTAATATGCGCTAGCACTGTGCAGTACTTGGGAGAACATTGGGACTGAGGTGCAGAGGGAAACTCTAGCACCCATCTGCCACTCCCCAAAACTGCTACCCCCTTTCCCTAAGTTTGCATGACAGCTGTTTGCAGTTGCAGCAAGTCTTGGAAAACTCATTTAAGGAGCTGCTGACAGATCCCTTACTTGCCTTGCCAAGCACTTTCTTTTTAACTAGAGTGGTGAACAAGCCTAAAAAATGGCTGCCACGTACGGAGCATTTTAAAACAATGTACCCTTTCTATTCACGGGTATCCTCAATATTAAGGGGGATAGAAATAATCTTTTCAAAACCTTAGGGATAAAACTACAAATAATTTCCCGCCCACTGTTTTTTTTTTATTACTCCTTTAAATTTTATAGCCCTTTCCCTCCAAGTCTGCATAATGTGAATTCAACATACATTATGCTCAACAGCCCCCAAAGCACCTATTTAAGGGAAGGCGGCATTTGAAGTTGTTGCAGAAAAAGATCTTGGTTTGATTTTTGGCAGCCTAGGAAGGGCTGCCAGAGTTGCTTGTTTTCATGCTGGAGAATGACTGCTGATCAAGGGAGACTTTCTAGATCAGGGGTGTCAAACTTGATTTCTTTGAGGGCCACATCAGGATTATGCCTGACCCCAGTTGGGTGTAGCCAGCTTGATGTCACTCATGTCGGGGGGGGGGGTGTGTGCCTGTGGGACCCAAGAGCTCTCCCCCAGTGAAAATGGGCTCCTGAGCTCCGTTTTCGCTGGCAGAGGCACTGCCACCAGATCTAAGCACCCCACCAACCGGATCTGGCCCACAAGCCTTGAGTTTGACACCCCTGCTCTAGATGTCTTTTCTCGATGAACAATGGTTTGATACAACAATCGAGTTTGCCTATGGTGCTAACCCATTATAGCCAAACTATAGGATGGCCTTCACTGAAGCGGGAGCTATTAAATAGGGGACCTCAGAACTACACCATTGATACATCTCTCTCATAGTTTTCAAACTGTCTGATCAGATCATCAGAGTCTTTCTGATGGGCGTCTTCCCTAGTCCCATCGTTTTTCCTACAGTGCAAAGAAATGGGAGAATTCCCCAGCTGAGGAATTCTGGGAGTTGAAGTCCTAAAGTTGCCAAGTTTGGCGATCCCTGCCTTAAAACCTCTCAAGTTTTCGTGGCATATTTTGACTTCAGATGGGATCATCTGAAAATACATAGCTTCATATATGATGTATGCCATGAAACATGCTGTAGAAGATTTGCCAACATGTCGAAGGCTTTTGGGATCTCGTAGGTGCTGACTGTTTTGTATAGGAACTTTCCCCAAAGGTAGAAGACTTAGAAATATCATTTTTATCTCTGGAGAATAAATTATTTCCTTCTTTCCAAGGCAATTTGGGAAGATAGAATTTTAATGAAGATTACAAAATAGCAAAAAGAGATAATCCCTTCTCAAATATCAAGATCCTAATTTAGTGTCCTTTGAACTAAAAGTCTCTTGCTGTTGGCTATGTTGGCTGAGGACAATGGGAGTGGGTGTCCCAGCCATTTGCGAGGAATGGAGCATCTGCTCCTATCCTAATGACTTCAGAAAAGCATTTGGACATTTCAGGAACTGTCTGAGTCCTCAGCAATTCCTGTTTTCTGTGGGACCCATCTAGGGATCAAGTTCTTTGGCGGCATTCCAGGCAGAAAGCATCAAGTCTTAGGAGGAGGAAATCTTTGCCTTGACTTCCTGGTTGCGAAGCAGCCTCACGGGTTGGCCATTTGATGATCACAGCCTCTTACCCATCACCCTCCAAATCCTTGCATGTGGCTGAGAAAATTTCAGCATGGCAGTCACGCAACAGCCCAAACTGGATTTAAAGTGATGCTTTTCCAGACTGTATGTATGATGCACGCTGTAAAACAATATCTGAAGCAAAAAAACGTGCCCTGCTTACAGTGTGTATTAATAAACAAGAACCTGTGTTGAAACACCCCTTCTTTGTGTTTTATTTCTTTCTACCCTGCCTTTCTTATTTTTGATAAATAATCCAAGGTGGCGAAGGACTTTCTCTCTGCTTTACATTTATTTTCATCCTGCCTTTATCATTTTGATCAATAACTCAAGGCGGTGAACATATCTAATACACCTTATTTTCCTGACAACAACAACACTGCGAGGTGGGTTGGGTTGAGAAAGACTAACTTGGTCCTGCATCGCCCATCTGGCTTTCATCCCTAAGGGCAGATTAGAACTCACACTTTCCTGCTTTCTAGCTTGGTGACTTAACCACTAGACCAAACTGGCTCCCAATAATAATGTTATTGTCCATCCCAACCCTTAAAAAAATCCACAATTCACTTAATGACTGGCAGATTCTGAGCTCAGCAGAAACGCATAATTGTACCAATCAGGAAGATGCGCAGTAGTAAGCCATGTTTCTACTTATTTATTTTTTCCATTTATGCCATTATCGAGAGGATCAACAGGATTAATCTTTGCATGGGAGGACACCAAGGCTGTAGATGAGAGTGAAAATTGAAATAAATGAATAAATTCTGGAAGAAGAAGCAGCTAGCAAGCCCTGTACATATTGTTGCCAAGAAAAGTGCGGAGTTGTGTGTCTGTGAACTCACAAGGCCATTAAAAACCCATAATGAAAAAATATCTCCTTTAGGAGTTCCAGCCCAGGTTGGACAACTGCTCTTCTTTCATCTCATAACCTTTTATGAATCCCAAAATAAAACTTTGGGCAGCTTTTAAAGTTCTCAAGTGCAGCTCTCTTGTCTCACCCAACACTCTTTTGGGTGAATGTATTCTGTTTAAAACACATTTTTCCATTTATCCTTGTGCTATCTTGAGCCTGGCTGTTTTCTTGCAGACCTTTTATTACCCTAGCACTGAAGATGTTATCTCCTGCTTAAGCAGGGGGTTGGACTAGAAGATCTCTAAGGTCCCTTCCAGCTCTATTCTGATCGATTGGTTAATTAAATTTCTGCAAGAAAACAACCAAGTTCAGAGATCAACAAGATCACCCCACAAGTTCAGCCCTGAGCTAGAAATATTTTCTTGATATTTGAATCAGAACTAATTCTAAATATTCATGTCATCTCCTTGAATTATATTAGGGATATTAAAAGCAGGATGTTTCAGGGGGAAAAAGATGGGAAAGAATATATAAATATGTAGTTCAATGTCTAAAGAATCCTGCAGTTGGGACTTGGTAGTAAAGAGCTTATTCAGATATAGAAAAAAGTACTATATTTCTCGGCCTATAGTGTATCACAGTTTTTATCACTGTATCTATTTCTACAGCCCTTCTAATCATTTTAAAAAAATAGTAATGGTTACCATTTTTAGATTTTACCATTCTAGAATTTAGGCACTGTAGTTCCAAAGAAAGTAAGATGTTAATTACAATGGGTTATACACAAGAGAATATGCAAGTGAATTAAGATTTATATTATCAAGAAAAGAAGAACAGCTCTTTTTACATTCTTCATCAGATTTTCTAAAATCCCCATTTATTATCACAGAAGCTCAAAAGCTGAAAAACTCACATCACAACCTTAAGATTAGAGTCTATTTAGACCCATGTCTACCTCGTTTTCCCCAAAATACGACCTACCCTGAAAGTGAGTCCTAGCTTGATTTTTACACGGGCACCCAATATAAGCCCTACCCCCAAAATAAGCCCTAATTAAGATCCCACCCACTGCAGAGTGGAGCTGCTACTTATCTTTGGGTAGTTGTAGCCAGGCCTTGCACACTCCAATACCTGTCTTGCTGGCCCATTTCTTCTGCAGCCGGCAAGGCTGGCAAGGCTTTCCTGAAGGCCTCTGGAGCTGATAAGAAAGCTCTGGATCGATCCACAGCTCTGTTATCAGCTGCAGAGGCCTTCAGGAAAGTCTTGCTGGCCGCAGAAGAAGTAGTTCCTGAAGGCCTCTGACAGCGAAAAGGAGGCCGGGGGGCGACGCGCGCAAGCGAGGTCAGTCAGTGGATGATATCCCCCCAAAATAAGACCTGGTGCCTCTTTTGGTGGCAAAAATTATAAGGCAGGGTTTTATTATGGGGAAAACAGGGTATTAGAGAGAACACAGCAGTAAGATTCTTTTAATATTTTTTTGTAATCTCCAGCATTTTCAAGCTGTTAATTCAACTGATCGCAAAGTTTGCCCTGAAACGAGAGAGGCCTTTTTAAATTCACCACCTGAAATACAACACTTCAGTGTTATCCAAAGAACAATTATCCCATCCAAGCTTGGCGTCTTTTTGGATGTATCTCTAGGTGAACTGTGTGAAAGATGGGGCAAAAACGGAGGCGGATTCTTCCAGTGTTTTTGCCGAGTTGTAATTGGAAAACGTGGGCAACTCAGATCCCTGGTCCCTTTTCAGCCTCCAAGGTATACATCTCCCACCCACTCTTTCTATTCTTATTTGTTGCCGGTGGTTGCTATGTGCTACGCACATGCCCTTTACAATCCGCTTGGAACAAAATCCTGGCAAAATGACAATTAATCTGCAATTACCCCAAATGCTCTCTGCTGATATTATCCCACTAGAAACATTAAGCATTACGTATTTTTAAACAGTCGATAAAGTACTGGCTGAACTACTTGTTCCTCCTTCCTTCTGGAAGGACAAGTCAAGTTGTGGTTGCACACATGGCTCCTCACTAGTTGCAATTCCTAGAGTAGAGCAAATGCTGCTAACCACTCAAAACATGAACCTTCTCCCAAAAGAAGCCAAAAAAGACAATAAAGGTAAAGAGAAAGGTTCCCCTCGCACATACGTACTAGGTTTTTCTGGCTCTAGGGGGCGGTGTTCATCTCCGTTGCAAAGCCGAAGAGCCAGCGCTGTCCGAAGACGTCTCCGTGGTCATGTGGCCAGCATGACAAAACGCTGAAGGTGCATGGAATGCCGTTACATTTCCACCAAAGTGGTCCCTATTTTTCTACTTGCATTTTTTTTTACATGCTTTCGAACTGCTAGGTTGGCAGAAGCTGGGACAAGTAATGGGAGCTCACTCCATTACGCGGTGCTAGGGATTCAAACCGCCGAACTGCCAACCTTTCTGATCAACAAGCTCAGCGTTTTAGCCACTGAGCCACCACGTCCCCTAAAAAAGACAATACGATATATTAATTGCTGTATTTACAACTTGGGATGCATTACCCAAAGACCTGACTCTTTGGAGAAGCTAGACTAGAATGCTACTCTAGAGAAAAGGACTGGGGGGTGACATGATAGCAGTATTTCACTATTTGAAGGGCTGCCACAAAAGAGGAGAGGGGTCAATTTATTCTCCAAAGCACCAAAGGGCAGGACAAGAAACCATGGATGGAAACTAACCAAGGAGAGAAGCAACCTGAAATTAAGGAGAAATTCACTAGCAGTGAGGACAATTAACCAGTGGAACAGAAGTTGCCTTCAGAAGTTGTAAGGGCTTTGTCAGTAGAAGTTTTGAAGAAGAGACTGGAAAGCAACTTGTTTGAAATGTTACAGGTGGTCCTCAACTTAAAACAGTTTGCTTAGTAACCATTCAAAGTTACAACGGCACT
Source organism: Bungarus multicinctus (assembly GCA_023653725.1). Classification (NCBI taxonomy): domain Eukaryota; kingdom Metazoa; phylum Chordata; class Lepidosauria; order Squamata; family Elapidae; genus Bungarus; species Bungarus multicinctus. The sequence continues at coordinate 6,107,282 of CM042837.1, forward strand.
GAAAAAAATGACTTGTGATCTTTTTTCACACTTATGACCATTGCAGCATCCCCATTATCCCCCTTTGTGATCTTCTGACAAGCAAAGTCAACAGAGAAATCAGATTCACTGAACTAATTTATTAATTTAACAACTGCTGTGATTCACCTAACAAAAGTGGCGAGAAAAGTCTTAAAATGAGGCAAATTAACAAATTTCTCAGTTAGCCACATAAGTTTTGGGCTCTACTATACATGTATGTTGAGGACTAGGTGTATTGTGTGTTCTGCTTGAGTAGGGGGATGGACTAGAAGACCTCCAAGGTCCCTTCCAGCTCTATTCTGAACTGAATTGGAGAAGGCTTTAATGTGGGGAAAGATGGAAGGAAGGAAGGAAAGAAAGGAAAGGAAAGAAAGAAAGAGAAAGAAAGAAGGAAAAGAAAGAAAGGAAAGAAAGAAAGAAAGAAAGGAAGGAAGGAAGGAAGGAAGGAAGGAAGGAAGGAAGGAAGGAAGGAAGGAAGGAAGGAAGAACGAAAGAAAGAAAGAAAGAAAGAAAGAAAGAAAGAAAGAAAGAAAGAAAGAAAGAAAGAAAGAAAGAATAGCAGCAAGCTGGATTGGCTCATTGCTTTGAGTGCACTGTTGGAAGACTTCAATGATCAGATCTCATCAGAGATCTCATCATCAGAGCTCATCTTGGAGAAAATCTGTCTACTGTACGTGGTGTCTAGGAGACAACAACAACTTGATGGCACATAATCAAACAAATGAATTATTCTGTAATGATTGTACCTCTTACACAATTACACCTGAGTAATTGCTTGAAACTTGCAAGGAAGTTTCGTGATCTTCCAAACTGTGTATCCTTTCAAGTTTAGCCTCTCAAGAAACATCCTTTTCTTACACAACCTCTTCTCCATGCGCTTAGAGCAATGTGCCTCAAACATCCCTTCATTTGTGGTGCAGATACAATTCCTCCATTTTCCATTCTGCATGGTCATTGGCTGCATTGACTGGGTACTTTAATTTGAGTTAATTGGGGAAGTCTGACTTCAGTGAGCCAATAATAGCCAAGTGTCAAAGTCCTTAAAAGCTACATTGATTAACTCCACTTTTTAATAGTTCCTTGCTAAGAAGGTCCTTCAACCATCCATTCAGTAGCTGAAGTCTTTTTAAAATAGTCACAGATCTGTTCTTGGTTCTTTTCAAAGAACCAGGTTTGAGTTACCTTTCTTCCAAGAAACCCAAGACTGTATAAGGAAATTCCACACCCTGTTTTATCTGCATAATAGTCCTGGAATGTTATGCTAACAGCTTCACAGCTAAAATTTTAGTATATTTTCTTTAACTTTGTAGACGAGTTGATTTTGCTTAATCTGATCTAGTTTGTGGGTTTCTCAGGCTGCCAAGTGGGGTATACATTAAATCAGGGGTCCCCAAACTTGGCAACTTTAAGACTTGTGTTGACTTCAACTCCCAGAATTCTCCAGCCAGCAGAGTTGGCTGGAGAATTCGGGGACTTGAAGTCCACAAGACTTAAAGTTGCCATGTTTGGAGACCTCTGCATTAAATAGATCAAATAAATAAACAATTTTCAAAAATCATGTTTTGTAGAGCAGGTTTCCAAGAGAGCCTTCATCCTCTATCCCAGGGGTTCAAACTCAATTTCATTGAGGGCCGCATCAGGGCTGTGGTTGACCTCAGGGGGCTGGGTAGGCATGGCTTGATGCCACTTCCCAAACTTCTGGCATGTTTCCTCTTTGCACTGGGTAGACCGGGCCAAAGCCACGCTGGCCCAATGTGTAAGCATTCCAACTAACCAATTCCAAACCAATAAACTCCAAGACAAGCATTTCCTCAAAGTTCCAATTTATTAGAGTTATCATATTGGCACATTTGGTAAAACCCGAATCTGAGAGTTTTGGGTTTTCCCTTCCCAAAAGAGAAATCAAAGATCCATCCCCTGCATCCATCAGTCCATCGCATGGTCCAATCAAATCTTCATCCCTATTGGAGACATCCCTCCAGTCACTCCCCTCCAGGTGAAGGGCAACATGTCCTTGACTCTCTGAAAAAGGATGTTGTTGAGTCTAATCTTCTACCTCACTATGAAATCCCCCTCTCCCAAATTCCCAGGCACTGAATGTGGCAGCCTCGAAGCTTCCAAGTAAAAAATGGCTTCCAAAGCTGACACGATGTTTCCTCTTTGCATTGGGTAGATCAGGCCGAAGCAACGTGGACTTGCCCCTTACATTTTCCAGGGTGGCCCTGTGGGACAGATCTGACTACATCACGGGTGGGGGGTTACAGATGTGGCTCGCGGGCTTTGTGTTTGACACCCCTATTCCATTATCCAACTTCTCAGAAATGGATAATCCAGAGTTCTCTCCAATTCCCAACAACCTGATCATCTTGGTCAATTATTAGGGATTGTAACAGTTCAAGTATAGCAAGGGTCTTCAAACCTGGCAAGCTTAAGACTTGTGGACTTCAACTCCCAGAATTCCTGAGCTAACATGACTGGAGGGGGAATTCTGGGAGTTGAAGTCCACAAGTCATAAAATTGCCAAGTTTGAAGACCTCTGAAATATAGCAACTTGGCAGGGCTTCAGATTTTTCATCTCCCACTATGCGCCTGCCTATCCTACCCTACTGGACAAGAGGAAAGAAAGACAACTTGAACAGATTCGATTAGGCAACTCCCAAGCCTTGACCTGTTTTCCATTCTTAGTACCCGTTGAGATGCCCAAGGCATTTTAATGTTAAAATGTTCCTGTCAGGCCTTGCCAAGAGATGAAACCTAGAATTATTTTCTTCACCAAGTGCAGACTTCCAAAAAACCCACAGCAAATGGCCACAAATGGACAAGCAAATTCACTTTCAAAACAGTAAAGGATGGATTGAATTGGGATGGGCCTGTTATTCTAGAAATCACAAAATGTGAAGTACTTGAACACCTGTTGCTTGCTATCCAAATTTGCACAGCAACAGGCTGTTTTAAGCTCCAAGCTGTCAAGAGTAGATTGTCATGACATTCTCCCACAGAGTGCAAGATCACAGCAATTCTCTTGCAATCAAACTTTGTAGAGGAAAGACACCTTCTAGTTCAGAGTCTCCAACCTTGGCAACTTTAAGACTTGTGGACTTCAACTCTTTGCTGGTTGAGGAATTCTGGACGTTGAAGTCCACAAGTCTTAAAGTTGCCAAGGTTGGAGACCCCTGCTCTAGTTGCTTTCTGGCTTGACATGCTGTTTTAATAATGTCCCGGAGGTGAAGGACACATCAAAACTGCAACCAGTGGAAACATTAAAAAAAAAGGCTACCGCAGGTAATCCTCAACTTACGACCACAATTGAGCTGCAAATTTATGTTGCTAAATGAGAAATTGGTTAAGAGAATTTTGCTCCATTTTATGACCTTTCTTGCTAATTGAATCACTGTTAGCTAAATTAGTAACATGGTGTCTACGCGAATATGGCTTCCCCATTGATTTTGCATATTAGAACCTAGCAAAAGGTGAATCACATGATCCTGGGGCACTGTGACCGTCACAAATATGAGTCAGTTGCCAAGCGTCAGGTGTCCCATGAGGATGCTGCAACTGTTGTGTGAAGAACGGTCATAAAGTCACTTTTTTTCAGTGCTGTTGTAACTCTAGTCACTAAATGAACTGTTGTAAGACAAGAACTACCTGAAATGATTTTTGGAACTGAAGCTTGAGGAGAACCACCAGGTTCTTGGTCTAGGAATTACTTCCTATCCAATGTATTCAGTCCACAGTTTTCATTGTGAAGTAATTTTTGAACTGCAGGTTCAAGTCCGAAACATCTGACCTAATCTTTGGATTTCATCCAGCAGTGGGAGTCTACCTGTTCCACTACTGGTTCGGTGATCATGCTTTCCACACACCAGGTGAAGCCTGCAGTGCCAATCAGCTGAGAGGATAAAGAAGAGAAAAGCACATAGGAGCAGGTGTGAGGATCATGCACTTTTCTTTCTCCTCTCAGCTGATCATCAGAGGTTTTTTTTTTACTACTGATTTGGCTGAACCAATCCAAACCGGTAGCATACCACCATTGATTTCATCCATTTGCCCCATTTCTTGCTTTCTGCAACATCTTCCCTCACGCACATCTCAAAAGCTTGCCCATTATTTAATGCTCTTTTTAGTTACCCCTCTTAAAAGAATTCTCTAGCAAAAGTGACACTGTCTACCAGATCCTGGGTGCTCTTGCAATAACTAAGAAGAATAGGAATTGCATAGTAATTGGGTGGGGACATCCCAGGACTGTGTAGACTAGTCTGGGTAGTTGAATAACAACTCCAGAAGAAAACAATGACATGACGCTTTCCATATTGTTGTCAAGAGAACCACACAAACAAAGAAACCACCAGGAGTCAAAATGATTTGGAGAGAGATTACAATTCACAATAAAAGTATTACCAACTGACAAATGTGTGTTTGTCTGCAATGGATGGATGGGTGGATGCACATATGTTCAAGGTATTTTACATCATGTTAAAAAGCACCGTATCTTGAAAACATATTTTTTTAAAAAAATCACACATAAAATATAACTGATACATTACATTGCCAGCATGAAACAAGCAAAACTCTGCCAAAAGGAAAATGAAATTAGAAAAACTCAGCCAGACTGGGAATGAAAACCCACTAGATTTCTTCACAGTTGGACAAGTACACTTCTCAAGAAACCTCATCCTCTTCTGGATATCAATCATTCTTTCAATTTCAGTGTATCTCTCTCTCTCACACACACACAAAGCCTTCTCTTTTACAGTTTACCTCAGAATGTGAAAAGAGAACTAACAATCTCTTCAGAGTCTTGAATTAAGTTCTGTAAGATTTTATGAATGTTCCTCAACACTTCCACTGAATCTGGAAGCATGCAGGCAACAAATGCAGCTGAATTACAATGAGTGGAGCACAACTTCCCCCCTCCCAAAAGGCCATCCTTCAAGGATATTGGAACAATCCCAGGTTTGACGAGCTGAAGGATACTAGGTAAAGGTAAAGATTCCCCTCGCACATACGTGCTAATCATTTCTGGCTCTAGGGGGTGCTGCTCATCTCCGTGACAAAGCCAAAGAGCCAGCGCTGTCCAAAGATGTCTCTGTGGTCATATGGCCGGCATGACTAAAGGCCGAAGGCATACGGAATGCTGTTCCCTTCCCACTAAAGTAGTCCCTATTTTTCTACTTGCATTTTTACATGCTTTTGAATGGGTAGGTTGGCAGAAGCTGGGACAAGTAATGGGAGCTCACTCCATTACAGGCAATAGGGATTCGAACTGCCAAACTGCCGACCTTTCTGATCAATAAGCTCAGCGTCTTAGCCACTGAGCTACCGCATTCCACATTGAAGGATATTATACAGAGATACATTTCATGTCACAACAAACAGGTTTCTTTCCATTAAAAAAGGTACAAACAGATTACGCTATCTTGATCAAAACTGGTTTAGCACAATCCTCACACCCCCTAACATTCTTCACTCTTCCCATTGCTCTCCCAATCTCAAGCACCCTGGCTGAAGAAAACAAAATGTGACAATCACTCAATTCAAACAATTTGAATGCTGGAAGTGATGTTCGCATAGGGCTATTGATTCCTGCTCCAGTATAGATGGAACCCAACCAAGCCAATTACACAACTCTAGGTTACTAAATTGTCTCTCTCTGCATTTCTGAAATTTCAAGAAAGGCTTCTGCAGATTCAGGAACTTGAATACTCTGAAGGATTTCATAATCTTGCCTCTGTTTTTGCACAGTACATGTAAAAATGAGAAAGGTAGACACTATCTTGGCTTTTTAACCTCCTGGGCAAAATCTACATATTTTTTTTCAGCTTCTAACAAACAGAATTCCTTTTGAGGTTGTGGTGCCTTATCTCAATTGTTGGGGTGACAATGTGGATAAATGCAGGGGTGGGATTCTACCAGTTCGCACCTATTCGCTAGAACTGGTTGTTAACATTCTAAGCAGTTCAGAGAACCGGTTGTTAGAAGAAATTACTGGCCTAATCCTGTAAGGAAGGCAGGAAGGAAACATTCTGGTGTTGCTTACAGAAACTGCCTCTCCGTTAACCCTTATTACATTCTTGGCAGGACTAGACCTCCTGTCTCAGGAAATTCTCTGGAGTTTTTTTCCCCTCCTTTGCTGGTACTTTGCTTGTGTGGAGTGACCATTCAAAGTTACAATGGCATTGAAAAAAGTGACTTATGACTGTTTTTCACACTTACAACTGTTGCAGCATCCCCACAGTCATGAGAGGCCAGGCGAGGAGATGCGTGCCTCGTGGTGAGTGATGTTGAGTTGGCCATGCAAGGCCAATAACATGACCACCCAGCCACGCCCACCACCTAAGCCACTCCCACAGAACCAGTTGTTAAAAAAATTGAATCCCACCCCTGAATAAATGTCATGGCATTCATCAAAGTCAGCGCAGTAGATAAGATTTCAAGGGATTAAAAACAACAGAAAATTCCATTAATATTGGAAGGAGCGAACCAAATACCAGTTTCATTAAAAGCATCCATTTGGTGACCCATTCTCCTCTACAGAGGAAAATCCTTGATTTTCAAATCTCTTGTCCTGTAATCTTAAGAAGACATGTTTTGCTGCAATCTAATGAATCACCTGTTTGCAGCCTTTTCCCTGGGAGCCTGAGATGCATAGTCTAAATTACAATAATTATTTTCCAAATTGCAGCTAGGAATACAAACAAGCACTCCCAAATTTTACACCTGTATTTCTCAACCTTATCAACAAGGATGCTTAGATCTCAGCTCCTAAAATTCTGGGATTTGGAATCCTCACATCTTTTAAATTGCCACGCTTGACAAATACTGCTTTATACAATTCAGCAACCTATTTCTAGGCGACACATATTCTCTCTCTCTCTCTCCTTTTTTTTTTGGCAAAGCTAAATTGACTTTCCTGATTTTATGCTGACTCCATTGCTTCAAACATGACTATCTCGCTGCTACTGCCAACTAACTGCAACACCTATGCTGAAATACAGGAGGGTAATTTCTGGCCTAATTATTTAAACACACCTTTAATTTTCTTCAAAATTGGGTGGTTTTTCCGGAAGTGCAATTCACTGCAAGTGTGAGATTTTCACCCAATACAATTTCAGTCATTTTGTACTGTTATTTCTTTTCTGCTGTGTATTCAAGGTAGCTTTTAAATTGAGGAGAGAGGCAAACATACAAGGAGTAAATGCTATCTTTTGCCATTGTTGGAAGAAATATCCTTCAGGGTTCAGTTCCAAGTGGGGAAGAAAGATGCTGGAAACATGGAGGCTGTTTGAAAGATCGTTTAATGGTGGACAGGATCACATGCCTTGGGTGGAGAAAAAGGGCAGAGATGCTGAGAGTGCCTGGCTTTCATGCCCTCTGTTGGGATTTGAATTTGAGCTTGTATTCTGATTGGGCCATGCAGGGGCAACTCTGTAGGCTGCCTGAATTCCAGGTTTGGTTGAGCCTTGCTGGATGATGATGATGATTCATTAGAGCTTTACCTGGAGATCTTTGTTATGTAAAATAGACTGGCCTAGGCCAGAGTAATGGTTAATTAGCAAAGGTGGGAGGAGAAGGCTGAGTTTCTGCCTCTCTGAGTTTCTACTTCTCTTTTAGGGGAAATATTCTGCCTTAGTATATCCTAAAATGTTTCATTTTCCTAGGAGAGGGGTGGGTTTTAACTTCCAACACAACTTTATCAACCTTCAACAAAAACAAAATTTAAGGAGTATTTATAACCATCTTATTGCAAAGCATTCAAAAGTATTATTTAAAAAACACCAGATAGCCTACTTTGCTACTAGTAAGCACAAACCCCAAGCCTATTTTCCTGGAAGGAGGAAAATTCTTTTAAGTCTCCTACTGATCTTAAACACTCTCTTCCATTCTCAGGTGTTAGTCTTTAAACTAATTGAACTTTTCCATACAGAGGATAATCCTGCAAATACTATTTAGGAAACAATAATTTTCAGCAGGGGGTTTAGAACAGGTTAAAAAAAAAAACCCACCCTAATTATTGTTACTGTAATAAAATGTGGCAATGTGTGCAGTGTGATTACCCAGAAGCTAGACATAAGAACAGGTGAACCTGATAACAATATAAAAGAAAGAATGGACGTTCTGGCAAAATGGTGTATATGACTTCGTTACAAAGCAAAGGATGTAAAATGTTGAGTTGCAGAACAAAATACAGGACCGTAACATTTGTAGAGAAAAGGGTGTATATTCCACAGCACTTCAGAAAAATCTTGGCAAGTTTGAATGTTAATAGATTATGTGCCTCTAATCAGTTGAGGAATGTTTTGCTATATATGGCGCAGTAATTTATTGATTTAAACAAAGGAAAGGACCATTTGAAAATGTTGTGGTTCACTGGCAGCCGGTGCAGATGCAGCGGAATCGGACAGTGAGGAAGAAAGGGAACTAGTCAGGGAGTCTGGAGAGGACTTGGATGAGGGTTCTGCATCCGATGCAGGGATGGGGCCAGGACCATCTGGGAGTGGGATGCTGACTCCAAAGCCTCCAGAGTCTGGTAGCAGCAAGGCAGAGGACCCAAGGGAGCCTGTTCCCAATGTGCATGTGCACAGAGCTGCTAGAAGACGAGAACAGCAGAAATAGAAGGGGCAACTCAGGAATAAGGCTGAGAGGTGATTGCTCCTCCCATAAGGGATAAAAGTCAGACCTCAATGACGACATCTTTGCAGGAAGCAAAGCAGTTCAATAGATTCCGAGTCCTTCTTGAAGCACTGTGTATTCTGGTCGGTTTTTTCTTGTACTGTTATAATTAATTTGGATACTTCTGTTTTTTTGGCAGCATTCCACAGCACTGACAGGTGTGCGCTTATCTTGGGGAACTGTTTTAGTTCTGGCTGTGAATGGAAGTAATTCCCAGTATTGCATTAAAATAGATTTTGTTTTTAAAACAAGCTTGTATTTAATTACGTTTGATGAAGCCTGGGACCGAACAGAAAGTCTTAAAAGAACTGAACAGTACAGATAGTCCTCGACTTACAAGAGTTCATTTAGTGACCGGTTGAAGTTACAATGGCATTGAAAAAAGCGATTTATGACTGTTTTCACAGTTACAACCGTTGCAGGATCCCCAGGGCCACTTGATCAACATTCACACCCTTGGCAACTGACCCATATTTATGACAGTTGCAGTGTTCTTTGTGATCACCTTCTGACAAGGAAAGACAACGGGGAAGCCACATTTATTTAACATCCGTGCTACTAAATTTTAACAACTGCAGTGATTCACTTAATGGCTGTGGCAGGAAAGGTCGTAAAATGGGACCACATTCACTTAACACTTTTCTCCGTGTTGTGCTCAATTGTGGTCATTAAGTCGAGGATTGCCTGTATTTCTAGGTTTCTCTTCCTTTCCTTATTCCAGATGAGACAGCCCGGGTGGGTAACCTTGAAGATGAAAAAAGGCAAATGGATAAATTTCTCTTTACAGGTTTCATTTTCCAGTTGCAAAGTTACCCAGCCCTCAGGCACTTTGAGAGAGGCAGCTTTTGAAACTGAGCATTCCTGCTGGAAATGTAAGGGCAGGACGGGGCACTTCGAGGTGAAGCTGTGGGACACTGAATCTAAAGTCCCCCCTGCTGCCCAGTGGCATGGCTGATGGAACTAATGTCAGTTGTTTTCCTCCTCCGTCTCACAAGGCTTCCTCTGTTCAACTGTGGAGATTGACTCTGAGAGTCTGTGGAGGTTCTCTGTCATCCATCATCCACGTCATGGTTGTCCCCAAAGTGCTTGTTTTCAAAAGGCAACTGGACTTCGTTTTTTCTTGAAGACATTTCATTTCTCATCCAAGAAGCTTCTTCAGTTCTTGGATGGGGAAGCTTCTTTAGTTCAGAAGCTAGGGAAACCCCTGGTGGGCTGCTGGGGGTTTATAGGGGTTCGGGAGGGCCCGTAGCTAAGATTCTGCACAGTTTGGAGAACCCCAAAATCCCATCCTGCCCACCCCACCCTGCCCCTCCCAGGAGTCCCCACATGGCCCGTTTTGGATGCCAGTAAGTGCAGGGAACATGTGGAGGCTTGGGGGGGGGCAAAAAACAGGCCTCCTGGAAGTTTGGGAAGGCTGGAAATGGGCCTGTTTCTGGCTTCCAGAGAGCCTCCGGAGCCCGGGGAGGCCATTTTTGCCCTCCCAGAGGCTCGAGGAAAGCCTCTGGAGTGCGAGGAGGGCAAAAACGCTTCCCCTCACCATAGTGCAGAAGGCCGACTAGGCCACACCCACCATGGCCACACCCACCTAGTTGCCACACCCACCTAGTCACCCTTTGCTAAAATTTTTGAAGCCCATCCCTGACAGAAACTGAAGAAACTTTTCCAGTTCAGTTCTTGGATGAAGAAGCTTGGATGAGAAACTAAACATTTTCAAGGAAAAACAAAGTCCAGTTACCTTTTGGAAAAAAAAAAAACACCTTTGGGATTGAATCTGAGACCTTCTGCTTTCAAAGCATTTGCTTTATCTCTAAAAAGCATTTGCCGGCAATAGTTAAACCTGCATCACTGGTGGTATGCTGCCGGTTCGCACCGGTTCTACCGATCCGGTCAGCAGTTGGCCCCACCCACCTTCCTCCATCCTTTCCTGTCCTATATTTCCTTTGTTTGTAGCTCAGCTAATAGGCGCAGCAATCCGCTCTGCTGCACTTCAGCTGTTTTACTCACCAGCCCTGACACTAAGTTTTCATGCTTAAACTTGCCCATTTTAGAACGCTCTGCGCGCACCCTCAAAACCAATAGTACAATATTTTGAATTCCACCACTGAGTCCTGCATACAAACCTGATCACACCTCCAAATTTGGAGCTACCATCTCCCCTCCCCATTTATGTAAAATAAAACTATTGGAGAGGTGACATCTCAGGATGATCTTCTAAGGAGGCTAACATTTATTTATGATAGAGGACAGAAGAGACTCCAATAAAACCATGCCTTCTTGGACCTTTTCCCACCATGAACTCTGGCACTTGTCCCTGGCTGGCATCTCCTCACAGGAATCATTCTTTTCTTCTGAACTGCAATCCTCAGAGGGGTTGCATTGTTCCATCTCCATTTCTTCCTGGTCTTCGGTTTCTTCCGTCCATTGTTCTGGTGGATGTTCTGGGTTTGGGCATTGATCCTCTTCTGGATCACATTTGCCTCCTTCGTGTGAGATTGGCACTTGCACACCTATACTCTTGTTTTTCCATTTCTTGCACACTTGGACTTCATTGCCTTCTACTTCTACGCCGTCGTCATCATCCAAATATATGTTTAGAGGCACATCAAGATGTATACCCAAAGGAATCATTCTTTTTTTCCGGCAAGGTTGTGCCAAACAACAGCATTTAATGTTCTTTGCATACGTGGCCTTCGCTTTCTTTTGTTCCCGACGTTTTGGTTTCTTCCCTCCTTTTGAGCATTTTGCCTTTTGGTAGGAAGTTGGCTTGTTTTTTTTTGGCTTACCGTAGTTGCTACATATTGAAATTTTACACTGGGAGTTGTTTTTGTTGCTTGCAAGGGAGCAGGAGGAATTCTTCTGATATACTTCCTTTCTTTCGGTCCAAGCACAGACAGTAGAACATTCATCATCACTCAGTTCCTCTTTACATTTTTGTCTCTTTCTGCCACAAGGGGTTGATTGGGTTGCAAAACCAGGGGCTCTTTCACATCCACTTGGGTTGTACATACACTGGTTCTTCTTAGGGCATTTCCTCCCACGTGGAGATGAACGAGGGCAAGCTAGACATGGGCTTTGGATTTGAACTGGCTTGCGGTAGCTCTGGGTGATGAACTCTGCCATAGAATAGGTGACCCCAATCTTCTTGGACAGCTGCCTTGGGGTCAGACCTAATTCCCGCCACCTGGTTTTGTCAATTTCCATTCTTCTTCTGTTTACCATCTACCCCATCTTCATGTCACCTCCCTATGGCTGTTGCTCCCCATGGCTTGCTATGATCTACTAGGGCCAGAGGTTCTGTGACATCAGTAGCTGCAGATTTGATGTCATAACCATCACTACATTTAAGCTAGGCCTCCTGCATATCACACATATGGGTGTCTATTGGGATGATCCTGCTGCAAAAGATAAATATTTTTAACAAGGTAATCCCTGGATTCTTGTTCTAGGAGTCCCATCTCACATTTGCAAGAATAGACACACCCATCAAGCATATTTTACTAGTCTAGGAAGACCCTGAAGTGATAACAACCCATTTAATCAAATGTATTCCCAAGTGTTGGTGATTTCAAAGAGACTTCCGTAGGAGACACTGTGGCTTGCCATCCCCCAGGAGAACATCAAAAGAGAAAATTTGTCTGACCCTATCCATCTGTTAGAGAAGGGGCAGATGTAGGAGCTTTTTTTGACCTCTGAACTAAATGTGACTACAACTGCCCCTTATTCTAGCTCTTCAGAACCAAGAGAAGATGTAAGAGAAGAACAGATGGAGTCAAGAGAGGAATCAGCCTGGAGTCATTACATTCCCACAAATGGCCTAATCCAATCCCTCTTGAATTCCACAAACTCTTATCTAGTGTGGATTTAGTGTTGACCGTTAGTTGACTAGATTCTTGTGTATTCTTGTCTCGAGCAATAAATTAGCTTAACTGGAATTTAATGTGCGGTCCTAATTGTTCACACTTGACAGAAGCTTAGTGTTTCCCCATTCATTGGATGAAGAGCTTATGGCAACTGGCTTGCAAGTATTTGCATGTTTGTGTGTCTACATTAAGACAAGTCATATTGAAAAACTCAAAATTAGTATTTCTCAACCGTAGCAACTTTTAAGATGTGTGTCCTAAAGGTGCTTTTTTTCAAGAGGCAACTGGACTTTCTTGTTTTTTCTTTGAAGATGTTTCGCTTCCTATCCAAGAAGCTTCTTCAGCTCTGACATGATAGTGCGGAATGGAAGGATTTATAGTCCTTCCTGAGGACATAGATAAACTTCCAAGTGCTTCAACGACCCTCTAAAAAGATGCAAATGACCAGCTCTCTGTAAGGAATATAAATCCTTCCATTCCTTACCATTCAGTCAGAGCTGAAGAAGCTTCTTGGATGAGAAGTGAAACATCTTCAAAGAAAAAGAAAATCCAGTTGCCTCCTGAAAAAAAAGCACCATTGGAACAACTATGACCTGGAGGAGTGACAATCTCTACAGACTTTAAGATGTGTGGACTTCAACTTCCAGAATTCCCCAACCAGCAGGACTTGAAGTTCACACATATAAAAATGGCTAGGTTGAGAAACATTGCTCAAAACTAATAAACACTTAATCTGCCAATTTTAAAACTTGTTCTCCAACTCTGAGCTTTTGTATAAGCATTTAGGTTCTGCCCACACAGTAGTGGTAGTTAGATTTTAGTACAGTTTTAATACAAGGTAAAAATGCTACGGCTTTCAGATTTCATAATAACGACTATACTGGCCTTTCCCACCTTCCCTCTTCATTTAGAAGTAGATTTTATTTAATTTCATTTTTCTCTCTCGTTTTCAACAGAGCAGTTGCTTTTAATTTATTCTGTTGCTTTGTGTGCAATGTTGGTCTTTCTTTTTATTGCCTTATTATTTCATAGCTATCCTGTTAGTTGCCCTGGAAACCAATTAATACTAATGGTGCATGATATAAAAGCAGTTCAACAGCAGTTCAACATGATACAATACACTCTCTAGCAAATTGCAAAAATTCTGCTGATGTCAGTAAGGTTTAATGATATTTATATTCACAGCAGATCACAAGGCTGTTGTTCTAACTAGCAAAGCATTTAGTGACTCAATCGTTGCATGTTAAATTAGGGATCAGTTTGCCGGAAAGAATAGGTAAAGGTTCTACAGACCATCGTCTAAATCAGGGGTGTCAAACTCATGACCCATGGGCCAGATGCATCACGCACTGGCCACGCCCAGCCCCCATTTTAGCAAAGGGGAGGAAAGTCGTGATATGTCACGTGACGACAATATGACGACATGAATTTGACACCCCTGATCTAAGTGGATAACTGCAAGCTTCATTATCAGTGAAAAAACACTTATCTCCTCCAGATCATAGGGAAAAAACCTTCCCATTATACACAATACATTCATCTTCATTCCATCCATCTCAATAACTCTTGCTATAGAACAGGCGCCTTCAAACTTGACGGCTTTAAGACTTGTGGACTTCAACTCCCAGAATTCCTCCTCCAGTCATGTTAGCTTAGGAATTCTGGCAGTTGAAGTCCACAAGTCTTAAACTTGCCAAGTTTGAAGACCCTTTCTATAGCATAATTAAAGAATTACATTCACACTTGCAAAATAATCAATTGTTCGTGTTAGGCCAAATTGTTCTCCTAGTCATTGGCTATAGCCTAGTGTAGGGGTCTCCAACTGTGGCAACTTTAAGACTTGTAGACTTCAACTCCCAGAGTTCCTCAGCCAGCTGGCTGAGGAACTCTGGGAGTTGAAGTCCACAAAGTCTTAAAGTTGCCAAGGTTGGAGACCTCTGGCCTAGTGGACGTTATCTTTGGAAAGCCGATTAAAATTAATGGGAACTGCCCCAAAGCATATTGAAACACCTGTTTCCGAGACTTGGATAACATCCCTGTAGATTGTGCTGTGCCCTAGGAGTTAGTGGTCATAGCCTTCCACATTACACATATTTGAGATTTCAACTTGCTAATCATGATGTAAAGGTTGTAAGAAATAGTTCCCAGCATAATCAATGAACATTGTTGTGCAGATTCCTTGGACAGCAGGCTTTAATAAAAAAGCCAACGCAATCCTAGGCTGCATCAACAGAGGGATAGAATCAAGGGAGCCACTGTTGTACTTTGCAGTCAGAGAGAGCAGTGGTGGTATTCTACCGGTTCTGCCCAGTTCTGGAGAGCTGGTAGGAGCGATGAGTAGCAGAGACCAAACCGGTTCCCTCCGCTGCTCAGCTGTTGGGCCCACCTGCGCACATGGGCTCCCATATTCACTTTTATCTGCTGAATTTGAAGCGCAGCTGCTTTGCACGGCACAGAATAGCGCCACACGGCAGCTGCTGAAGCAACCGGAATCGTACAGGCTTGCAGGAGGCGAGTGACAACGCCTGCGCGCCTGCGCAAAGTGTGTGTTTGGCACAGGCATGCACACAAAGTACATGCACGCAAAGTGTGCCCACCAAGCCACGCCCACTGAACCGGTGGCAACAATATTTGAATCCCACCGAGAGAGAGCCCTTGGGACCAGTGTATGGGGTTATGTTTGACCTTGGTTTTATAGCAAGGCAATCCTGAGAACTGTTTATAATGTACCATTATAAAGTGTTAGTACCACTTGGGAAGACCACACTTGGAATATTGCATCCGGTTTTGGTTGCCACGATGTAAAAAAGAGGTTGAGACTCTAGAAAGAGTGCAGAGAAAATGATGAGGGGACCGAAGGCTAAAATATATGACGAACAGTTGCAGGAACTGGGTATGTCCAGTTTAATGAAAAGAAGAACTAGGGGAGACAGGATAGCAGGGTTCCAATATCTCAGGGGCTGCCCCAAAGAAGAGGGAGTCAAGCTATTCTCCAAAGCCCCTGAGGGCAGGACAAGAAGCAACTGATAGAAACTAATCCAGGAGAGAAGCAACTTAGAACTAAGGAGGAATTTCCTGTCGGTAAGAACAATTAATCAGTGGAACAACTTGCCTCCAGAAGTTGTGAATGCTCCAACACTGGAGGTTTTTAAGAGGAGCTTGGAAAACCATTTGTCTGAAATGGTATAGGGTCTCCTACTTATGCAGCAGGTTGGACTAGAAGACCTCTAAGATCCCTTCCAATTCTGCTATTCTAAACCAGATCCAGAGATGGATGATGCAATTATGGCTAGTTTCTTTCCATGGTATCATGGTAGCCAGATTTCCATTAGTGGAAATCTTACATAAACGCATGTCCTACAACAACCATGTAGCTGTGTTTGAAAATGGCACTTTTATTGTCTCTTTGAGATCTTGGAAAACAATCTACATGATGTTTTACTACACCCTTTTATTCTCATTGGCAAAACCCACATGTTATATTGTGTTTATAGAATGCCACTGCTATACATGTAATCTTATTTCATGGCCATTCCTTCTGAAATTACAGTGGCAGGGGCATTAAACAAAGGGACTTAACACCCCAGGGCTGAAGTTACAGCTTTTTTGGCACCTTTGTGGTTTGTGGTCACAATCTGGATGCTTGGCAACCCAGTTTGCACTTACAATGTGTTGCCAAGCACTCTGTGATTGAGTGATCACCAGGTGCAATCGTCTTTGTTGGCTCCTACGGAAAGTCAGCCAGCCTTCTGCAGCTAACCCCAGAAATGAAACAAACTCCTCTTATAAAACCTCCATGGATGAAACTCCTGTTTTGGATTTGGGGGAAATGGACTTTTTTTGACTGGATTCAGGAGAGAAGAAAGAGATCTGTTGTCTCCAAGGATTGGCTGAAAAAGATCCACCCTGTTTCCCCACTCGGGGGGGATGAAAATTCTGCTTATATTTTGGCAGGGAGGATTTTCAACTGCAGAGCACCTGCAGAAGGTCTCCCAGTATCTCCACTCCACCCCTAAGGAATCTGTTATCCCTTATCTGGAACCTTGTCTGCTTAACAACCTGTGAGATCGCTTAATGACTGGAACCGAAAATGCTGAGATTGCGGTCATTGAGCAAAGTAGTCGTGTGACAATGGGCAAGATCAGAGGTGGTATTCAGCTAGTTTGGGCCGGTTCTGATGTACCAGTAATGGAAATTTTAAGTAGTTCGGAGAACCAGCAAATACCATCTCTGGCCCGCCCTTACCTCTACAATATTCCCTTGTTTTTTAGCTCAGCTGATTGGTGTCACAGAACAGATTGCTGTGCCTCAGCTGAGGTAAAAAACAGTGCCGTTCACTAGCGTTGATACAGAAGGCGGTCTCTGAGTTCTGCATGCAAAAACGCATGCGCGCTGAAGCATGCTCTCAGAACCTGTAAGGAAAAAATTTGGAAACCCACACTGGCCAAGATGTGAGCCAATTACCTAGTGTACAAAATACAATCAGAAGATTCTGGGGGGAGGGGTCTTCAGAATCAGTTGTAAGTAGCTTTTGGGAGATCTATTGTAACTTTGAATGGCCAGTAAGTGATTGGTCGTAACTACCGGTAATATTTGATTCATACAAATTTGGATCAAATTTCAGCAGAGAGAAGTAAAAAGTCAGGAGCTGTTTTGTATATGAATCCACAATGACAACCAAAATTGATGTTGTTTGATGACTATGGCAGACATGCGAGGACTGAAATTGATTTGAATGAAACCAAGTTATCATGATATTAGGAACACAGTGAGCCGTGGTAGCGCAGTGGTCAGAATACAGTACTGCAGGCTATTTCTGCTGACTGCCGGTTGCCAGCAGTTCGGCAGTTTGATTCTCACCAGACTCAAGGTTGACTCAGCCTTCCATCCTTCTGAGATGTTTATAATAGGACCCAGATTGTTGGGGACAATAGGCGGATTCTATAAACCACTTAGACTGGGTTGTAAAGCAGTGTTAAGCGGTATATAAGTCTAAGTACTATTGCTTATTGACTCAGCCTTCCATCCTTCTGAGGTGAGTAAAATGAGGACCCACATAGTTGAGGGCAATAGGCTGATGCTGTAACCACGTGGACGGGGTTGTAAAAGCACTTTGAAGTGATATATAAGTCTAAGTTCTATTGCTATATGTCCCAAAGGAAGCCATTACTTTTCTATCATTTCTTCACTCTTCCTTCTCCCTGAAGGTCTGTTAAGGGTAAAATCTATCCATCAATAGTGCTAAGGACATGAAAGCATCTCAGAAAATAGAAACCCAAGAATAGAAAGATTCAATCTACAGAAATAATAGATTTGCACACTCTGCCTGCAGCCCTCCTTCTTATAGACAGGACAAGCGGAAATGCATGTTTTGCTTTTGTTTCAATTCAAATTTTAATTTAAAAAAAAAAAGTTAGTGAAGGAAGGAGCAAGACATTTTTCAAGTTACATATTTTTCTTTTCCTCGGAGATGAAAGAATTAAAAAATAATAATCACAAATGGTAAAGATGGAAAGAGGCTGATGGGCATCTGTTTAGAAGTACAAGAAAGCATATTTATTACATCATTAAACAGACACAGCTTCCGCCAGCCTGGCAGCCTCTCCACTCTGTGTTTGTATTTGCCGACATCTCTGCCAGTAAACTTGCTTTGTGGAATTTGTAAAGGAAAACACTGGCTTTATTTTAAACCATACACCAGGGATGTCAAACCTTAGCCACTTGAAGACTCGTGGACCTCAACTCCCAGAATTCCCCAGCCAGCCAAGCTGGCTGGGGAATTCTGAGAGTTGAAGTCCACAGATCTTAAAATGGCCGTGTTTGGATACCTCTGCCCTAAACCAGAATCAGGGGAGACAAAACTCAGATGGAAGCCGCAAAGTGGTTAGTCCTGGAGATATTCTGGTCAAAAACGAAAAGAGGCACAGGAATGGATGTCCTTTTTTCCCTCTCTTTTAAATCAAAGGGTTCCCCCAATAACCCTGAGCCTAGTCCACATAGGCCGCGAGCAGCTGACAGCACCTTTAATTTTTGTGCGAGTGTTTCACACTCTGAGGTGTACTGTGTATTTTCTCCTTCCAGTTTATGTGAATTTTCTCCATAGATGTCTTTTTTTTCCTTTTTGTTTTGTTTTCTTTCTTTCTTTTTTTTTTTTGCAAACTGTGGAAAAACCTGTCCCTCAAGTAAGGGAAGGCTGTTCTCACTTGAAGGGGGTTTTGGGGAGCTGGGAGATCACTTCCGTGTGTGCAGCGTGTCCTGGAATTTGGTGCTGGTGTACCGTAGATGGAAGCCCTTCTTGTTGATGGTGTCATCTGAGTGAAATCTTACCATCACAGAGTCCCCAGCGGAGTAGACCTCTTCTGGAGGCTAGCGAAAAGGAGAAGATGCAGAAAAAAATGTTAAGGTGATGGGCGAGATCACTTGTGTAAGCCAGGATGACTCAAGGACTTTATAATCTTTTTAAAGAGGTCCTTGGTACTCCTTGGACTCCAAGGACCCCTTATTTCAACCCTGAGCTACAAATATTCTCCTTTTTCCCCTAGTGGTTCCAGGGCTCATTACATAGAATAGAATAGAATAGAATAGAATAGAATAGAATAGAATAGAATAGAATAGAATACTTTATTGGCCAAGTGTTATTGGACACACAAGAAATTTGTCTTGGTGTAAATACTCTCAGTATACATAAAGAAGGAACATTCATTAAGAATCAAGAATCATAAATGTACAACACTTAATCATAGTCATAGGTACAATCAACATCAAATCATACTAGGAAACAGAGGATACAAGCAACAAAGTTATAGTCACAAGTGGGAGGGGATGGGTGATAAGGAGTGATGAGAAGATTAACAGTAATAGTAGTGTACACTTTGTAAATAGTTGAACAGTGTTGAGGGAATTATTTGTTTAGCAGAGTGATGGCTTTCGGGGAAAAACTGTCCTCGTGTCTAGTTGTTCTGGTGTGCGGTGATTTATAGCGTCGTTTTGAGGGAAGGAGTTGAAACAGTTTATGTCCAGGATGTGAGGGGTCTGTAAATATTTTCACAGTCCTCTTTTTGACTCTAACCCTTTCTGACCCTAACCCTTACATCTCCTAGAACCGTAGTGGTGCAGTGGTTAGAATACAGTATTGCTGTCATGCCCCTGTTAGAATCTGATTCCGAGGGAGAGGAGAAACAGCCGACAGGGAGTGGAAGTGTGGCTCCAGAGGTTGTGGAGGAGACTGGGGAACAGCACAGGCCGGCTGGGCATTCAGAGGAAGACCCAGGCCTGTCCCCTCTTCGGAGCGGATAAGGGAGAAACGTGAATGGCATGGTCTATGGGGAAGGAAAGGGCCCTGATCGCCTTCATAGGCTGCAGTGTGAGGACTGTTAAAAGGACAAACTGTGCATGGCCCAGTGCTGGATGCAAAGTGTGAAATAATTCTAGTCTGTCAGTTCTTATCTGAGTTCTGGTGTCCTTCCCAGTGTGTGTATTTCGATATCTGTGGTTGTCTTCAAGCCCTGCCTTGTCTCATTAATGGCTTCAGTGTGATTTGAGTTGTTTTTTCTATTTATACGTATTTTAAGTTTGAACGGCATTTGTTCCTTTTCGCAACTGTTGGTGGGGGAGTTTTTTCTCCAGTCAATGATAAGCCAAGTTGAAGGAATTAAGGGGACTTCACCTGTTTTTGTGACTCTGTTGCTTTTGCATCCTACCCTGGGTCATCACAATTGCAGGCTGCTTCTGCTGACTGCCAGCAGTTCAGCAGTTTGAGTCTCACCGGCTCAAAGTTGATTCAGCCTTCCATCCTTCAGAGGTCGGTAAATGAGGACCCAGATTGTTGGGGGGCAAGATGCTGACTCTAAACTGCTTAGAGAGGGCTGTAAAGCACTATGAAATGGTATATAAGTCTAAATGGTATATAAGTCTATTGCTATAGATGATACTATAATTGCCCCAAACTGACGATGTTCCTTTCTTCATTCTGAGATCAGGAACACATGAAATCAGGAAGTAAAAACAACAGTGGACCCCTGAACCCCTAATCCCAGGAAAGCAAAGAATCCTCACCACTGGCCACATGGGTGACATTCAACTCTGATCATTTTGCTTTATCATCCCATTCCCTGCAACTTGTAGAGAATGAGGTAATTCCTAGAGGTTTACATTAATCCTGGCATCATTATAAAAAAAAACCCAAGTAAAATACTGCTCTCATGAACAAATCCCCTACAACAGGATGTGTGTTAAGTCTCCAGAATATCATTTTATATACTGACTTCATAGAAAGATGTAAAAGAAAAGGAACCATACAGCCCATCACTGGCCTAGGGGTTTTTAAATTTTAAATTGGTTCTTAATCTCTTTTAACTCCTTTGTTCTAAATTTTAATAGAGCCAACTGTATTTAATTCTTTTAATTTTTAATATTGTATATGTGTTTCGTATGTATATTTTTTACCCTGGCTGTTCACCGCCCCGAGTCCCTTTGGGAGAGGGGGCGGTATATAAGTTTAACTAACTAACTAACAAATAAATAAATAAATAAATAAATAAATAAATAAATAAATAAATTTCCTCAAGACATACAAGTCAGCATTGGTATTCTACCGGTTTGGCCTGGTTCGGCAGAGCCAGTAGCAGCGATGAGCAGTGGAGACCGAATCAGTTCTCTCCACCGCTCTGCTGTTGGGCCCACCTGCCCACCCAGGCTCCCATACTCATTTTTATCCTCTAAATTTGAAGCGCAACTGCTTTGCATGGCATAGAAGAGTGCTGTGCGGCAGCTGCTGAAGCAACTGGGATCAAGCAGGCTTGCAGGAGGTGAGTTAGAACATCTCTGCGCCTGCGCAAATACCTCTGTGCCTGTGCAAAGCATGCATTTGGCAAGTGCGCGCACGCAAAGTGTGTGCACGCGCACAAAGCCAGGGGTGGGATTCTACAGGTTCGCACCTATTCGCTAGAACCAGTTGTTAACATTCTAAGCAGGTCGGAGAACCGGTTGTTAGAAGAAATTACTGGCCTAATACTGTAAGGAAGGCAGGAAGGAAACATTCTGGTGTTGCTTACAGAAACTGCCTCTCCATTAATCCTTATTACATTCTTGGCAGGACTAGACTTCCTGTCTCTGGAACTTCTCTGGAGTTTATTCCCCCTCCTTTACTGATACTTTGCTTGCGTGAAGTGACCATTCAAAGTTACAATGGCACTGAAAAAAGTGACTTATGACCGTTTTTCACACGACTGTTGCAGCATCCTCACAGTCACGAGAGGCCAGGCGAGGAGATGTGTGCCTCGATGTGAGTGATGTTGAGTTGGCCACGCCCACCAAGTAAGCAACTCCCACAGAACCAGTTGTTAAAAAAATTGAATCCCACCCCTGCGCAAAGCGCACCCACCAAGCCACACCCACTGAACCTGTTTGAATCCCACCATTGGTACAAGGTCACATCTACATGGACAGACCTTACAAATTACTGCTGGGAAACTTCTAATTAATCAAAAGACACAAACCTGGAAGCTCCATTGTTCCAGAAATGAATTCCATAACAATGGAAGTATCTGAATATATTGCCACTGTTTTCAAACCACATGATACCGTGTTCCCCTGAAAATAAGACCCAACCAGAAAATAAGCCCTAATAGGTTTTAGAGCAAAAAATAAATATAAGACCTGGTCTTATTTTGGGGGAAACATGGTAGCAATGTTCCAAGCTACCTATGAAATTCTACATTTTAAAAAGAACATTGCCGACCATTAACAATTTTTGCAGAAAATATAACTCCAATCAACAAGGCCAGATGAATGTTGTCATTACATCATGCTGTGCCATGCATAAAGCTTTCCATAGAACTACGCAATACAGAATATCTTACCCCAGAGCCACAGTAACGTCCCAGACGTGGAGCTGTTCCATCGTAGCCATCAAACAGCTCCATATAGTCATAGCCACAGTCGGCCTCCTCCTCAATCTCAAACGTTTGGAAGATGAGTTCAACCCCATAGCCTTCCTCAGCCACAATCACCCATTCGCAGTCAGAACCCCCAGGATAGTTGTTGTCTCCAAATTGCGCGTGGGAATAGAGATCCTTGGTTTTCACTTCAGCTCGCACCTGGCCCCCACATTCTGGAAACAACAAAATACACAAACATAAATTAGGAACCTTGGTTAATCCAGAATTGGGTTAGAGAGAAGGGACAGGAGTCTAGACCCCAAGGAAGAAGAAGGTCCCATCCTGGTGTCCATGCAATACAATAGATGAGTCTTGCTAGGTACATGAACACAAGTTCTAGATTTTTCCTAATGGGGAAAAATACTAGAAGTAGTGGAACCTGGCTTGCTTGCTTGCTTATCTGCCTGCCTGATTGCCTGCCTGCCTGCCTACCTATCATCTATCTATCTATCTATCTATCTATCTATCTATCTATCTATCTATCTATCTACCTACCTACCTACCTACTACCTATCATCTATATTATTTGATTTTTATAGATGCCCATGTCAGCCAGTGATTTCAGGCAGTGTAGTTCATAAAAACATAATGTCAACTCGTAAAGCATTCCTGACTACTCTTGAGGTGCCATAGGCAGGAGGGGGGAGAAGCTCAGTTGCTATGACCAGAAGCACATTCCATGCATATCTTTCTCCAGATTGTATCCCAGGTTACTAGAGCAAGCTGGAGAGGTGTGTTTTCTACAGCTTGGGAAAGTGCTCCGTTGGAGAATGTGACTTATGACACGTCCTGGGAGGAGGGAGGGAAACAGGGTCATGGGTGGGTGGTAAATTACGTGGGGCAGAGCCAACTACACTTGGGAAAGTGGTGAATGTTGCACCTAATAAATAATTGGATTTCTTTTGAAACTTGGCTCAAGGCTCATGAATTAATTAGGGCATCCATTGGAACCAAAACAAAACACACACACACACACACACACATATGTGTGTTAGGTTTTTGAGCTGATAAATAATTAAACAAGGGAGACTAGGATAGATCTATTTCGAGCTACTTAGCTCTCGTCAGCTAGCCATACCCTTACTGGGATTCGAACCAGGGAAGTATTACATGTGAGGCAGTTGTAATTGCCATTAGGCCACTGGTTCTCATCCAGATATACACATATATATATATATGGTTGCCAAGTAAAATCATTGACATACATATTAATATAGTCAAGAAGTTGGGCCCTTAACACACACAGGCCCCATCAGGTCTTCACAGTTTTACAACAGGCCAACAGAGTCAGAATCATCTCTGAAGTGAGAATGTTCCTAAGGCGGGGGGGGGGGGGGGAATCTATGGTACAGAAGACTCATCTCCCAGTCTCCGCCAGTTGACATTCCTTGTCTGATGGGAGCCATAACATGCCTAACCTGCTAGACTGAACTGGACAGCAGAAATACCTGGGAGAAGATGCTCTCTCAGGTAACCCAGTCCCAAGTCATGAAAGGCTTTGTCAGGATTCTGGGAGTTACCCCCCTATTTAAATCATGAGTCTTGAGCCAAACATCCAAAACTTAAAAAGGATTTATTAGGAGTAACATGCCAGCACTGCCTGGGTGTAGCCAACTCTGAAACACATCATTCATTATCACCCTTGATCCTGGCTTTCCCTCCACCCCCCTGGGTGTATTATAATTCATATTCTCCAATGGGACACATCCATAGCCCAGAGTCATCAATCATGCTCTCCAGTTAGAATTTTGCGTGGCAGAAACTTCAGTCACCTAGTTACTATCTTTGAAAACATTTGTGGAATGCAGTTTCGGTTTTGCAAGCTGTTGCACTGCTGCCCCCTCCCTTTCTGTTGGCGACTCTAAAAAGACCATAGGAATGTTTTATGAGTTGACAGGCTTTAAAGATGGCAAACAACATCTTGAACTGCCTCCGGAAGCATACTGGCAGTCAATGCAACTCATGTAGCAGTGGCGTGACATATGTCATCATCTACTACCCATGCGCCTATATTCCACCCCAGCTGAAGCTTCCAAATGCTCTTCAAGGGCAGCCCTATGTAGACGCATTGCAGTAATCCAGCCAAGAAATGGTGAGAGCATGAGAGATTGTGAGCAAAACCTCGAATCAGAGCAAGCTGTTCTACAAGTGTTTTCTACTCTGACCTGCAGGTAAGGTGTCAACCAATAATCTTTCCTAACCTCTGTCTTTTTTTTTTTTTAAATAGTCATTTGGTCAATTGACAGAGTTCTCATGTGCTCAAAGTCCTACTAGTCGAATTAATGCATCTCAATTATCTTAATGTTATGAAGGGAAAGAGAAGAATGCAACACTTATAACATCTCCTTAAAATGTAATACCATAAAAGGGCTCCCCAAAGATATATGTATTTATTATGGGGAAGGATGAAGGCTGGCAGTCTTGATCTACCAACAACTTTGAGCTGTGGTGATGGCAATGTTGGAGGCCTCAATCAGCCTTGGAAGCCTTTTCCTCACTACTATTCTGGTGGAGTACCGCCAAAATTTAATCATGAGCCAGCACTGAGGGTTACCTGATGTATAGGCTGCCTCAAAGCCTTTCTTTTGAATAGAGTTGTCTGAAAAAAATTTGAGGAACATCCTGTTGCTAGTAGAGATGATAGGATCCGGTTCTTTAGTGCCACAAAATCGTCCCAAAACAGAAGCTTTCGCATCTCTTCCGTTGTAAACCTCTATGTGATCGTATGTGCATTCCTGGTGGAGTTCAATATCCAACTCTCTGAAGGTCTGAAAAAGAATGGCTTTTTTTTTTTTTAAAAAAGAGGAGACAAGTGTATGTACAATACTTTTGAGCCCTATTCAACAAAATGAAATTTAACGTAGAGAAAAATAAGGTTTTACACTTAGGCAAATGTACAAGTACAGATTTGGGGGAAATCTGCCTGGCTCAAAAACAGCAACTGGGAGAGGGATCTTGGAGTTCTAGGGGATGATAATTTAAATAGCAGTGTGTGGCAGCAGCCCAAAAAAAGGCTAATATGATCCTTGATTGCATAAACGCATAGAGTTAAGATTATATGAAATATTAGTACTGGTCCCAAAGGTGCTTTTTCAAGAGGTAACTGGACTTTCTGGTTTTTCTTGGAAGACGTTTTGCTTCTCATCCAGGAAATTTCTTGAATAAGCTTCTTGGTTGAGAAGCGAAACATCTTCCAAGAAAAACCAACAAGTCCAGTTGCCTCTTGAAAAAGTACCTTTGGGAAGAAGCTTCTTGGATGAGAAGCGAAACGTCTTCCAAGAAAAACCAACGAGTCCAGTTGCCTCTTGAAAAAGCACCTTTGGGACAACCATGATCTGGATGACAGAAAACCTCCATAGACATATTAGTACTGGTTTATAAAACTTTTGTAAGACCACACTTGGAATACTGCATCCAGTTTCGGTCACCACATTTTAAAAAAGATGTTGAAACTGGAAAAAAAAATGCAGAAAAGAGAAACTAAGATGATTAAGGGCCTGGAGACTAAAACATATGAGGAACAGTTACAAGAATTGGGTATGGCTCGTCTAGAGAAAAGAAGGACTAGGAGGGACATGATAGCAGTGTTCCAATATTTGAAGTGCTGCCTCAGAGAAGAGGGGGTCAACCTATTCTCCAAAGCACCAGAGGGCAGGACATGAAGATGGAAACGAATCAAGGTGAGAAGCAACCCAGAATTAAGGAGAAATTTCCTAATAGTGAGAACAATTAACCAGTGGAACAGTTTGCCTCCAGAAGTTTGACGGTGCTTCATCACTGGAGGCTGGACAACCACTTTTCTGAAATGGTATAGGGTTCTGCTTGAGCAGTGGGTTGGATTAGAAGACCTCCAAAGTCTCTTCCATCTCTATTCTATATTGTATTTTATTCTTTTGTCAGCAACTAATAAGAAAGGATGAGCGTCAAAGAATGGAAGCCTTTGAACTATGGTGCTGGGGAAGACTCCTGTGAGTCCCTTGGACTGCAAGGCGATCCAACCGGTCAGTCCTAGAGATCAACCCTGATTGCTCTTTAGAAGGCCAGATCCTGAAGATGAAACTCAAAGACTATGGCCATCTGATGAGAAGGAAGGACTCACTGGAGAAGAACCTAATGCTGGGAACGATTGAGGGCAAAAGAAGAAAGGGATGACAGAGAAGAAGGAGGCTGGATGGAGTCACTGAAACAGTTTGATGTGAGCTTAAAGTGGACTCCAAGGGATGATAGAGGACAGGAAGGCCTGGAGGAACATTGTCGCGATGACTCAGACACAACTTCACGACTAACAATAACAACATTAAAACTGGTCATAGTGAGTTGCAGGATATCACTTGTGAAACGGAATAGCTGGCCATCCTACATTTTCTGAATGGTTTCATCTTGCCACTGGGCAAGTTCTGTGAGAATGTCAGATGCGACTCACACCATGGAATCCCAGTACGTTTCGAATTGGACTTGAACTTCCTCATTCTTCCCTAGATATACTTATTGGCTGGTTCAATTGAATCATGATGCCTCTGGTTGACATGACTGTGGGAAGAACAGCGTACTGGCATCCTCACAAATTTTGGATGTCACTATCATATTTGAAATCATGTAATCTGCAGAAGCCAGGTGGGCAGGAGTTTTCTAGATGAATGAAGTCATGTGTGGGAGGACTGCAGATGCTAACAAGGTGTCATGTTGTTCAGATAACACTTCAATTAGGATTTTGCTTCCTTAATAATTTTATTCTGTCCTTATATAGTCAATGAAAGGACTTTCGTTTCTTTGATGCCCAGCATGGAATAATGCTCCATTATGGGAATAAGACCAGAATCTATTAATATATGCATCTACTGCTATCTTACTATCTTCTTCCTGGTACTTTACCAGTTTGATACGATGTCCTGGTGTAGTTGTTATTGCCCAGGTACATTCCTTCTTGCTTGGGTATTTATCAGGCCAGTTTGGGCTGGTGATGGTTCCAGTGATGGATGTCATCTTGTGGTCACAGCCAGCTACAATAAAAATAAGTTCATAAATAGACAAGTTGCAAAATATTTCCTTTCTAAATCAATCTGGTTTGCATACAGTATGTGCATCCAATGTAGCATCACATTGCTGTTACCAAATTTGACTTCATAGAAAGATTGCATCTTTGAACCAGGTTTAATCATACTAACTGAACCATATTTATCTACCTGAACTATATGTATCTTCTAATATAGCATCTCAAGATTTTTTCCCCCAAGATTTGCAAACCTTAAAACTTTTACACTGAAATTTGAATCTTCTGCAAGCAAAGTAGCGGACTTGAACCACTAATTGTCTCATCCTGGCAAGAAAACATGAGATGAAAAGTCCAAAGCGTAGTATTTTCTTAAACATTCTGTGTAATTTTTTAATGTATAGACTTTAACATTTATTATATTCCCCCTCAAACAATTTTTAAAATTTCATTTGCAATTTTAATCCCTCTTATGAATTTTAAGATGAGCTCTAATAAGATAAGAATGTTGAACATGGGTTTTGTTTTGAATATATCAAACTGCCATATTTTTGCAACATAGCGTAGTCCAGATATTTGTGGAATGCAAATTCCCAGAATAGTCATCTGGTTTGAGACTTCTGGAAGTACTGGTCCCAACACAATTGAAAGATGCCAGCTGGGGCAGACTCCAAAGCAGAGATATGCAAACCTGGTCAATTTAAGACTTACGGACTTCAACTCTCATGGATGGCTGGGGAATTGTGGGAGTTGAAGTCCACAGGTCTTAAAGTGGCCAAGGTTGGACAGCTCTGATCTAAATGACAAATGTTACAAACAAAATGCTTTCCAAAAGGAATGAAAACATATTATTTATTTTCACTGATATCTCTGGTCTGAAATAATCTAATCAGATACGTTACAGCTTTCCTATTCAGGTAGCAGAAAGTGTGGTGATGACAGTATCTAGATTAGTCTTTTAAAGTTGGCAACTCTAAGATGGGTGGACTTCTGGGAGTTGGAAGTTCATTCATCTTAAAGTTGCTGAGGTTGACAAACATTACTGAAGACTATGGGGAAAAGAAAAATCATGATAGCCTTCTGTGAATGAATATGGAAAGCATGGCTATATATGAACATTTCCTGAGTGATGAAAAGAGCAAGATAGTATCAAAAAGAACTCCACTTCTGTTTTATGCTTCTCCAAAGCTTTTGATCTGTTGACCATCCAAGACATTAGACATCTTTCAAAGCAATGAGTAGATCCTGGAATCTGATTTTTCTGAAATCTGGACAATAATCAGGAAGCCACAGAATTTGGTAATACCAAAAAGATATCCCATAGGAAAAGGAGTGTTAAACATTGGGGAAATCAGTAGAGTATACATAAACATTCAAGCTGGGTTGGACTTAGATCTCTTGTGGGTGCACAGGGACTCATGGCTGCTGATACGTTTGACCCTTCCCTCAGGTTCAGCCTGATCACCTTCTACAAAGAGTCAAAGAAGACTGCACTCTATCATCACACCTATTCATTTTATGGAATCCACACATATTAAAATTGCCATGTTTGAAAAAACAGATTTACAGTGTAAGAGCTTCTCTTGCAAAGCTATGTGATTTATTTTTTATTTTAATTTATACCCCGTCTGTGTTATTTTTATAAACAGCTCAAGGCAGTGAACCCATCCTCCTCCTCTATTCCTCGCAATGAGGCCCCGTGTGGTGAGTTGGGTTCAGTGGTGGGATTCTACCAGTTTCCCTACCAGTTCGGTGATCATGCATTTCATGCATGCGCACGCATCTAACGTGTGCACAGCTTTCCAAACACCAGCTGAAGCTCTGCCATGCCAATCAGCTGAGAGGATAAAGAACAGAAAACTGCAGGGATGGTTGGGAAGGCCGATCCTGTGCTTTTCTCTTCTTTCTCCTCTCAGCTGATCATAGGAGCTTTTTCTGCTACCAGTTCGATTGAACCGGGCTGAACCGGTAGCATTTCACCACTAGTTGGGTTGGGAGAAAGGGATTGGCCCAAGGCCGCCCAGCTGGCTTTAATGGGAAAGATGGGACTGGACCTCATAATCTCTGTTTCTAGCCTGGTGTCTTAACAAGACCAAAATAAAATGAATGGATGTGATGCAAACATATTGCCATCTTGGATACGGAGAGCATCTACCTAAGTAGACAACTTGACCCAAATAACTTTTTTTGTCCATATAGAGTTTAGTGAAACATTATGACAAATAGTCTTTGGAAGACTCACAGTGGGAGCCCTTTTCATGAAGAAAATAAGGCATAATACCTTCTTTACAGTCATGCTTGTTGTCGTGTAGCACAAAGCCACTGCGGCACTGGCACTCATAGCTGCCAAAAGTGTTGAGACATTCATGCTGGCATCCGCCATTATCCTTCGAACATTCATCTTTGTCTAGGAAAGAAGCGTCAATTGCTTAGCAAACTGCCCTATATTGAGTCACATGATCACTGTAGGCAACTCAACTATATCCACATCGGTTCGGTAACTAAAAGAAAAAGACAATTTCCCTTATCTGAATTCCTTTCTTCAAAATCTATTTCTTACCACCTTCTTTGCAGCCTCTTCTTTAGTAGGAGAATAGAACTCAGTGGAAACATGGGGCTAGTTTATTCATTAAGCAGAATAAAATAGTTATTGTCCTCTTTTATTAGTCTATGCGTATCATGTGTTCAAATTTCCCCAATGCCTTTACAAATTATTGGCAGATAATAATGGAGTTGTCAAGAAGATTTCAGTCTAACCCTCTCCCTGGCACTTGAGTCTGATAATGGTATAAACTGAGTTTCTCTTTTCACTGTTTATGTCTCTTCATCTCAGTCTTGGCCATTGTGGTTACTGTTCTTAGGCTGTATCTCTGTAACTGCTGCGGTTGCATTGGCCCCAATTTGACTTTTCTATGCAAAAGTAAACTACAAAACCACAGGCGGCTCACACGCTTAGCCTACCACGAGGCCGATCTAGAAAGAAATCTATAAACAGCAACATCAGCATTCATCCAAAAGGAGGAGAAAACAAGAGAAGCACGCCCAGCAATCCTAGTCAACGAACAAGCCGAAGTCACATTTAGATCTAGAATGGGCATAACCATTACCTGCTTACTGAACAGAGGGACTGAGTTTAAAAACAGACACAGCGACAACAAGTAGATGCAGAAAAAGAGAAGAGGACATGGCATATCTTCTTTACTTAGCAACAGTAAATGTCACAGACACAATAAAAAATGCAAAATGAAATCAGCTGGTCTCATGACCAAACCAGAGCAATTAAATGCTTCAGGGCATGAATTAATTAATTATTTAAAAAATAGCTATCAGTTCAGTCAAGTAAGACTTTGAGGAGCACTGCCAGAGAGTTGAACGTTGGCCCTTCTCTTGATAGTACTAAATGCTCCGTGCTTTTCAACACGGAACAGAGAGAAGGAGGCGCTCGCTGTGCGTGAGGAAGGAGGAACACGGGTGATTTGGTTCCTCTGGAGTTCCTGAGAAACAAACGGAAGGGGGAGTCGAGTTCATTCTTAGACTTTTGTGCGCTTCTTCAGGCGAAATTTCAAGCCAGGAGGACGCATTTTGGGCTGCTGAACCTTTTCTGAAATGAGACAGGGGGGGAAAAAATAAAAAAAGATAAAAGAGAATGTTCATATCAGTGGAATCCAGTTGTTCTTACATAATCCATTGGAGGGGCATGCAGGAAAGAGGCCATACTCTTACAACAGCTATCAGAAACAGCCAAATGAAGAAGAAGCTAAGATACAAGTTGGCATACTGTTATAAGAAGAAGACTGCCAGAAGGAACAGCATTAAAATCTAGTAGAAGCCAAAGAGGAACTTATCAGCCGATTCAAGATAAACCATCGTTCTAACACTTCTGGATAATCTTCAAAAGCCACGATGGGTCAAAAATCCCAGCAACCGGTTCACTGCCTAGTTGCTGGGTGGGCGTGGCCTACCTGAACTTCTGGGAGGGCCATTTTTCAACTTCCCAAGGGTCCGGAGGCTTTCTGCAGACCTCTGGGAGGGCGAAAACAGCTTCCCCTGGGCTCTGCAAGCCTTCCAGAAGCTGGAAAATGGCCCCTTTCAGGACTTTTACTACTTCCAGAAAGGCTGTTTTTGCCTTCCTAAGGGTCTGGAGGCTTCCCTCAGGCCTCTGGGAGGTTGAAAACAGCCTCCCCTGGACTCTGGAGGCTCTCTGGAAGGCAGAAACAGGACTTCTGGGAGGGCCGTTTTTGCCTTCCCAAGGGTCCGGAGGCTTCCCTTGGACCTCTGGGAGGGCAAAAACGGTCTCCCCCAGGTTCTGGAGGCCTTCCGGAAGCTGGAAACAAGCCCATTTCTGGACTTCTGGTATTTCTAGAAGGCCTGTTTTTCCCCCTCCCAAAGCTTCTATGTGGACTCTGCACTTACCTGTATCAAAAATGGGCCATATGGAGATTCCTGGGAGGGGCGAGGTGGGTGGGTCCAGCCGGTCTGTTCAAATACTGCTTCGGCAAACCAGATGCAAATTTAACATCCAGTTCACCCAAACCGGTCCGAACCGATAGAATCCCACCCCTGATTGGGATCCAGGAAGAATGTGCCTCAAATGCCAGGAATTCTTGGACAATGAAAAGATCACGCCATCTCTTCAGACCAGCAAACTGATCTGACCTGGTCGGGACTTGGGGTGGGGGGGTCTCTTTTGATTGGGGATGAAATCCAAGAGATTAGTTTTGGGAAGGGATCTCAAGAATATAGACTTGAGAGTTGCAACCAAAGCATCAGACCAAAGACTTCTAGTTCACTTTCTAGGAACCAACAGCAGAAGGAGAGGACCATGGGACAAGAACTCTTTTGGAAGCCATTTTGTTAAACTGAAACGATGAATTAACAGGATGTTTCCAACTGGCAGGTAGGACTAAGGTTATACATGATGCCAGGTAAGGCAGGCCTATTAATCCCTTTAAGATTCCAAGCAGATGTTTTGAAACTGGTCATTCTTAGGATAACAACCCAATCTCTGAAGGTTCCAACCATCTAACTTGCATTTCTGTTTTGTGCGGCTCTGCACAACTTTTACTAAAATTCTGGAACAGAAAATTGTTTACTGCCAGCTTTCATTTCTGCGGGGATGTGAGTTTTCTCCCCTACCCTTGAGAAGAATCTACATTTGCTGGACTAAAGGTGGACTTTTATTGCTGGAGTGTCCAGTGGAAATTGCACAAATGAACTCTAATTGCCTTCCATTCTCTACACAATTTCAAAGTAACCCTCAGGGGCTTCCAGACCAGACTTTTTATTATAAAAATAATCCTGGGTTTCTTCATTGCATTTGATACAAGCAATCCAGGCATTACCATTCATCATTTGGCTCATTATCATTCAAGATAGCTTATGATACCATGACCATTCATCTCTTGGCTTTTCCCATAAGGAAAGGGAAGGGAAAAGTAAATGGCTGCACAATCTCATTGATAGGAGCAAGGTGGCTCACATGGTTAGGATGCTGGCTTGACAAGCAGCAAGTTCATGTTCGAGACTCGAGTGTTGTGCTGTGGGATGGGGTGAGCTCCTGTCCTTTGCTCCAGCTCTTGCTGTAGGACAGGGGTGTCAAACTTGATTTCATTGAGGGTTGCATCAAGGTTGTGTTTGAGCTCGGAGGACGTGGCCATGGTGGCCGTGGCTAGCTCAACGTCACTCATGTCAGGGGCACCTGTGGTGGTCAAGTGCTAAGGCAGGAGTTCCCTGAGACCCTCCCTCATTCTCATTATAATCTTCCTTCCTTCCTTCCTTCCTTCCTTCCTTCCTTCCTTCCTTCCTTCCTTCCTTCCTTCCTTCCTTCTTTCCTACCTACCTACCTACCTACCTTCCTTTTCTTCTTTTTCCTTCCTTCCTTCCCCTCTTTCCTTCTTTTTCCTTCCTTGCTCTCTTTCCATCATCCATTCTTTTTCTTTGTCTTTCCTCTTTCCCTTTCTCCTTTCCTGTCCCTTCTTGGATGCTCCAGTGCAAAAGAGGAAACATTTATCCTTTCGTTTTGTTTTTGGTTTGGTTTGCTAACCTACTAACCTCCCTGCACCCCGTTTTTGGCCGCGACGGCCTCTTGCAGCCCTCTGCCAGAGAAAACAGGACCATGGCCAAAAATGGGGCTCTGTTTTTGCTGACAGAGGCCCCATAAACTGGTCCTTTGCTGTTTCCAGGCCGGACCTGTGGGCCAGATCTAAGCAACCCATGGGCCTTGACTTTGACACCCTTGCTGTAGGACATGAAATGAGCCCCCAGTGGGCATCCCACAAACAATGGTGATGTCATTAACTAATCTTTTCAAACCGGAAGTGCCTTGGTGTCTCTGACACAGGTGTGATGCGAATGTCCACTGATGAGCACAACCAGGTCTCCCCTCCCAGAAGCCCATGGTTGAGTTTTTTGGATGCATCCAAGTGCAGTAGATGGGCTGTTTCCCAATAAATCTGCAATCCTGGCTCTTCTCAGCCAGAATATGGAAAGTTTCTTGTCTAAAGAATTTACTTTTTTCAAAACTAAGTGTGTCAATGTTTGTTGAGGAAGTGGGCTCAGATTGAACCAGCTTTTCTCCACACAGAAAAATAGTTTATATCTGGGATGATAAATCTATGACCTGAGTCTCAAAGGTGTCACATTATAATGTTTTGTGTAACATGCCAGTCTCACAAACACCTAAAACCACGCCTTGTTCTTGTGTGATTTTTGGAGGCTATGGACATTGTGTGAGGATGGGATGTGCTCTCATGTGTCTTCTAGATACCCTGGAAGACATGTGAGAGGGCCATGCTCTCACACAACCTCCAGACCAAAATCACGTGAGAATGGGGTTCTTACGTAGTTTTCAGAAACTGGGGAAACTGCAGAAAAGCTCTTTTTGAAACCAAGAAAGAAAGAATGGCTTGCATTTACCCAGAACTATAAACAGAAAGGGGATACATCCTTAAGGTAAGCGGTGTGTGGCAGATCACACACATGATCTGGGGATCACACACGATTGGACTGATTTTTTTTTAAAACAAATGAATGTGTAGAGCATTGTTGCTCTTTTGTTTGAGTGTACATCTGTGAGTGTGAGAGAGACAGAGACACCCCAACAGAGTCAAATTAGGATATTCTGAGTTTTCAACACTTCAAGCCCAAAAGATTCTCCATTACTTAGGCAAACATAAGCCCTTCCCTACTACTAATCACTGTGGCCCATTATGAGATTTTGACTTTGAAATGACACTAACCAAGTACTATTTCAGCCTCTGACATAGTACCCTAATTACATATCCACATCACAAGGGAAACACATACGCTACACATTTCCGCTGTGTGTGCAAATCGAAGCACAGAAGCTCGCAAGAGGGAACGTGTGTGAAATCACAGACAAGGATAAACACGGATAGGCAAATCCAGTGAATCACAAGCCAACATAGACAAAACGTAAACAAAGGGCCAAACCCTCTTTTAAGCAGTATTATACCAAGCCAACCTGGAACAGCCTTTCGTCTACAAATGTGCTGGGAAGCCTGCTGATAAAATGCCATGGTTTTTACAATAATCTCAATATTATTTCAGATGAAACAGTCACGTAAGAGAGATCTTACCTGAATTCCGAGTTTGTGAATTCCAGCAAAGTTTGTGCAGAGGCTTTCCTGATGAATCATCAGAGAAGCACCAGATGCTTGTAGCATTTTCAAACTTATTTTTCATTTAGCAGAAGTGAGATAGGGTGGCTTGCTTACCAGCTCCTCTTAGAATTTCCCATAATTTTTGGGCCACTTCCTGATGTGCTCAGTGGGAGTTTCATCCTATCCAATATTCCCATAAGTGGGCTCCACTTCCTTCCCACCCAACAGCTCTCTTTCCTTATTACAGGGAGTCCTCAACTTACAACCACAATGGAGCCCCAAATTTTCATTGTTAAGTGAGACATTTGTTAAGTGAGTTTTGCCCTGTTACGCAACCTCCTCTTGCCACAGTTGTTAGGTACGGTCATGCAATGTTTTACTTAACCGCTTCACCTGATTAAGTGAAGATCAGTATGATGGAGTTACTCATCCCAGGTAGGATTGTTAAGCAAAAACTACCTGTAAAAGGTTGTCCTTTTAACCTGCAAATCCTGGAACTCTTTGTAAAAAAAATCAAAAAAACTTCTAAACTGTTCTATTTTCCTCCCAACTGGAATAAGAAAACCTGGCAATTCTTACAGGAATTATTTAGAATAGAATAGAATAATAGAGTTGGGAGGGACCTTGGAGGTCTTCTAGTCCAACCCCCCTGCTTAGGCAGGAAACCCTACACCACTTCAGACAAATGGTTATCCAACATCTTTTTAAAAACTTCCAGTGTTGGAGAGGCAAGTTGTTCCACTGATTAATTATTTTAACTGTCAGGAAATTTCTCCTTAGTTCTAGGTTGCTTCTCGCCTTGATTAGTTTCCACGCATTGCTTCTTGTCCTGCCTTCAGGGGCTTTGGAGAATAGCTTGATTCCCTCTTCTTTGTGGCAGACCCTGAGATCTTGGAACACTGCTATCATGTCTCCCCTAGTTCTTCTTTTCATTAGATATACCCAGTTCCTGCAACTGTTCTTCAGATATTTTAGCCTCATCTTGGTTGCTCTTCTCTGCACTCTTTCTAGAGTCTCCATATTTTTTTTTATATCGTGGTGACCAAAACTGAATTTTGAGGAGTCGAAGCTCAGAAGGTGGGAACGAAGGTGAGGCAACCCTTCTGAATGGAAAATGAGCCACCTGCAGCGTTCCACATTTGCAAAAATGGAGATAACTCCCTCCCCCTTCCCTTGACAATGTGGGTTACATTGCAGATTATCCAGAAATGAATTAAGCCAATTTTTCAAACTCAGCATTGT
Organism: Bungarus multicinctus; assembly: GCA_023653725.1. Lineage (NCBI taxonomy): Eukaryota > Metazoa > Chordata > Lepidosauria > Squamata > Elapidae > Bungarus > Bungarus multicinctus. Next base: position 6,143,625 of record CM042837.1, read on the forward strand.
TGTGAGATGAGAAGTCTGGATGGCCTTTTGGTAATTGGAACATAACCCCCGTGTCAAAGTTCCTGTAGAATTGCTCTTCAAACTACTTAGCAAAAACTATGAAACAGGAGTGAGAAACTTCTTTGGGTAAGGAACTCAATGTTGGCTTCATCTTTTCATTGGAGATCAAAAATGTGACACCAACACTAGATGAAAAGAGACAAAAGGGAAGGAAATGGGTTCATGTTTTCAATATCTGCCAGGACAAATGATATTTCATTGATTTACATAATTCAATCTTCCTGAATCCACTACGGTCTAGATGTGTTGGACTACAATGCCCATTATCTACCAGATGAGGAAAGTTGATATGATCCTGCATATTCATCATGAATGGATACCACTGGTAGATATCAGTATAATGGAATAGAGTGTTATACATGTTATTACATAATATAATACGTGCAGGGGATTATGATCAACCTCTCATAGCTGAAAGATACTCTATATGTAGCACAACTGAAGTCCAATGTTTAAAATAAGGACTTGGTTTTCCATTCTGTAGTCATTTTCTTTCCTCCTTGTAAAAATGAATGGAAGAAAAAAGGGTGATGGGGCCACCAATTCCATCCATTTTGAGTCTGTTCATGTTGACCATAGGAGTCGTGGTGACGCAGTGGTTAAAATGCAGTATTGCAGGTAACTCTGCCCACTGCCAGCAGTTCGATCCTGACCGGCTGAATGTTGACTCAGCCTTCCATCCTTCTGAAGTCAATGAAACGAGGACCCAGATTGCTGGGGGCAAGAGGCTGACTCTGTAAACCGCTTAAAGAATGTTGTAAAGTACCGTGAAGCAGTATATAAGTCTTAAGTGCTATTGCTATTTCTTCACAAGGGGTTAAACGAACAACAGTGCCCTTTGCTAACCCACAAGGAAACATAGCTCCCTAAGAAAGAGAGCACACAAGGAATGTGCATATTTCTGCAAAATGGTTGCACAAATAAACTAACCGATTAAATAAACCCAATACAAATCCAAAGGGGTGAACTCACTTCCCCTGAGGACCTGTTGACTATGCAAGGAAAGATCCCTTTTTAAAGGGTATTATTTTTGCCCTCTTGTGCAGCTATAAGAGGAGGAGGAGGAGGAGGATAAAAAAAGGAGAGGGGTGCATAAGTCCCAACCCAGGGATGATGACCTTAGAGTAAGACAAAGAAAAAGAGAGCGAGGTACTCACCCTGATGTCCTTGGGATCCTCTTGGCTGAGTTGATTTTAGAAATCTTCTGGCTTCTTGGTTGCTGGAGGAATTCTTGAATGCTTTACGGCCTTGTGTTTTTTTTTTTTAATTTAAAATCAAATCATGTCCCAATTCCAACTCTTTATCATTTTTTGGTCTAGTTGAAAGTTCTCCAGGGTAGGTAGTCCTCAACTTACAATCACAACAGAGATGGGAAAATTTGTCATTCAAAGGTATAGTCATTAAATGAGGCAGTTGTGGTGATCTTTTTTGTAACCATGGGTCATTAAGCAAATCATGATGCTCATTGAGACTTTGTGTGACCATGACTTGAGACTTTCCCTGCTGGCTTTCTCATTATTTTTTGCTTTTTGAAAGGTGGCTGGGAAAGTGATCAATGGCCATTGTGAGACTGCAGTGACCTCCTGTAAACATGCAAGGGTGTGGCAACTACCCAAATCACGATCATGTAAGACCATGCACATGCTCTGATGGCCATAAGTATGAGGATTGGTCGTAAGTCCCTTTTTTCCAGTGCTATCCTAGTTTCGGGATGGCCATTAAATGATTGTAAGTTGAGGAATAGCTGTATGGGAGAATGCTATTCATTGACTATTCATCTTAGAAGCTTAGTTTATTCAAGGTCTTTGGTTAAAACTTATAGATAATCCTTGTTTAGCAAGAACAAGTGGGACCAAGCAGTCACTAAATGAGATCACGACTGTGCTTGTGATCGGACTTCAATTTCCTTCAGTTTATAGACTTGCGAAGGTGACATATGAAGAACGGGGTAAGGTTACCATTTCATCACTGTTGTAAATATGAACAGTCACTACACAAGGGCCGTCACCTTGTCTAGGGGTTGGACTAGTAGACCTCCAAAGTCCAACTCTGCTGTTCTATTCTGTACTATTTTCTATTCTATTTCCTATTCTATTCTATTTCCTATTTATTCTATTCTTCTCTATTCTATTAGTAATTTTCTATTCCTATTCCATTCCATTCCACTTATTATTCTATTCTATTCTATTCTATTCTGTTCTGTTCTGTTCTGTTCTGTTCTGTTCTGTTCTATTCTATTCTATTCTATTCTATTCTATTCTATTCTATTCTACTCTACTCTACTCTACTCTTCATTCCAATATCTGTTCTATTCTATTCTACTCTATTTTACTCTACTCTTCATTCCAATATCTATTCTATTCTATTCTATTCTGTTCTGTTCTGTTCTGTTCTGTTCTGTTCTGTTCTGTTCTATTCTATTCTATTCTACTCTACTCTACTCTTCATTCCAATATCTGTTCTATTCTATTCTACTCTATTTTACTCTACTCTTCATTCCAATATCTATTCTATTCTATTCTATTCTATTCTATTCTATTCTATTCTATTCTATTCTATTCTATTCCATTCCATTCCATTCCATTCCATTCTACCTGTACTAAGAGAGATACTTTCTGAGCTATGAAGACAAGGGTGCATCATGAAACAGTTGTGGGAGAGGAGGAAGAGGATGAAGACAATGGAAGGTTTTTACACATCTTAGAATCATCCTATTTAGGAAATGACTCTGAGCAGGCTGATAAATCCAACTGACCACCATGCTATTTTATAGATAAGCATGGTTTAAAATAAAACACAGGTAGCCCTTGACTTATTACCACAATTTGAGCCCAAAATCTCTGTTGCTAACTGAGACAGTTGTTCAGGGAGTTTTATTCGGTCATAAGACACTTTTTTTGGTGATGCTGTAATATCAGTCACTAAATAAACTGTTGTAAGTTGAGGACTACCTATACTGCCCAGAATTTAGGCCTTAGCAGCCATTTCCCAGTGTCTAAACATTGTCTGCATGGCATGTATCTCCATAGAAACAGAAACCATTGCTTTTTTTCACTTGGTATTTCAGCAATTTCTGCGATATGAATTCCAGCCATTTATGGATCAGTCTGCAGAGAATCCTGCTTAGATAAAACTTTCTCCTGAAGCGACGATGCCTTTGTTGCAGTGACATGAAAGTTGACACCACATTGAAACACAAGACAACATAAGCAGGTAATGGTTTCCCAACATTCTTTTCCTGAGATCCCAGCAAGCATTCAAATAGCCTGGATACACTGTTCTGACCCATGCCCTTTTCCAACAAATCAAACACAATCCAAAAAGAACAGAAACCTTGTAATGCTTTTACAAAACAGTTAGCTGTGATAAGCACAAGCCTTGCCCAACTGTGCAAGACTTGCCAAAAGATAACAGACAAGAAATAATTTACAAAATAAGAATCTTCAAATACAAACTCAGGATACTTGGATGTCCACAAGGCTGGGGGTTTCAAACCGACTTTGCTTCCTGCAAAGAACGTTCGCTTCACAGCTGGCTTTTATCTTCTTGAAGGAGAGGCCATTACCTTGCAGCCTTTCTTAACTCTCTAACAGCCCGTGCTGTTGTAACTGCTCTTTCCTCCGAGCACATAGCACAGGCTCCTCAGGAATCTCCTCATCACTGCTGCCAGCCCCCACAATCTCTGAAGGCAGCAGTCCATTCCCTAGTGGTCCTGGCCCCTCATCTGAGTCCTCGCACTCCTCAGCCATCCGCACCTGCTGCCGGCTAACCACAACATACACATGGTTGATCAAGCAAGGTGGAGAAGGAGAGTGGGGGGAGATGGAAACCTTGCTCCGTCTTACATGCCACACATAATACACATAACACATCGATCACTTTTGCAAGAAGACAAACAACCTTCAATATCGCTCTATCAAAATAAAAAAGAAAAAAAATGGGTGCTTTCTTATCAGCTAGCCTATATCAAGGTTGGTCAAGGCAAGCGGAGAGTTGGGGAAGCGGGCTGTTGACCTGGCCTCTTCCACAAGAGGCCTGCAATTGGACTCTGGGGAGCAGGGTGGGGAAGAGAAAGAAACACATCACGAGACCAAGCCAAGGAGAGTAGGCAGGGCAACCAGGACCAGAACAGAAGCAGGAGAAGCAGTCCATCCATGATGTTTAAAGCCTGGGTCAGTGAGCTAGCGAGATTTAAATAACATGGGGCCAGAGGATGCAATACGTTAAGAAGAGAGGCTAGGTGGTTTGAAAATGAGACTGTTGGGGGCTTTAAATTCTTAAAATGGGCTTTTCAGGTTTTGAATTTGCACTGGTACCAACTGCCGCTCTGAAATCCAGTGTGGTTTTTTCCAAAGTGGGGCTTGTAATGGGAAGGAAAGGAAGGGAAGGGAAGAGAAGAGAAGAGAAGAGGGAAGGGAAGGGAAGGGAAGGGAAGGAAAGGGAAGGGAAGGGAAGGGAAGAGGTTGATTTTAGTTATAGACCAAAAAATGCCTTTTACAGAATATAGAATAACAGACTTGGATGGGACTTTTAAGGTCTTCTAGCCCAAACCCTTGCTCAAGCAGGAGTCCCTATTCCATTTTGGACAAATGACTGTCCAGTCTCTTCTAAAAAGCCTCCAATGATGGAGTACCCAGAGGAGGAGGAGGGGAAAGGGAGGAAGAAGGAGAAGGAAAAGAGGAGGATGAGGAAGAAAAGGAGGAAGAGGAAGTGGAAGAAGGAGAAGTAGCTTAGCTTTTGAGCTGGATGCTATGGTGTAAACCTGCTAGGACAAGGAACACGATGGAGTAGCCTTACTTGCCCAATAATGTGTTTCCCAATGTGCAATCACAACTGTTTCCTTCAGGGGTTATGCCAATAAAACGAAGGCCAGAATTCCTTTTCTGAGAAGGTGGCATCTTCTTCCCTTTGGGGGAATCAGGCATTGCATCCTCTAAGCTTAATCCATCGCTTAAAAAAGGAGTGTTAGTTGCTGGAGTAGGAAGAAGCGGGAGACAGACAGGCATGCTTTCAAGAGACCAGGTGGCTCTACCTGAGAAGAAGTGAGCTCGGAAGCCTTTCTTGGAAACGGTGTTGTCAGACTTGAACTCAATGCGCATGTTGTTGTACTGGGAGGTGATTACCTCGGGTTTCTCTGCTCCACAAAACTTCCCATGGAGCTTGGCTTCAGCAGTGAGGCCGCTGCGCACTTCCACAAAGTCATACTTGCATACCTAAAGGGAAAGGCAAGAGGAAATAATTCCCAGGTTTGGGAGAAAGAGGAGAAAGTGGGCAGAAATCAGTGGTGGTATTCGACTGGTTCGGCCCGGTTCTATCGAGCCGGTAGTGGCAATGAGCAGTGAAGACTGAACCGGTTATCTCCGCTGCTCTGCTGTTGGGTCCACTCATCTGCCCAGGCTCCCATACCCACCTTTATCCCCTGCATTTGAAGTGCAGCTATTTTGCGTGGCACAGCAGAGTGCCACACAGCAGCTGCTGAAGCGACTGGGATCATGCAGGCTCGCAAGAGGTGAGTTAGAATGCCTCCGCGCCTGTGCAAAATGTGTGTTTGGTGCACATGCATACGCAAAGTGTGTGCATGCGTGCAAGGCGTGCCTACCAAGCCATGCTCACCAAACCGGTGGTAAACATATCTGAATCCCGCCACTGGCAGAAGCCAAGAGTTTGTTCTGCATCCTGCATGGCATGTCTTCCCTTTTGATACCTGAGACCATCCTCTCACAAAACTTTGGGAGTCTTTAACTGCACTGCTACTGGTTTCATCCATTCAGAAAAATGTTTTCTTATTAGATCAGCAACTACGACCGCTTTACAACCTGTGGACTTCAACTCCCAGAATTCCTGAGCCAGCCATTTAAGCCCATAGGTGTGGATCGTGGTTAATGATTTTCTTTAAAAAAAAAAACACTACCCTCCTAGGCCAACATGATAACCTAACAGCCCCATCTCCACCCACTTCATTAATTCTTCTAAATTTTTTTCCAAACCAAATATTCAAATACCTATTGGAATAATCAATCATCTTTCCAGAACTAACAATCCATAATACAGAAAATAGTCAATCTTAGGGCAGGGGTGTCAAACTCAAGGCCTGGGGGGGCCAGGCTGGAAACAGCAACGAACCGGCCTGCGGTGCCTTTGCCAGTGAAAACACCCTGATATTAGGCTGCGTACATCCCCCCCCCCCCCGAGCTTCGTTTTCACTGGCAGAGGGCAATCAAGACAAACTAAAAACGAAACAAAAGAAGAAATATTTCCCCTTTTGCATTTGAGCATGCAAGAAGGGTGTCAGGATTCCAGCAGTTACGCCAATTGAAATATTTCTATGGTCGCTTTAGAGTTGCCAAAGGGACAGGAAAGGAGAAAGGGAAAGAGGAAAGATAAAGAAAAAGATGGGAAGAAGGGAAGAGAGCAAGGAAGGAAACAAAAAAGGAGAGAGGAAGGAAGAAAGTAGAATGAAGAGGGAAGGAAAAAGAAGAAAAGGAAGGAAGGAAAGAAGGGAGGAAGAAAGATTATGAGAGTGAGGGAGGATCTCAGGGAAGTCCTGCATTAGTACTTGGCCACCACAGGTGCCCCTGACATGAGTCCCATGGCCATGCCCACCATGGCCATGCTCGCTCCCAGCTCTCCGAGCAAATGCAACCCTGATGCGGCCCTCAATGAAATCGAGTTTGACACCCCTGATATAGGGTATGGAAGTAAAGCTGTTTTGGTGACTGTCCCGCGATTGCAGAATAATCTTGTTCCTAAATCTTCCTTCTACCTTCAGAAAGCAGTATAAAACTCCGGGGCCAGAGCAGGTATTCAGCCGGTTCTGACTGGTTCTAAAGAACTGGTAGTGGAAACTTTGAGTAGTTCAGAGAACCCGCAAATACCGCCACTGACTGGCCCCGCCCCCATCTATTCTCTGCCTCCTGAGTCCCAGCTGATCGGCTGGGTCTCCTTTTGTTGCCCTGCACAGGAGAACAGAGCTGGAAAGCAGATTAGTGGGGTGGGGTGTGGGATTTTGCAGTATCCTTCCCCTGCCACGCCCACCAAGCCACACCACACCCACCAAGCCACGCCCACAGAACTGGCATAAAAAAATTGGAATCCCACCACTGCCCGGGGCACTACTTCTTCCATATTGTTTATTTAATGGGCATCCCATCCTCCATTAATGAAAATCCACAGCAACTCAAAAGTTGCGAGATAGCCATCTGCACAAACCAAGTGCCTTCTTTCTAAAGGACAACACTCACGTCATTGCCTTCTGTCTCAAAGTAGTCGAATAGCAGAGATATGCGATACTGGGTAGGCGCCACCAGCTGCCAGATACAGTTCTTGTTGGGTGGATATTCCTTCGGCCATCCAGGGCTCGTGATGGAGCCGTTGAGTTTGGTGAGGAACCCGCCACAGGCAGCTGCAAGGTACAAAACCGAACATGGACGCTCAATCAATCTCATGCCTGGCTGTGGATTTCTAATTCTAGGAGAAAATGAAGGTGAATGGATTTTTTTTCACTGGGCATCACCAAACTGACTTCTTTTAGGGTAAGGTCTCCAACCTTGGCATCTTGGGATTTTTAATTTAGTATTTGCGTTTTAATCGGGATTTTAAAATTTGGGTTTTTAATTAACTTATTGGG